>JASAOC010002132.1:0-333909 GCA_030849835.1 Herpetomonas samuelpessoai
TTTGGGTAAAGGCTGTGTAAGAAGTGACGATGCGGTGTGAAATGTGAGAAAAAGAAGAGGTAAATTGAAAAGGGTTGCTTTCTGTCGTGTGATAACTTACGTTATGTTCGTTTTGTTATGCCAAGAGGTGTCACATCAGTTAGACGAAGATTGAGCATTGATCCTTACATTCAAAAGAAAAAAAAAGCGCTCTCGTAAAGCGTTAGCCCAATGAGTACTCCCGAGTGAGCAGCGGTTCTACATCTATTAGAAAGGCAGGTGCAACCTCCCCCACGCTCCCGCAAGCGCTACTCGTAGCCGTTTTCGATTATGCCGTGTCCTGTAGCCGCAGGGGCTCGGTTTCACATCCTCCGCTATTGGTCGTGCGGTCATCCTTTGGGAGTGTTTTTCCGGCGCCTATGCCACTCGAGTCGATCAAAGCGTCGGCGCGGACGAACGCAGGACAGATAACGAAGTGCCCATCGGCTGAAAAGAAGCCACCTGTTAGGTTGTTTATTTATTGTGGATGCCAGGAAGTAGAACACACTGCATGTATGCAATGTGGGTACCTCCCACACCAGGAAATGTGAACAAAACGTCAATAGCAATGGAAAAAGTTCCGAAGCACACCATCTTGCACAATGGAGGCTCTGCGACTTAAAGTACAAAGTATGCGGCCACATGCGGACAGAGATGTCTAATATCCTGGTGGCCGGGGTAGATTTTGGATTCCGCGAGCGATTGCAGTAGCTCCGTCGATAGGGGTGATACCCCAAAAAGCGTACCGACAGTAGCAAAACAAAAAGTAAAGCACAAGGACAATTGGGCCAATGACAGAGATGTTGGCGACCGTCAGTAACTTCTTAATCTTGAACTTTTGGTCGACCGGCACTCGACTAAGCTTATCCTCGAACATGCCCATCTCCTCGTGGTCTTTCTTCCACCGCCGATAAGACCAGCGGTTGATGGGGTGACTATCTTTGCTGGCTTCCCAGTACGACCGCTCACGGAGGGCATCCTTTTTCAGCGTCTGGTTGAACGCATAGAGGCGTGACGAGTTCACGCGTCCAACGGCCCCTCTCTTGACAAAATTCACCATGCTTCCGTGTTTCGTCGCGCGTCGTCAGTGCTAAGGGAGGACTGCAGAGTAGAAAAGTGCTACACGTCGCTCTGCAACGTCAGTGAGATGACGCTATGCGGCATAAACAAGGATAGGGTGGGAGTTTCAGAGACAATACTTGCGGGGGCGTACAGAGATACCATACGGAGGGGGGGGGGTGAGGACCAATAAGGTTGCGCGCTTGCTCAACACCGGCTCTACCTTTTCAAGTGTGTGTCGACCCTTTGTGAGCTCAGGCACACAGAGTCGGTTCTTGACACGTTGAGTGGAAGTGCGCAGCGACAGGGGCGCCTCTCTTGTGTCTATTGTGCCAGGATTCCTCCGCAATCCCGTGGCTTTGGCGAGCTGGGAGTTTTTTTTTAAAGAAAACTTAACATCATTTGCAAGACTCAGTTTTCTGGGTGGAGAATGAGGGGTCGAATAGGACACAGGAAATAGCAACCATCTCCGTAGCGAAAAAGCATCCCAGCTTCAATGGGGAAGAGAAAATAGTAGATAAGCCCGCATTCACACACAGGTGAACCAAGGAGAGAGTTTGTCTCTTTTCTAATATTCCTTCGTTAGCCTCGTCAGACCATGAATGTTAGACGGTCCTACAGGAATGGGAGGACCACCACATAACGTCTAGGCCCAGAGACAGCAACGCACCACAGGTCCAAAAGCCTCACTGAGATTTAAGACCACTGGAGCACACGTACACAATGCCATCCGCTGCACAGCTCACTAGGAAGGTTCCGTCCATCTTGACATCGGAAACGCTTGTGCGGTGTAACGGGAGCTGTGCGATGGGCCGGACGAGAGAGCCTTGGGTCCAGCGCTGCATGAGGCCCACGTTGGTTCCCCCGGGGACACCTGCGCTGCTTGCATTAGCGAGTTGCTGAGCATCGAACGGAGTCACTACAGGCCCCGTAGCGGTCGGTCCCGTCAGCATCCACATGTAGAGGCACCCATCAGAGCTGCCTGCGATGACTTGATCGTCCTGTGCACCGAACACGACAGGATACGAACTCTTTGCTGTCTTCTCAGCGCCGAGGAAGTGGTACGGAAGCTGCGTACCGAGGAGCACGTCCCAGAGTCGGAGAGCGCCGCCGCGGTAGGAAGCTAGCAATAGCGTGGACGAGGGGGAGAGCGAGAGTGAGGCAAGTTCACCGGCAACAGGGGCAGCCATGGTTGTGAGAAGCATTCCCGTCACAACGTCTACCGCGCAGATGGTGCCGTCCTTTGTACCTGCATAGTAGGTTGAGCCGGTGCTATTCGCGAGTACGGCAACGACTGGATTGGTGCTGAAGGTGTTCTCAAACATCTTAGTTCCAGAAAGGGTATCCCACACCGTTACAGTGCCATCTGAGAGTCCCGTCGCTACGATGGTGCCGCAGGGGAAAAAACAGCTGGAGACAACGTCCGCAGCGTGGGTGAAGATGTGCGTCACTTCAGAATTCCCATCGGCCTCCTCCATGGCCGCGATGGCGCCTCGCACACCGCCTACCTTTGCACCCTGGGAGGGGTATTGGGAAGCTGCACTGACACCAGTGAGTGTCGCGTCCCTAGTGCTCACGTCGAGGACCACAGCCTGGGGGCCGCCCCAGATGAGAAGTTTCGTTTGATGTCTCTGCATGCCTCTGACAGCGTACTTTAACGAGTATAAAAGACATGCGGCATCGCGAGCACCACCACCACCACCACCCGTGCTGGTGACATTTGCTGGAGCGACTGCTGGCGTACGGCGGCTGCCGGTGGAGCCGGCGGCAGCAACAGGCGCAGCTCCACCACGAGAGGCGGCGCTGGAAGCGGTGGCGAGTGCAGCAGGGTCCGACAGTGGAATCCAGAAAACTCGCCCGTCATGGGTGCCTGCGGCGATGGCGGGGACACTGAGGAAGGGCTGGCATGCGGACAGTCGAACCGCATCCTTTGCCCTCGTTTCCATGCGTTTAGCGGTCACAGGGCCGCTGGCACCAGTGCCACCACTCATGTCACCCACGGAGCTGTGCGGGTTAAGAGCACCTCGCTCCACCCAGGGCCCGTGTGCGCTGAGACCTAGTTCCGCGACGATATGGCTGACGTCCAACTGCAGAAGTGGTTCCGTTGGAGGGAGCTGCGCCTCGAGCGGTGTCAAGATGGAGCGCACCGTGACAGTTTGCCGCACTCGTCCCAAAGTAGGGAACTCATTCAAAAGCATTTCATACGCTATGGACTGGGCAACCATGGTTTCGAGTGACTTGAGAGTGGTCGCGTCGCCCTCCGCGTTGCCGTCCACGCCACCCAAGCGAGTGATGTTGCCCTGGCGGCAGTAGGGCTCCGTCAAGCAGTCCCCAACGACACGGTGGATGTGCTGCAGTAACTGGGAGCGGCCCAGGTCGGGTGTCCAACCATGGTACTCAGGGTAGAGCGACGCACACTCTGCCACGCTCTTGCAAGTCAGAACGTAGTTGAGCTTCTTAAAGTGCTCTCGGCTGATGCTAGCCTCAAAGGGCTTGATAGACCGCATGAAGAACGCAAAGGCACGCTGGCTATCGTCCTCGTCGACGAGCTCGAGGAACTGCTGTTGGGCCAAGAGGAACGGTAGCGTGCGCGTCAAGGCCGCCAATGGGGCGGCGTCCTCAGTCTGAAAGCTTCCTGACGACCTCGCACTGGGTACACGAAGCTGCAGCTTGCGCAAGTTTTTTTGTGTGCCTTCCCAGTCCTGCTCATCGATGCAGCGGCACATGGCGCGCAACGACTTTCGTTGGTTGTGCTCGTCACGCAGTTGAGCGGTGGCTTCCTCGCGAAGGAGCTGCGCTGACGATGTGAACCCCTGACGGACGAGCCACCCAACAATCACTTGGACAAACTCCGTCCGTGTGGCATCGTTGGGCTCAACCTGTACAGGGACCCGCTGCACCATCGGTGGAGTGGAGGTTTCGTGCGGAGCGGGGTCACCGCATGCCAGCCGTGGTGAGGCACCCACAGCCGATCGCTCGCTGCCCAACGTACCGCTCTTCATGAGAACGATTTGGCTGTGATAAAACAGCTGGGAGGGAGCAGGCTTTTTATAAAGAAAGAAAGGACAACGAGAACAAAAGATTTCGCGCTCGATAGGACCACCTTAAGAAAGAGGGAATGTAGGCTACACTACCTAAGGGGAAAGGTTTGGGGAAGGGATCTCACACATCAAAAAGGAGGGAAGACAAAAAGTAGAGGAGAAAAGAGAGAGAGAGCGAGATGGAAAGCGATGAGAGTAATTTGAGAATCCTAACGACAATAAGAGTGCAGACAGTTTTATTTTCCATCCGTTTTCCCTCACGGCAAGGTTTCAGAGGGTGGAAATAGCTACCCTACTGTGCCCCGAAAGCGTCAGAGACCTGTACGACTGTGTATTTTCAATGGATTTTCACATGAAGACGGTGGGCTTACGATGATTTTAAAAAAGTTTGGCGTGTGTCCAAACGTCGGTACGCGTTTGCGCCAAACGATTGGATTCTTTGCCCTCGTTGAATTCTCATGTGCCGCCTATTCGGTTTGCACTCGTTGCCAGTCATCGACCGACTCTACGATGCCTCGAGGCGAACTGCTGGAGGGCCTCCGCCATGTCCGCCCTTGTGATTTCCGGCCACGTCTTTGTCGTAAAGACGAATTCTGAGTACGCAGACTCGTACAGAAGGAAGTTGCTAATGCGCTGCTCGCCGCTCGTACGGAGCACCATCTGAGGCTCTCGTGGGACCACCGCAGAGAACACGGCGTCCCGGTCGACCTCTTCGTGCGCATCCTGTGTCACGCTGCGCAGCATCTCCGCGTCTAGTTCGTCCGATCGAATCGGCTCGTTTGGACGACCCAAGGCGACGTGCCGTGCCATCACCCGATTTGCAGCGAGCAGCACTTCCTGCTGCCCGCTGTAGCTTACGCACACATTCACAACAATGTGGCGCGGGGTGTACTCGCGGGACTCACTTTCGATGGCGCGCATTAGCTGCAGGATACGCGGTGGCAGCATCTGTGGACTGGTGGAGACAAATCGAACGAATATCCCTTCCTGCCGCGCGGTCTGTCTGATGCGGTCAAAGAAAAAGAAGAAGAGGGTCATCAGGGCATCTACCTCGTGTGCAGGACGCTGCCAATTATCCGTGGAGAAGGCGTAAACTGTCAGCATGCTAATTCTGGCTTCGATGCTGTACCGAATAAAATCGATAAGTTTCTCCCCACCTTGCCTGTGCCCATCCAATGCTGTAGAATGGATCAGAGAGAGGAAGTACCGGTAGCGGTCGGTCAGCCACGCGCGGTTGTAGCCGGCGGATACGATTGCCGCGTCAGGTACCTTTGGCGCCTGCGTGACGTTAGCTGATGCACCTTCGCCCCTCTGAAAACAGAGCTCCTGACACAACTCCTTAATGGCCGCTGCCCGTGCCGGGTCACTGCCAGCTGAGTTCCACCGCTGCGACACCCGTTTACCGTACCGCCGGTTGCCATCCATAATGACTGCCAAGTGCGAGACGCCGTGGTCGAGAGTGGAGAGGTCTGTGGAGTAGGCCGTCGCCTCGTCCTGGTAGCGGGTGGAGCGGATCGTTGTCTCCCCCGCCTCACGGCCCCCTTCATACTTATTCCGGGTATCATGGCTCAACGGCCGGTGCGAGCGCCACAGAATCAACCCCACGTACAGGAGAAAGCTGATGACGACAAGAGCGAAGCATGAAAGACCAAATATTCCGCAGACATCCGCCAACGTGGTCATGTCAGTGCTTTGGTTCATCTCCGCCGTGGGGTACCTCACGGTGTGGCGGAGGGAGAGACGTGGATCTTCGATGAGACCGTGAGAAGTGGTTTCTTCATCGAAGCCTCTTGGGTGCAGCGGGGGAGAGAAATGCGACATGAAAGGAGATACAACGAGTGTAGTCGGGGAGGGAGAGAGAGAGAGAGAGTGACGAGGTGCAATCCGGAGCGCACACGTTGGTGTAAAGGAGTGAGGCAGGAAGAATGAACCTGTGAGGAGGAACCGAACGACTTCCGCGTGCGCGCGAAGGTTGCGGGAGAAAGGAAGGAACCGCAGACCCTGTGGAGTGGAAGAGAATCAGTGAGGGCGTGGGAGGTGCAAATAGGGCAGCGCGCCGCGGAGAAGTCGCGTGGTTTCTTCTGGTTCAAGCAGAGAAAAGACACCAACAGACACGCACACGCACACGAGAAAACGAAGATGATTAGCAGTGCGGGAGAAGAACGCAGAAGATATGCTGATGCACCTAGCTATGCGCTTGAGCGGCCTATAGTGTGTCAACGCGAGCAAGCGGAACAATACACTCTACCTGACAAAAGGACCACGTACAAATACAACAAGGCAAGATAAGGAAATGACAACAGTCAGTCACAGGTTGGACAAGGTTAGTGTGAAAGGTTTCCCCACATGTAGGTGGAGATCAACGAGTGAATGGGTCACCGCCGTGCCGGAGCTCGACAGGGCGAAAGATCATGGGAACACGAGGCATAAGTTTACCATGTGAAGAGTCCATCCTTTCACTGAGGACACTGCTCGAGGAGATCACAGAGGTACACTTTGACTGACTGACGTGAACGGTGGTGCAAAGGCAACATCGCGTCGATCCCACCAGAGTAAACGCTAGTACACACACTTTGAATGCAGCTTCTACCGCGCTTTTGATTTTTCAAGGTACTGAGTTTGCCGTCTGCCATCTTCTCCAAAAGCAAACGTGTAGGAGGGAAGCAACCACCGAAGATACCCCGCTCTGGTTCCCATGAGAGGACGAGAAGACAACCCTTGGCCCGAGGACGAAGGTTACGACACGGAAGACTTACGGTTGGACACGGACGGGGGATCAAGGGAGCCTTTCTGGAGTTTGACCAGGAGATCCCCGTTACGCGCGTTGCCCCAGCGCGCACGTATGTTGTCGTCCGTGAAGCGCTGGAGCACTTCAGCGTTGAAAAGTGAGAGGGACTGTGCGGTGTTGATGACGGGTGCTAACAGCGTGTAGACACCTTTGGCAAAGTGGACGACGGGCATGTAGAGCCAGTTCCCCAGGACCAGGAGCACTGACTTGGTGCCTTGGCCACTGGAATCGAATCCTGCCCGTGTGCGTGATTCCCCAGCGAAGAGGCGCAGCTGTTCTGTGTGGTCTGCTACGATGCCATGTTCGCGCTCAAGGCTGACGACAACGTATTCAAGTTGCTGTTGCGCGTAGGCCAGCTCGGTCTGGCCTTTGGAAAGTGTCTCCTCTAGTTTCGCAACGTGAGCGCGCAGTTCATCGATGATAACGCGTTGACGTTCGTTGCTCCGCTCGAGGCGGCGACACCGGGTATTCAAATCTTCAATGGCATCTGCTGTTTCTTTCGTGTTTTGCGGAGACCCTGTCCTCCCTGTGCCAGCAGCTGGTGTTTGCCCACTAGGCTGCCGTGGCGTCTCTGACTGAAACCTTCGCATGGGGGGAAATGGCTAGATGTTTCCCCCCCGAATCGTGGTGAGTGACACAAATATACGAGTCTAATTCTAATCTCTCAAAAAGACAAAAAGGGGACAAAGAGAAATTCCCATGATATCACCGAGTTGGGCACATGAGCTGTCTACGTCAGGGCAGACGGTCGACCGTGTGGAGTCGATTTCAAACATCTTTTGCTGAGTAGGGTAATCTACCAACGTGCCGTCCTGCTTTCCGGTATACCAGATGTCGTGGGACGGGTGAACGAGTGGGATATGGTGGGAACCAGAAGAAATAGAAACACTCCTTGGAGTCTTGACAGAGGAAGGAGGAGAGAGGTGGAGAAACCAATCCGCTCTGGCTTGGTTCTGCCAATCGCTGGCCCTGTGTGCGCGACTGCAGGTTGCACCTGTTCTGCCTTTGGTATTCGGGCGGTGACATGGGATAACATCGCCGTACGGTGTTCACCACTAACACCATCGCCTTCGCCGTTACTCGTCATCAAGCAACAGCAGTTGCGTTGGTAGCGAAGGTTGTGTGGATGAGGCGGTGTCTGCCTTACCTTTTCGCAGCTGTTCCTGCTCCATCTTTGTGCCCTCCGCCTCTTCCTCATCGTCTAGAAGGAGCCTCGGTTGGCCGCGTGCAGAGTCCCTCTCGGGGGGTTCAGCAGGCGTGTCCTCTGTTGGAACGGTGTCTTCGCGACCTCGCTTGGTGGCGGGGGTGAGGTCCTCCCCAATTTGGTCCCATTCAATATCCTGAAACCGCGCGTCATCTGCCGAGTTAGCTCCATCGCGGGGACGGTGCAGGATGGGGTCGTACAGCCGCGAGGGGGTGTACGTCTGACGAGACGCGTGAGCGACGAAGTTGCGATCCTCCGCAGAAAGGCGCTGGTAGTAGCAGTCTGTCTCCTTGAGAAGACCTCGATTAAAGAGCGTGCGCTGTTCACTTATGCGTTTCCGCACCACCCTGTCTGATTCCACGTCGCTAGCATCACTAGCACTCGTTTCATCATCACCATCATCACGAGAGGTGGCAGCGCTTTCGCTCTCACTTTCGTAGCTTCCCGAATCTGACGCTTCTGACAAGGGGCGTTTTTTCTTACGCGTTGAAGATTTGACCTCTTTTGCGCCGTGCTTTTCTTTGCGGCGCTTCTTTCTTGCTCGCGCTGTGTCAGAACTTTCATCGCACGAGTTGGTTGTGTCGTCCGTGTCAAGACTGGCCCCCTCGAAGCGCGGAAAGTATCCGCCGTCACTGGAGCCGCTGCAGGAGCCGGTGTCGTCGTCATCGACGATAAAGTCACTGTCCACCTCAGCGGACGCAGTGGGGTTAAGTTCCTGTGCGATGGTTTCCCCGGGGAAGGCTGTCTGCTCCACTGCCTCCCTGTGCCCTTCGGCTCTCTCAGCCGCCTCAACAACGCGATTGTACCGGAGGCAGTTGTAGCGAGCGTTGAGCTGCCAATACCTCTGCTGAGTGAGGGCTAGCTTCCGTGGCGCATCCCCGTAGCGTTTGACCTTTTCTTCATAGCGGGAGTCCATCAATCGGTTGTAATGGTTGTGGTACGTGCAGAGGACGTCACGAAGGCGATAGTCCGCAGCTGGTGTCCCCGTCACTTCGTGGTGACGGCGCATGTGGTGTTTCCAATCGTTGGCACGGCGAAAGACTAGGTGGGCCAGTGGATTGTCCCAATCCGCGTCCTCCGTCTCGTTATCTATTTCATCCACATCGACGGCGCCGCCCAGCATGTAGCACAGTACGTCTAGAGGATCCACCACCGGTGGCTCGTTCTCGTCGTTCCCGACACGGTCCACGCGAGCTCCACTACCCACAAGATAGGGAACGTAGCGTGTGTTGACGAAGTGCTCATAGCACACCGGACAGACGTAAACCTCTGCTGGGTTAAGGTGGTAGAACTCGTCGATGATCTGATCAAAGTAAACGTGGCGGTGATGGATGAGCAAGCCACCAGTCTGACTCGCGCGACCGTCTGTGGCGTCGGTGCCCTCGTAGGAAGACACAAACGTGTCACGCTTCTCGAAGCGAAACCGTTTGCCCTCGATCTCTTCAATCTTGGCGACAAGGGAGGCGTGCATGGGCTCGCGGAAATGAGGCGGTTGCATGAACCCCCCCTTATCATTGGCAACGCGCACCAACGTCGAGATGTTGTAAAATAGACGCAGCGTCCTGTCAGGGCTTAGGATCTCCACATAGTGGTTTGGCACGAGGGGCTCGGCCGTGATGGCGTCGATGCGTTCCTCAGCCGCTGCTTCTAGGTCCATCTCACCCTGCCGCGCTGCATTGCGCCTCGGAAGCTTTGTCTGTCGAGATTTAGGAGGCATTTCCAGCTCGTGCCGCCCACCCGTGGCAGACGCAATGGAGGGGAGCCAATTGTGTTTCGTCTTGCTATACGGGACCAAATCTGAACGAATGCGAACACGCTCGTAGAATGAAACCGAGAGAGAAAAAGATGGGTAGCCCTAGCCACCTTAAAGAATAAAACGTTGCGCGTGTAAGGTGGGGTGGGGGTGACTGCCTGTCAGGTGACTCTTTGGAAAGGGAGGGAGAAGACGAAAGACAATCAGTACGATTTCTCTGAAGAGAAGTTCAAGGTGGTCCCGCTATACATAGCGATATATCTCCGGGTCTCACGTTTTCGTACCTCTAGAGAGATGCGAAGGATGCGGAGAGGCAATGGACGATGTAACAGCGAGACCTATTTAGGCTTGCCTCACATCCATCCGTGATGGCTAGATTCCGTGCGCGTTCTTTAAATCAGAGAAACGTTCAGTATCGCCGTCTGCGTCCCGTACGCTTTTCTTTTCCTCCACAGCACAAGCGGTCGTACTCCACGTTGTTTTCTTTCAGGTTCACTGGTTCTGCTCCCCTTCGATGTTTCGCGCCTCAAGTATGCTGAGGATGCCACTCACACAAAAAGAAATGCAAAGAACGTCAACCAAGAATTCCACGTACCCGGCTACATGACAGAACAGCTCCCACATCCAGCCTCGAGACACCCCGCCTGCCCGTGATTCCTAGACCCACCCTCTGCTCCGTTGACTTCGATGACTGGTGAAACTAATGAGTCAGGTCCCATGCCACCCTCAGTGCCACTGGCGGGCTCGGTGTGGCACGGATTCACTCCTTCGTGCCGATGGTTCCGGTCATTTGGCAACGAGGACGAAGCCAGGGGAGTCTGTGGCCCTGCTAGGGAACCACCCGCACTGTCCGTATTGGGACTATCCCAACTATTCTTAGGTACTCCTCTTGCGGCTACCGCAGCGAGCGCGTATGCATTGAGCGCTGCCACCTCGTCCGCTGTGGCAGTATCCGGTTGTGCAGACATGGAAACGGCGACGGCGTAGCCACTGGGTGTCGATAGAGGAAACTAAAAATGGTGCACGTATCAAAGCTACGCGTGTGAAGGCGCGAATCCAAAACACATATCGATGGGAGAGGACTCGTGCCAGGAACAAGGTGCGATGTCAGTCAGTCATGTCTTGAAAGCATTCAGAGAACGCGAAGGATGCGGATATTCGACGTGGTTTCTCAAGTTCCTTACAAGCGGCAAGTCTCCGGAACACGGTACCCCTACAACTGAGAAGACAAACTCCGCACGTGCGAGGGCGAAGTCACGTCAACGAGGGACGTCACTGTGGAGAAGATGAACTGTTGTCTGATACAACTCTTCACACGTGAACCTCTCTTCTTTCTTCTTTTTTTTTTTGACAAGGCAGCGTTCATGTTCCTTTGCGACAGAGATTTGTGAGAAACCGGGAATGGATACTTCGGGAGAGGAGGGAAGGTGCAACAAAAGCCCTTAAATTGTCCACGGAATGCACACGGATATGACACAGCCCAGAGAAAGGATGAATAGTCTTTATCAAAGCAATAATATGTCACTGTATTTGTGTCGCTGTGCTGCAACGCAATTGTCGAAGCGCGTGATGATAGGAGGGTAGCCCATGGGTGAGAATACAATTGGGGCGTAGCTGAGAACGCCAGGGATATCCGTCAGAGAATGAAGGGGACTCTTTGCCAAGTACGCTGGATGTTCACAGGGGGCACAGATGACGACGGAGGTCCGATTACCAAGAAAAACGTCGTTATGAAAGGAGACGGAACACGTTTCGAGCCGTTTGCGCAATCACCTCACGTGGCAGGACACCCGCGTACAAAAGCGCTGCAGCATTGAAGAGTAGAATCACAGAGGTAGCCACGTCGATGCGCCATGCGCGTTCCGTCTCCTGCAAAAAAGCCTCAAGTTGCTCTGCGTCAGCGACGTCGGTGCTCAGGCACGCGCTCGCTTTAGACTTTCGCTTCCCAGAACCAACACTGGTGAGGGAGACAGCAGTTGCCGTGCCAACCACGGACTCGAGGTCTGTGCTCGATCTAAAGATGAAGCGCTGGCCTACGTAGCCGTAGTACAGAAGCGCGATAAGGATGGCGTTTGCCGTTGCATAAGCTGCCACGGGGAGAGGGCGTAGTGCGAGAAGGAGTGTCGGGACGTTGTACAGGTACGGTGAGAGGCGCACCAGAACAAGATTTGCAAGAACCAGCGTTGATACATTCATCCAGTGTGAGGGCTCGGTGGTCAGTACGGTGTACAGCGCGTTGAGAAGGCAAAACAAAGCGACAAGATACCAGTC
Organism: Herpetomonas samuelpessoai; assembly: GCA_030849835.1. NCBI lineage: Eukaryota > Euglenozoa > Kinetoplastea > Trypanosomatida > Trypanosomatidae > Herpetomonas > Herpetomonas samuelpessoai. The sequence continues at coordinate 12,135 of JASAOC010002132.1, forward strand.
AACAATCTGCTCTGAGAGCGGAAAGCTGACAAAAAGCAGGAGTATCAATATCGCGGGAAGGTACACTGCGGGGCCACTATTGCTGCGGGTGCGCTGCTCCTCTTGCCGTGACTCGTCATAGGCTTGCCGCAAGGCCTGGAGGCGACGCTGCTCTTCTAGGCGTTTCTGTTTGCCTTCCCTTATGCGCTGTGCAAGGTTTTGCTTAGTGGTAGGCGCGTGGCTAGACATTAAATAACTTCAACAGCAGAGAGACGAGTGTGGTGGGAGGGGAAGGAGGACGCCGCAAGGGGGTAAAATAAATAAAAAGATGAGGACCTCTCACACGTACGGGAGGAAAAGTCCACCACGAAGTTTCTCGCGTCGATTGGAACAGCACGGTGCAAAGGAGCGCTTCAGAGCCCCCTGTCGATCAGTGGATCTGTATTAGAAGAGATAGCTACGCGAGTGATGCTATGTTGAACCGCTGAATGGAAATGTTGAAGAAGTTGAAAGGAAATACGCAAGGACGAGGGGAAACGGTGAAAGAGGTGGAGGTGGTAGTGAGAGCCTATACAATGGCCATTGAGTCCCAAGTGGGGCACGACACAGCGAGACCTTTAGGGTAGTCCTGCAGTTCTCCCTCTGGGGTGTGGATCAGTGAACATGAAGCGCCGGGAGTAAGAAGACGACTTCGTTCGGAAAGACTCTTTGCCGCGTATTGTCTCGATTGTTCGACTTCAGTCTGCAGACAGTGATCATGGACATTAGTTGGTGCCTTGTTTCACAGCACCTGGTTCGACCAGGACGAGGAGCACAAAGGTAGTAGTGGGTTGTGGGCCTCCTTCCGTTCTATGGCTTCCCTACAGCGTGCTGGCAATGTGGCGGAAGAGTCCCTCGCGTGTGGCAGCACTGATGCGCGGCTTCACTAAGGGCAACACTTCCTCGATGATGTCCGCAGCATCCAAAGACTCACCCTGCCGGGCGCGGCGCGCCACCGCATTCGAAATGGTTTGTTGGAGAAATATAGTCCATTCGCCCTCCTTGTTGGTTTGCTCTCTGAGGTACTCGGTCAGGCTAGCCTTCTCTGCGTTTGACAGGAGCTCGTACCGCCTTGTGCCGCTCTGAAAAGACGTGCTGCTATCCATGAGCCAGCTGTCAATTCACAGCGTTTCGTCTACAGGGTGAAGCACGACGGAGATAGATCGGAGCGGTGTGGTCTTCAAGAAAAGAGAGGGGTTCACACGCTGGTGCAGTAAAGGCGGTACTAAGCAGGTTCCGAAGTGGGAATAGGCAAGTGGGATGAGATGACAGGGTCATTCGTGTATTTTTGAGAGATAGTAGCGCTTTGCTTTCTCTCACGCCAAAGGTTACGTTTTACGTGGAGAATGTTTGCGAGTGTCGTGGGCACGGCATTTTGAGGTGAACGACTGGGACGGACATGATCATTCATCACGATCACGACTGCGCCTCTGTATGGAACGGAGCAGAAGACAGTGAGGCTTCGTCATGGAGAAGTCCACCACAACGACTGTTATTGCATTCCCGAGAGGGGTGCTTCTTCGGTGTTATCCTTATTGATTCGGTTTCTGGGAGTGTGTAAAGCGTTAATGTCATCCTTTACGATGCGTCGTCAGTCAGGAAGTGAGCTCATCTCCACGATGCAATCCATGAGAAGCGAAGTACAGAAGTGGGCCACACTATGAGTTCTATCTTCTTCGTGGGGGCGTGACGATTGAAGGAGAGCAAAAAAAGGGGAAAAGTTTTCTTTTTGATTCAGACTTCCGTACGTCCGTGTGTTCATCTCGAGCATTTTGGAACATACAGCTACAGTAGGTCGTATATGGAGAAAAGCATGCACAAGCCGCCTCCCAGGCTCCAGTGTGGGAGGACCTCATTCCAACAAGAAACACTTTTCGTGGCGCTTGGCGAACAGGGCACCAGAGGAGACTTGAAAAATGGTATCTTTGGCTAGTGTGGACACAACCGGGAGGCTGTTGAGCGCTTTCATTCCAAGGCAGGATAGACCCGGCATTCCATAAGTCATGTGCTTGATCGCTTCCATGCCTGTAATCATCGGCGCGGTGTGTGCTAGCATCTCCCCCGCAAACACTTGGCCCACCGACACAGGGTTCCCAACATCCTGTCCTGATCGCAGGGCCCCTTCCATCACATCTGCTAGTGCACACACGTCGTAGATGCCAAGATTGAGGCCTTGGCCTGCGAAAGGGTGGATGCCGTGGGCCGCGTCACCGAGCAGGATCGCACGGGAGGCGTATGGCGCGGTGGCAAAGTTCAACTTCAGCGGAAACTTCCCGTTCGCGCGGCGACGCTGGCCGTTGAACTCCCCCTCTGGGACTTCCAGGATCTTCGGGATGTCGTGCGGTGCAAAGGCGTGTAGGCGCCGGTTGAGTTCCGCCACGAGCTCCGCCTGTGACATGGCCAGAAGTTCCGCCGCGTGGTCCGGGTGGGTGGAAAACACAATGTTGGCCGAGTCGTCGGTCATGGGGAGAAAGGCAATGATTTTTCCGTCGCGGAAGAAGTTTTGGAAGCAACACACATTGCCGTCGTCGCTCTTCTCAATGCGGACGTCACAGACAAAGGCAGTTTGAGCGTAGTCGTGCTGGACGGAGGCTGAGTGGAGGACATCGCGCAACGGGCTACCGCGACCCTCGCAGCCCAGCAGCAGCCGGTAGGTTACGTCCTCGCTGTGGTCGCCGCCCTCCAGTGTCTTTTTGCGGAGGGTCGCTTTTCCTAATGGGCCGTCCACCACGTCACGTGGCGGCAGACAAATCCTTTCCAAGCTCGACTCATAGGCAAGCTCATCGCGATCAGCCGCGCCTCCAGCTGCGACCGTCTCCTCAACGACGTCGACCATTGCCGCGTTGAGCTCGGCGTTGTAGCACATGAATCCAACCGGTTTGCGCAGGTCTGTGAATTCAAGGAGCGGCTCCGCGTTCGCCTTGCTCCCGAGAATGCTGCTCAGAAAGAAAGACTGGGAACGATCAGCATGAGGTAAGGAAGGACCGTTGACCTGCTCGTGTCGGACGGCGATGCGGTAATACGAATGTTTCGTCGTTAACTTTGACCACCCGCCAAGGTTATCGATAATTTTGCTGGAAACTGGGGTGACACTGACGGTGCGGAGCTTGTGCATCATGTTGCTGGGATCAAATACGGGCCGCTTGGCGACATCCACCATCATGAGTTTCCCCAAGGGCTGTGGGCCTTCCTTTGTCGCGACGCCGCTATGGCTCCCTCCCAGACGGGTGCGGAGCTGCTGAAGGGACGCCATTGTTGCAGCGCCAACAAGTCCACCACCGGAAACAATCACGTCAACAGACTTCGGGGCGGACGCCCGGGCTACTACGCAGCTGCGGAGCATCCTGGCAAGTCGGGAACGTGTACTACGAAGACGGTGCTGACAACACTGCAGTTGCCTGTGAGCGTTGAAAAGCCAAATAACGATGTGTCGAGGGATGCTGTGCTCTGTGAGGCAGAAGGTTTCCTTTCTCTGGGTACTATCTTAAGACGTCGTCGTTCGCCGCGAAAACGGGAGCAAGCACGTTGGCGGTAGAGCTACATGGAGGTCCCCCTTTCTTTGTGTGACCATGTACGTAGTAGCCTCCCTCAAGGCCTTCATCAATGGGGCAGAGACACTTTCTCTCCCGAAACCATCGCTGCAGGGACCATTTAGGAGTAGCAGTTTTGTTTTTCTGTGTATCTGTGCGGCGAGAGACAGAGGAAGGGAGGAGAACAAAGCAACGATGAGAAAGGCAGGTTGAGCGAATAATTGATGGTGTGTGGGAAGGCACTGCATATGATGAAAGCGGCAACAGCAAAACATGAGAGGTGGATAAACGGGGGTGGAGAAGAGCAGCCTGTTGCGACAAATGCAGTGGATGCGCATTCTGAGAAGGGCTCGGTTAAAAAGTGCAAGAACTACACAAACCACAGTACGCAGATGTGAGCGCTACAGCAAGAGGTTCGCGGTAAAAGGAGAAGAGGCGGAAAGAGAGAGGCCCAAGAGAAAACCCAACAAGGGCAGGTGAGTCATCATGGGCAACCGTACGCTTCGTTCTCCTAGGTGGGTGATTCACGCAATACACGCCCAGTCCTTGAGCGCATGGCGTTCAATGAGGTGCACGTTACCAGGGTCGCCATCACAGAGGCGAGAGAACCAAAGAGCACAAAGGGTAACCACCAGTACGCCCCACCGGGAACCGGTACGTCCGCAACGATGGGATAGGCCGCGTCGTACAGGATGCCGCACATACCACAAGCAACAATATCCACAACCGGGTCGTCCGCGCACCCACCACCCACTTCATTCCAGGCGTTCACATAGGCACAGGGCTCGCGCTCACCCGGGGAGGCTCGCAAGAGCCGCATGTATCCCCTTTCGCCCCAGTCGACGCCCCATGAATTCCGCACAACCCAGAAGCTTGCATTGGTTCTCGCGTCGACACCGTAGCCAACAAGCTGCACGGCGTGGTTGATCGTTATGTTGCCCGCTTCTTCCCATAGTGACTCGACACCAGCACCCGAGACCCGCAGTGGTGTTCCTGTGGCGCAGTCTGAGAAGATACCACCATGGTAAAAGATCCAGTTGGTCGCGTCCACCGTTACGGTCAGGGGACCGCGGTGCAGCAGAGCGGTCAATACCGCGGCGACGTCATTTCGCTCCACCTGCACGTGTCCCTTAACGCGTGCGATGGGGTGAGGTGGGTCACGTGCCCAGCGGTCATTGTCCTTTGGTGGCCAGCGACAAGTGCTCGTGGCGCCTGTGCGGCCGCTCACGTAGGGATAGTCCTGGTCGCTCAGCAGACCACGCTCTTGTCTGGCCGCGTAGGCGAAGGCAAGTTGGGGAGTGCCTCCGTAACATCCCCCGTCCCCCCCGCACCGCCGTGTATTATTCGCGCACGCTGTTAGCTGCTCCACGCTGATATTTGCAACAGCGCCACCAAAGCGCAGGGCCATGGCGCTCTCCACGGTCGCCGCTGCTGCATGCGCCCAGCACGACCCGCACAGCCCCTGAGACTTGACAGCGGTGAGAATGGGTGGGTCGTGGTGCTGCCACGAAAAGGCGTCGGGGACGGTATTACCTGTAGCGTCCATTCTGTCTCCCGTGATGATGGACGTCGCTCGTGTGCTGTGTACGGTTCGTATTTTTTGCGCACGCATCGCCCTTAGGGTTGCAGAAGTACCCTGTTCTGGTCGTACAGCATATCGTGAGGTACTTGATGCAACACCTTTTGGACCGACATTCAAAAACGCTGAAATCTCCTCGTCACTGAGATCGGCGAAATGGTTGAAACCAATCGTGTAGGTGGTGGATGTGCGCCGGTTGTGTTCCATCACTCTTCTCTTGGTGGCCTCAAAAATGGTGCGTCTGCGCATGAGCTCCCCAAGCGAGGAATAGCCTTTGTTGAACTCACCGACGTACTCCGCGAAGGTGTATCTTGCGACATCCCTGGGCACCACCGGGGCGGCTTCGGCACCAATGAGAAAACATGTGGACACCGCGGCAAACAGAAGGGCCAAAGTCCACAGAGGATGTTTCTGCCCTTTCATGGAGAACAGCAAACGCCGCGCGTCAATGCTTTTCTTGCTCTGGGAGACGAAAGGCCACCTAATGAGCGTCGGTGACTGAGTGAGCAAGCAAATACATGAAAGAAAGAAACACGAGAGGAAGGGAGGGAGAGAGGGGAGGGAGAGAGAGAGAGTGATATCGGTAGCAGTTCACGAGGAGCGATAAAAGGAAAAGATCCGAGCGGATCGTTTCATAGAGGCAGAAAGTGCCGCGGGCTGTGATGATGATGGCACTGCGTGGTGAGGCATCTCCGGAACGCGGTGATTCACGAATATCTTGCTTCACCTCTTCTTCTACAGATCCTGCGCTGACCATCGTCATCCCGGAGCCCCACCTGAATCGATTAGCCCTCGTTTCTTTACTTGAGTGCGCACGGCAAGGAAAGTGCAGACGTCTCAACAGCACAATAGCGACGCACAACGATGGAAATGCATTTAAAGGAAATTTTGACGAAAGGGGACCCATCTCCTCGAAATATCTGAAGAGTGGAGGCTGTGGTGAAACGAACACAGTATTCCAATTCCACCGTTTGCTCGTGTGGTATTTGAAAACAAAGCGTATGTCACCACGCACTTCTAGTCGGAAAGATGGGCAAATGCGTTCATCTCAGGGCCGTAATAGCCCTGCCGAGGCGCCAGCGTCACTCGGTCCCCTTTGGTGACAGGAACCGTGACACCCCGGGCGGCGTTGGGGTCCACATCACTAGGGGAGGAGATGCCGGAACGGCGGAGGGTGAAGTAGGTGCACGGGATCTCAGTAGGTGGGTGGAGGTACGGTGGGGCAATCACATCCACGAACAGCGCTGGGGTATCTTTGGAGACATTCTCGAGTTCACGCAGAACGCCACCCCCCGAGAGCGGGGTGAAGTGAGTGATGTCAGTGAGCAATTTATCCTCAGGAATCGGGTCGTCACTGCCCTCGACGACGTCAGAGAAGACGACAACCCCTTCCCCACCCTCTGAGGCTCGGCGAAAGGCGAGCGCACTGATTTCCTCCGGGGCGACAGGTTCCTTGCCACCCGCTGGTGGGAGCCAGTCCACTGCTGTTATTCTCACTTTACCGAAGAGAACCCGCTGCCACACGCTCATGGTAGGGTGGTCGTGGAGCGGCAACACACGACCAGGTGGGATAACAAACCAGCACAGCGTCACATGGGCATCGTCGCACAGCGTGCTGCAGCCTAGACGGTCCGTCGCTTTGTTCTTCCACTCCACTGGGAAGAAACCGGCTTGCCCATCGGCCGCCATGCCTTCCACAAATTTCATTTGCTTCAAAGCATTTTCTAGCATGAAAGCATGTCGGGTAATGGGATAATTACTGTCTTCAAAGTACTTCATGGCGTGCACATCTTCCACGTAGAAGCCAAGGTCCGCCAAAGAAAGCTTCCCAAAATAGGAAAGAAAGGATTGCTTGTCTTTAGGAAACCCCCGCAGAGCGTTTATGAGCGGCCTCAGCGCCATTTACTGCTGCCTTGACGCTCGATTGCCTTACGGTGACTTCGCGCAACGGCTGGAGGTGGGAGAGAGAGGGGAAGGGGAGGCTTTGGGGAGGAGGAATGGTGTGCGGTGTCCTCAAGTGGGCTAAGCAGAGGGAAGACGAGTTGAGGTGAGATGCCCTAACTGTACTTCCACGTACGTGCCAGAGCAATGACTACGCAGCTTAGGAAAACGAAACAAAAGACGTAATGAGTGCACAAATCATCAATTGTCCTAAATGACGGTGTTCCGCGTTTCCAGGCAAGAAGAGACGTATCGCGGAGTGTCAGAATTGTGAGAGGTTTGTACGCAAGAGAGGATATCATAATCCAGCTACCGCAGGATAGGGAATCTTTGGCACCCGTAATTCCGGTTTTCCCCACTTCAGTAGAGGAGCAACGTTCGTACGTGCACACTTGGGAAGGTGTTTATTCACGCGTGAGGCTCCTGGGACAACAACCAAATCTTCGCATTTCTCACGTGCAGTACATCCATTCTTTGCGGTACTGTGTTCTTTTGCCATCGACTGGCACTATTCGCGTCCCAGGTGGCGACGTCGTTTGGTAGGGGAGTGTGTCAGGTGAAGCAGCAATGGGAGGGGGTGTAAGAACGGCCACGTAGAAGTTCGATTACGGGAGTGACGCAACTGCTTCGAAAGGGATGGGGAAAACAATGCGACAAAATTGGAGAAATATATGGGAGGATTGAATGGACGAGAGACCGAACGTGGTGTGTAGGCCACGCAGCAGGTGCATTAGGACGCGAAAGTGAAGGAGAAGTAACGTCCCGCTTGCGTCGAAGCAGTTGAGAAGAGGAGCATAGGAAAGTCGAATGGTGCAGATGACGACCATACGAAGGATAATACAGGAATGAATTGTAGTAACATGTCAGCCCTCCAATTCATCGCGTGAACTGTTGCCGCTGAAAAAAAAAAAATACATAGAAAGAGGTAACCTGCGCAGCGTCATACCCGCGACACATGTAAAAAAGAAAGCGTGGAGGTGGCACGCGCAAGCTCGGGATGCGTTTTTGAAAAACAGTATACAATTCACCCGGGACATGTACTATTTCCTGACCTTGCCACTTATGGTACATCGCAGATGGAATTTGGGCGGTACAGGTAGAGAAAATGAGTGAGATAAGGGGAGAATAAAAAAATAAAAAACAGAGATAGTGACAGCAAGCCTATGTCTGGGGCTTCATGTGTGGCACGTGAACCTTTCACGTCCACCTGCAAAACAAAATTAAGTAAGCACATCAAGCAACGCAGCAAGTTACGTGGGAGGTCTTTTGCTGCTGGACGTTGCGAGAGAATCGTCCATGGCAAAGACGACTTTGACAGAGACTATCCACATGCATAGATCCCCCCGGAGATGGCGGATCAGAAACGCCAACAGTTTTCTGACCCGTCATGATTGGTGCCTCTGCTGTAGAGCGACACACCATGCACAGAGAACCGCGTACTGCTGCTTTCTCTCGGCGGCTCAGTTCAGTCAAGGCGCTGCTACGCCTCGTCCACAAATAAGAACACACGCGATGAGCGGGGACCGAAGCGACGCACGAGGCCACTTTCTGGTCTCGGTGACCCTCCCAGGTTTGCGTGCGGGGAACCTTGTGCAATGGGCAAGGGACTGCCGTTGTGCCGCGGTGCCTGGGTGCCTGTCGTGGGCCTGCTGAAATGGTGGCTAGGCCGCCGCCGTACTCCTGTCAAGATAAAGCACTCTTCGTCCATACTTGCTTCTTTCCGCCGGCGCGCGCGGCGTTCGTCGAGCTCCACCTCGTTGCGGTGCAACAACTCCTCGCCCAAGAGTGCCTGCTGCTTGCGCAGGTCCTCGTGGTACAGTTGCACCAGGGGGTAGAGTCGCTCCTCCACTGGTAGCGAGGAATGCGCGGACGAGGCGCGACGCATGGTGGCCGCGGATATGACGGGGGAGTTCTGGTCGCTGACCTTTCCAGTGCGCAGTGTCGCAACGAGTTCGGCCTCCTCCGCTGCCACACGCATTGAGTAGCGCCGTAGCTGGGGCAGTGACGCTGCTGAAGAGGCTCGTCGGGAGTGCGCTGTCGACACGCGACTTGGGGGAGAATACGGAGTGTCGCCCATCGCGCGCACGGGACCGGTGGATGGCGTGGTACCGCCGCTCTGACAATAACGACCGGCCCATTCCAAGGACTCGGGGGGTGTCAGCCCGTCTTCGCGTCGCGCCGACACGATGCCGCCCTCCTCTGCAAAGTGCACGTCGGCGTTCTTGGACGGGGTACGGGCGTCGGCCCCACCCGCACTCACCAGACGAGGGGATAGACAGCTGCGCAGCGGTGGTGGGGCCGTAGTGGCCGCTACCACCAGGTCGCCGTCGGCGTCCCATGCGCTTTCCTGGTTTGCGGCCTCGACGGCGGAGCGGTGTGCGTTGGGCAGCATGGCCGCAGCCGCTGTGAGAGGGCGGCGTCCTTGCAGAGGTGTTGTCTGAATCCTCAAAGCAGTGCCCACCCCAGTTGTTCTGGGTTTGTTTTGCGTATACTCACGCTTCTCTGGGGAGACAGGAGACTTTTGGCCCATTGCCATTTCGCGAACACCCACAGTCGATGGTGGCCTGCTGGGCGGGGAACCACAACACGGGGCGCTGGACCGCTCACCCGTGGGGAGGCACGTCTCCCGCGGGTTCCCCGTCGGTGTCTGCCGCAGTGCCTGTGAACCGTTCTTGCGTTTTTGTGCTGCAACACACGAGCCGGGGCTGCTGCTGTTGGTACTGCCACCAGGGGTGGCTTTGCGTTTGGGCTTGGCGTGGTACACCGTAAGAGGATTGGTGTACGGGTGCGGGCGCCGTAAATGGGGTGGGGCCCTTCTCGCCTGCTGCTGGTGTTCCGAAACAATGCCCTTGATACCAGCGCGTCGTGCGATGAGCTGTCGAGATTGGGCCTCTGTCGCGTGCAGAAAAAGGCGCTCCTGCTCTTCCAGCTCCGCAAGGGTGGCCAGACGCGACAAGAGGAGCTCCTCCTCGTAACGGTTGCGGAAGACGACGGGGAAGAGGTTCCGGCGGGGGGATACAGCAGCAGCAGCTGAACGTTTCTCAGGCCGCCTACCATGCCCTTCGTGACCACTGCCGTCTTTGGCAAACAGAGATGTTGCCGCCGGGGCCTTTGGCGTGACAGGGAGGACAACATCTACAAGGGCAGCAGGAGGCGGTGTTGACGATGCAGGGTCGCCGGCGGCCATGGTCACCGAGCAGTACTCCACATGCACGGCAGAGGAAACGCTGCGTGAAACGGCTCCGGTGTCACCGCCCGAGGCATCCTCACTGGCCCCCTGAAACTCCGACGTCACTCGCGTCGTTGTGTCGGTGCTGGAGGGGGTGTATGGGACGGCGAGGCTGACGGTGGGCCGGCGTTGACTAGGGGCGGGCGTGGCCCGCTGGTTGTCACGAAAACGCCCACCGCTGGTCGGTGGCCGCGACAACGCTGGCACGCCGCGCATGGTGAAGGCGGCGTCAGTTTCATGGGCACCATCGGTGTCGGTGCTCTCCTCTCCCGCTCCCGCAAAGGACCGGGACGTGGCGATGCGGGACAGTGAGGGGAGCGTGGTGCTGCGGGTGGGCGTGGCGCCACCTGAGACGAGGGAAGTCAACACGGAGTGGTGACGTCTTTCCCACGGCAGGGGCTCGTACTTGCCACTGGCCATCTCTCCGGCTAGGACAGCCTCCAACGCATGACGACGCTCCTCCTCTGTCGCGGCACGGTCCTTGCCAACACAGCGCCTGGCGCAGCGCAGCAGGGACGCATTCGGCTGCTTGCCGTCAACGGTAAAGCCAGGGACAAAAGGAATGGCTGGCAACGCGGCAGAGAAGCGTAACGCCGCACGTGAGGCATCGTCAGTTTCTGGTCCGCCACGTAGAGTAAAGATGCCGACCATCACAGGGTTTGTGCGAAGAAGAGAGGACAGGAAGTTCGTCCAGCGGGTCAGACGCGGATTTACAAACCTCGTGGAGTGCTTTTCGTCGCTGCTATAAAGGTCTTTGGGTGACTGAGCCAGTCCGTCGGCGGAGCTTTGAGCGTCGAGGAAGTGCGCCAACAGTTTCATCCGCAGCTGTGCTACACTGTCCGAGACGCGTTTGACCTCGGTAGCCTTGAGGCCGAACTCTCGGACGGTGTCCACAGTGGGGTCCAGTTCGTCGCAGCCAGTCATGTCCACAAAGTAGCCCAGCCGCTGACCGGGTTGGCCGTTTTCACCTTTCTCGTCTGACCTGACACGCACCACAATGACCAGATTGCTCACGGAGAAGGACAGCTTGTCGAGGCACACTTCTGCACGGCGGGCCTGCGCGGACATGAGGATGAGCATGCCAACAATTGGTGACGGCACCGCACGATATGTTGCATCCTTGGGGTCCGCCAGGTTGTGCAGCTCACGCCCAAGGAGATCGAACCATTCACCGCCAAAGAATTCCACGACCGCCATGTCCATCCCTCCCGCTGCCGCTGTGTGGACCATGCTGTCCAGTCTCTGAACACCACCTTCCGTGCGAAGGAAATAGTCGTTGAGGAAGGCAGCGAAGACACAGTCTCCCACAACGGCGATGCCGTCCCCCGTCCCCCGCGTGACTTGACCACCTTCTCCGTACTGTCTGTCCTGGAACATCATACACCCAGCCATGCTGAGGGTTCCAGAGGACGGTTCATCATCAAATCCGAGGAATGACTGCACAAAGAGACTGCTCTTGTCATCGTCCGCGGTCGTGGCCGCGCTCGTGCGCCGCGACTTGGTCTCATCCTTTGTATCCCCCTGCTTGGCGCAGTCGCTCCCGAGGAGCAAGGTCGTCTTGCCGCTGCGGGTAGGCCCGTAGGTAAAGCAAAGAAAGCTGGAAGAAGGTCTGTCTGAGGCCGAGGACGTTATGGCATTGCCGGGCGATGGTGAGGGGTCTGCGGCAGTGGTAGGCGCGGCTGCAGGGACATCGTCCCCGTGCAGCGTTTTAGCGCTTTCAAAGTCAGAGCCGAATTTAAGAAGGTCAGCGAGTTGGGTCCGTTCTGTGATGGTGCCTACTACCTCTGCGGTGGTCGCCTTGTCAACGGCGTGGGCGGACGGTTGGTTGACGTTCCACTCACCGTAGTCGAACAAACCTGGGGACGCCCACGGGGAGACAAACGACGACACGCGTCTGCGCCTCACACGCGTCTCAGACGGTGGAGGGGGCTCATCGGCGCACACAGTGAGGATCATTTCGTCCTGGCCTAATCTAGATACATTGTGCGCGCTGCTGTTTCGCGTGCGAGAAAAAAAGGGGCGTGGAATCGATGTCCCATGGACTAAACCCGGCGCTACTTGAATGAATCGTTCCATGTGCGGCGCGATTTCTTCTTTTGTGTGTGATTCACGTGATGACGCAGATGGAAGGGTGCGTGCCACTGGTTGTACAGTGAACGCACGGTCTGACACTCTCTCTAATCGTTGGTGGCCGATCCACCGTGATGTCGTGGAGTTGCGAAGAAAGGAAAAGAAGGCATGCGGACGTGATTACACAGTTGCCATGGGAGCAGAAGAATTGACGAAGTGAATGCACGGAGCTCTGAAGCATTTCATATTGAGCGCGGTCCATTACTACCTATGCTGCAATGGCAATCCACTTGACCTTGAACGCTTCCCATCTCGCGATGTCTTGCCGCAGACTCCATTTTTGTGGCGCAGTGCCTCCATTGGTCGTGAAACAAAGTCACTGCCTGCGAAGCGTTTCTATTTTCATACCCGTAGGTGTAGGAGTCGGGTATCAGGAAGATGCGCTGAACTTTTGAAAGGCTTCCACATAGCCTCCCGTCTCACACCAAACAAAGAGTGTGTGCGACAAAGAGGAATGCAAACGATGGCAGACCAGAACACTAAACGAATGGGGGGAAGAGGTCCTCAGTTTGTCAAGAAAAAAATGTATGATGTGACGTTCAACGAACTTGGTTCCAGAGATAAATACATCAGCAAATGCGCACGCAACGGAAGGGAATCGGAGACATGCCTTTAACGGTACGCACAAGGAAGAAACCTGTTTACATGCAGTATGTGCATACACCGCAGCAGTAATAATAATAGGAAAAAAAAAACAGTCGGAGAAGCATTTCAAGTGCCTCACAAACAAAAACAAAGAACAGTAAAGAAAGGAAAAAAGGGATTCTTACTCGCTCTGCTCTAAACTAGCGTGAACACCATTTGCTCTCGACGCTGCCTGCGCTTCATACGATTACGATGGAACATTTCGTTGAGAAGGCGAACGCTACTGCGGCGGCGCCGGGCAGGGTCCATACCCAGGAGCATCTGCCGGTGAAATACGTTTGGCTTTCGGTCAGCTCCTCTGGTGTCTGCGGTGGTGGTGGGTTCCCTCTCCCACACAGACGGTGATTCCGGCAAGTCCAGAGTCAGGGGTGTTGCCTCCATAAACACAACGGCGCGCGACCGCACCCGACAGAGAGCCAACTGAGTGCGCCGCTGAACCGCTGCCTCACAATGCGTAATTTCTTGGTCGGCTAGAGTGTTCCGGGGTGTGCTACTCGTCCCTTCGCAAACAACGGCCTCTTGCCACATTTCTTCACTCACGAGGAGGTTGAGCGTCGGCTTCTTGGACGAGATGGGTGACTCTCCCGACGAATGAAAGGAGAACGGGGACGCGTCTGCAAGGGCAGTGTTGTAGTCCACAGAGGTGACGACGGAGCGACGGCGGTTGGGGGTCTGCGAATGCGGACGACGCTGACGAGGTGAGAAGGCCTCCACCGCGGAAAGTGGGGCTTCTTCGGTGTGTTCCACGGTGCTTTGCTGGAGGGACGGCAACAATGCCAGTGGTGCCTGGGTGCAGCTGGACTCTTCCACGACTGACTCGTCCGCTGCGCTTTGTTGTGCCATAGGCTGAGGCGCGGGCGGGGCGGCGACGTGGGCGCATTCCATGTTCACTTCTTGAAGTTCCACCATCACCTCCATCGCGAGGTTTACACGTGCCGCCACGTCTGGGTCCGCGTACTTCACCCGAATCACTGGATCGTCATGCCTTGCAGCATCACAGGTTCCTTCGGGAAGGTTGAAGAGCCAGTGCACGTGTGAGAGAGCGTCTGTCATTTCCGCTCGCAATTCTGGGCGAAGGAACTTCTCATAGTCCCGCATCATGACCTTACGGAGTGTCTGTGTAAGACGGCTGCACTCTGTGGCGAGCTGCACGCCTTCGTCCTCAGTAAACACCGCCTGAGGACTCGCCCCAGCATTCAAGGCGAGTGCGAGCTCCTCCACTAGCATTTCCAGCACCTCTGCGACGCGGAATTCATTTGGCAGCAGCCTCTCGTCGAGAGACACATCGTCTAGTCGGACAAAGCAAAAGCTGCGTCGGTTGAGGGTGTCGTGGACATCGACAAACGTAACGTATAAAATGAGATGCGCGGGCCCTTCCCTCGCCTCAATCTGATTGACAAAACTTTCCAAGTAATTGCTCACGTGGTACAAGTCCTGGGCATCCGCAACGTGACACTTGGACGCCCGGCGCTTCGCCTCGCCCTCGCTCGCTGCCCCATCGGCATCTCGCCGACAGAGTTCCTCGGTGCGCGTGCAGCGTTGTACGTTAGAGTAAAAGTGAAACAAATCAAAGGATTTGCCCTCTGCTCTGTCAGGCCGGGATTTGCCCTCCTTCCGGATTTCTGTATGGCGGCTACTGGGAACCCTTTCGCCTATCTTCTGGTCGTGCTCTTCAGTGGGGCAATCCTCCTCATCGGTGTCTGTGTCAAGGTTCTCGTCTGTCTCCACTACTGGTACTGCGATCCCTTGAAGCTGGACGCCGTAGCGTTCCCCGTCCGCTTCCTCGAACCCAAAAGCGCCCTTGTAAAGAATCTGCTGAAAACATCGCCAGAAGTTGGTAGCACCGTAGCGGTCATCGAAAATGGTCAGCGGCGCCTGGAACACGCTCTGCCATCGATGGCCCAGCTGCCGTGCTTGAAGGTGGGACTCTAGATCAGAGGTACTCGTAGCGGACCTGTGCGCCGTGGGAGGAGGGTCCTGGAGATACATGACCTCATGACATGAAAACAGGGAGGCGACGGGGTCGGGGGGCGTCGCGGAGATGTCCACTGGTGGGGAAGGGGGCGGGCCCTCATAGTAGCCTAGCACCTCGTCTCTCGGTCCGGCCTCGCTCAGCTGGAACTGGAACAAAGCGCTGCCGGCAGCGTCAGCGCTCTCCCTTGTGAGGTGGCTTTTGTAGTAACTTTGAATCGTCGAGAGCTGACTCGCGAGACCGGGGACATCGTCTCCCGCGCTGTTGTGCGCCACCGCGTGTCGGTCCATACTCAAACAGCATGCGGGAGTCACAGAGGTCGAGCTTGCTATCGTTTGGGAGCTGTGTGAGTGCAGTGCACTGTCATCGACTTCTTGCTTGGCAGAGACCACGGTCGACACCAAGATCGTCCCAATAGGCAGATGGTGAGAGGACATGTTCTGCGCGATTTCCATCCTCTGAACTATAGGTATCTTCTTATTTATAGTCAAACGTCAGAAGGGGAATATATGGGAAGGAGCACAAGTGATGAAGGCATTCAGAGATGATGTGGCCGCATTCGGCGGGTCATGCGTGAGTCCTTACAGCATCCGGAGCAGAGTGTCTTCCACCATTTTTGTGGATCAAGGGCACCGTAGTTTGTGATTTGCTGTGGAGCGCGGAGTGTCTAATAGCAGTTGAGGCAGCTGGCGACACGCCACACGGGAGAAGTGCCACCAGCCTTTTTGTGCATCACTTTACAGCAGTGTCTTTGTTGAAACTGTGGGGTCACTAATACAGATGTGAAGGTGAGTCAAGGAAAAGGTGAAGAAAGGTCAAGGAAAATTAGGAATGACGCTCTGGTTGGGTGACGACACGTTGTTCGTGTATCGGGAGAAAAGAAAAGAAACAAGCGATCGGGTACAGGAGAAAAAAATGAAGCGAAGAGGCCACGTCGACGACATATGGAGAAAAGCCAGAGTATCTGTGCACCGATATTTAGCAAACGGTAGGTCGCCACTGGAGACGGCCTGGCAGAAATGAGGAGCGCGGACCAACTAGTGGTTCGATGGATTTATGGGTTTCTATGATTAGACCGCAATCTCGACCCTGAAGAACAGCGTAGACGCGGCGTTGTGCCAGTGAAGTTTACTGCTACAGCTTCGCTTTGTCAGAAGTGGCGCGAAACAAAGGTGTGGTTAGTACGGAATGCCGTAGGCATCAGAGGATGTCTTGAACCACTCCTGAAGTACCCTCTGGTTGCGTCGCTCCATGACGGCGCCAGAAAGCGACGTGAGAGGCGGTGCGGCCGCTGTGCGGTTGGAGCTGTCAAACTCGAGTCGCCGGGCGGCACCACCACTGGCCAGTGCGCTGCCCCCACGGGAGCGCTTGAGGTGGTCTCGCGCCCGAGTGAGAGAGGTGTCCTCTCGCAGCGGAGCACACGCAGGCGCCTCATGAAATGGAACCACGGCCACCACAGGCCGCGTCGGCGCTTCCGCGTGATCCTCTGCGTAGATGCTCAGTGGGGAGAGCGCGTCCTGATGATAGCTGGGTGTGCTGTAAGGCGATTGACTGAGGCCGGCCGCTGAGCTGAGCCTACTGCCGCTGTGCTGGGCGACGCCACCACCGCTTGCGGGTTGCTCTTCCATGGACATGAGGGAGATGGCAGCGCGCTCACCGTGCGAGAGTGTGGCGTACAGACGCGCATCCTCTTCTCTTTCGGCGTCTTCCTGACTCCAGGTGCCGTGGAGCTCACACACATGTCGATGGCTGGCCTCCACACTCGCGCCGGCTCGTCGATTCACGTGGGTGCGACAGGCAGGGAGGGGGGCTCGAGAACCTATCATGCGAAACCCTGGCAGGCGCACGGAGACTATGTCCGCTTTTCGCGCCGTCCGCTGGGCATCCATGTGCTGCGTACCTTCGTCGCGGGTCGTCAGCCTTTCTGTGAGCTCCTCATGGAAGAAGTTCAGCGTCTCGTCCACGACGGCTTTCGACTGTGGCTCGTTGCGGACCCACACAGAAAACGGTGCCCCTCGACAGAGATCCTTGTAGGCCCCACGAAAGCGGGAGAGCTGTGCCAATGCGGCATCCCGTTCCTTTTGGACATGTGTGGTTGCGTTAATATGCAGCAGTTGCTGAGCCGCCAGCGCACTCGCTTCGGCTGAACGAAGGGACGGCGGTGGGTGCTGATCCAAGGGAAGTGAGACGTGAGAGCCAGGGGTGCGCGCCTTCGCCGCGGAGGCCGGTGTTCTGCTCGCATCGGGTGAACGCCCGCCGGCTGCACTGAGCTGGCTGTCCTCTGCACTCACTTGGGGGTCTGTGAGGGGAATGGTGGCAGGGGACACCAGAGGGCATGGCTTCAGGGCCGCGGGCGACACTGTCCTCGCAGCGATGAACGGAGACCGCGTGTATGACGAGACACGTTCGTCGTCATCGCTGTCGTAGGCGAGAATAAAAGGTGTGGGGAACACCGCGGACACACCTGGAGGATCGTCCGGAGAGCAGGCGCGGTTGGACATGGTCCTGGGTCGAAAGAAAGGAACACTGTTACGCTGAGGAATTCGGAAACAAAGAAGAGACAAGTGGGACAGGTCGAGCAAGGCTTTGACAAAAGCGTTACCCAACAGAGTGTGTCAGTGTCGCTCTGTTGAACCAGAGAGATCAAAAAACAGCCAAAGAAGAGCTCAAACAAAAGTAGGTATCTATGTCTGATCACCGTGGTGTCGGAGTTCTATGAAACAGCAAATGTCCTACTTGGCCCTTTTACGCAAACGTGAGAGAGAGTTGAGGGAGCGCGAAATAAATGAACACATGTGAGAAGACAGTACGCACTGTGTCCGATTCGTCCCGATCTTTCGCGGGTGAAAACGCAACCATGGGGCATCACACATTCGGTACAAGGAGCATGTTCGGCAGTGAAATGATCCTCCGATTGCGCTGGCTAAGTTGCGTGAGGTAGAGGCGCGCACGGGCATTGCTGCAAGGATCACTCTTGCCCAATGCCGGAGTCACTCCCTCGGAGAAAGGAAGTCAATCAAAGTACGTTACTGGTTTTTCCTCTTTTTCACTTCTGCTCATGAGCGATCATGAAGATGATGAGAGTAGGATAGAGTGTCACAATAGAGAGCATCCATGTGTTTGCGTTGCGCACCGAGCGTGGGTCGGTCGGGTCAAGGGGGAAGGGAGAAGAGAAGGGGGGGGGGGGTGGATGAATCCCAGAAAACAGTTGGGCTACGTGAGGGATGGCACGTTGGGTGTCATTTACCGAGAGGCGGTTCGGGCTATACAAGGTGTACAGAGAAAAAGTTAACAGCAGAGAAAGTGGGTGGTGGCATACATCGTCAAATGAAAAGAAGGCTTTGTGAGAAAGAAAGATGTGTAGAGCAGTGCTCTGCAAAGTAAGAGCAACAAACAAAGGAAAGGTTTCAAAGCACGTCCAACAGGCATCCCATGGGTTCATTGGGGTAATCAAGTCACCGGAATACCTGCGCAACGTGCGAGCGACTAAGAGCCACAATTAACAAAAACGAAGGTCTAAAGCGGTGAGTGAAAAGTCAAGAGATAGCCATGACATCAGGGTCGAAGGTGCACAAGGCAGTTGCGCTGCGCGGCAGTGGCGCTTGCCCCACGCGATCCCATGCACTTCCCCTCACTGGACAGGGGATGCTATGAGGAAAAAAAAAAAAGAGAGAGAGACCAATAGGAATTGGTAAAAGAGGAGTAGTACATGGGGACTTGACCTCGTGACGAGGAAAGAATAAGATATACGTGATGAAAAAAAAAGAAGAAGAGTAGCGCATACCCCAAGGGGAGATTCGGTTCTGCCAATCAAGAGAAAATCGAGTTGATATCCCGCGGGGGTATGTCGACAGAAGCGACCCAGGTGTTTGTGTAGAGGTGGTCTTTGTATGGATAAGGAACGGTTAACACACATGTAGGAAGTGGCTAGACAAACGTACAGAGAAGGCACATGACGGACTCACACACACACACAAAAAAAAAAAAAAAAAGAACGGAGGTGAATCCTTTCGCCAAGCACGGTGGTACTGCTTACTGAAATGCTATGTGAACAACGGGGAATGAGACCTTTGTCATTTCTAATGGTAGCTAGCATCCTGTTCCAGGTTCACCCCTACCTCCAAGACAGCGCGATCCTCGCGGTCATCTGTAGCGTGGATATCAGCGTAGGGCAGGTGCTTTCGCGGTGTTGTCTTGCGTGCGTTGCTGTTTACCTCCGCACCGCTTCGGGAGCTAGGTGACCGCCGCCCGGTGCGTCGCAGCTCGTCCTCTTCCTGGCTCTTCTTTAGCCGCCGCCGAATGTCGCGCTCCTTCTCCCGCCTAATGAACTCCGCGGTGTCGTCGTCCGCGACCAGGGGTTGGTCCACCAGACGCTGCTGCTGCTGCAGCTGCCGCTGTGTGAGACCCTCGTGGCGGGGGGTGTAGTAGGCCGCGTGCGCGCGGCGCTGGGAGGACGGCGTGGTGCAGTTACTGGTCTGACGGCTTCGACTGCGGCTGTGGGTCCGGGATCGCCCGGAGGCGGGGGAGATGGGGGGCAGGTGAAACGCGGCGTTGGCCCTATTGCCGGAGCGTGGCGTGGCGGCGACGGAGCGGCGAGCGCTGCGGACGGGTGTGCGTGCCTCGAGACACGTCTCGAGCTCTTGCTCGTACTGCTCTCCGCGATCAGGGATGGCGGAGTCTGGGTTGGTGCGGCGAACCTCCGCGCGGCGAAGGTCGTCTTCCATACGTGCGAGGACGTGCTGGTCCATGCAGACCGTGCTACGGTAAGGGCTGCTGTCCGGTGGCGCAACGTAGAAGGTGCTCACCTCGTTGTCCTCCAGTGTCGCGGCGCAAACGAGCTTGCGTCTGCGTCCGCTCGTCAGGGGTACCGTCACGACCCCGTGTTCTACCCGCGGGGTGTCCCGGCTGTGCTCGTCAGCGTAGGCATAGCTACTGCTCGTGCTGGCACCACCGTAATGATGGGTACTGTTGTTTCCGTGACCGTTGCTCGTCGAGATCGGGGCCATGCTCGTGTGATACCGACTGGAGTACTGGCTGGGCGCGTTCCCTTCACTTATGCCGCGTGTGGGTGTTGCATGGAATGACTGCTCGCTTCCGGCGTAGTAACGGCTGTCGTAGGTATTCCCTGTATAGCTTTTGGAGGTGGACATTATTAAAAAAAAAAAAAACGGACAGCGCGTGAAGAGAGCTAGTACAAAAAAAAGGAAAAAAAAAATATGTGGTGGTGCGCAGAACACGTGTGCCCAGCAAAGGTAAGGCAACAGACCAAAACACGGAGAATAGGGTTGAGAGTTGCAGGCAGTGTGCCACGCGCGCTAGACACTTGATTGCTTAGGGTATAGCAGGCGGAGGGAGGCGGAAAGAGAGGAACACAGAGAGAGAGAGAGAGATAGGGACGGAGTTCTTGTCACAAACTCGAATCCCAAAACGATCCATGCATCAAAGATCTTCCAAAATAAGTGCTCGCAGTTGACAAGTGTGGTAGAAGGGGAGTGGTTCCAGCATGCTGCACAAAGGGTCTCATTATGGTGTCAGTACTCATTTCCGTGTAGGGGCTCCGCTTCACTGTATCCATGACTTTGCTTGATTGGGGTTTGCTTCGGTGGAGAAAGCTCACATGATGAGGAATCGGGATAAGAAAGATAAAGACAGGGAAGGGGAAAGAGATTTGCTGCGGTGTGAGAGGGAAGAAGACATGGTCCCTCCATTCCTTATGTGTACTGAAACACGAAACTGTCCAGCAAAGCCAGCTCGCGGGGGCCGCGGTACTCAATGCCTTCCGGATCGTCAGGGGTGTAGTAGATCATGGTTGGGTATCCCTGCACCTTCGCCTTCTTGGCCAACTGCGGGTACTTCTTGGCGTCCACCCTGGCTGCAGTGAAGACATCGCGGTTGCGGTTCTTGAGTTGATTGATAGAAAGGCGGTCCCAGAGAAGCTCCAGGCTGGGGCACTCCCGCACCCAGGAGGCGCAGAAGAGGACAAACGTGTAACGCTCCGGATTGACGTATTCGTCGTAATTATTAGGGGTCAATAATACCACCTGAGAGGCGTGCGGCCGCTCCTGTTGCTGTGCCGTTACCACTGAGGCGAGCAGAAGGAATGTCAACGCAGTGACGAGCCCACCAAAGACGAGCCTCTTGTGTGCACGCATGGCCGATGAATGATGACTGTATTCCAACAACAACAAAAAAAATAAAAAAATGCCTTGGAGTGTGCGGTTAAAAGAGGTGTCGTAGAGGAAGAGGAAGGTGTGGTGCGCTTGTCTAACCTATGTGTGCTGCTCTTGGAAAAATGAACCGTTCCCACATCCAACAGGTGGTCAAGTAACGGGGAGGGCAAGGGAAACAAAAGTGTGAGGGGGGCATGATTCGCGCCATTCTCATTCTGCCGTGCGTACCTACGCCCCTCCGTTTCGTGCGGTCGTTAGCCCCCGACTAGGAGCATCGCACGCCCAGATCCGCCGTAGCCCAAGTCTTGATGGGTGATGTGGGGTCCGTGATCTACAAGAGCATCTCTTGGTGTTGGTCCTCTCTACATGACAAGCAGTCCGTGCGAAATTGCATTACACTGGTAGCGTCGCAAACCTTGCGGTACATGTAAGACTCTCTCAGACACGATCGTCTTCGCTGAAGATGAGAACAGCTTCTTTGCGCTCTTGCTTTTTGCACTTTTTGTGGTTATTTGTTTAGAAACTACGCATTATTCGTGAGAAGAGGGTGGAAAAACAAGTGGGAGAAGGCCAGCCAAAACTTAATATCTTAGCGTCAAACGCAACACACTTTGGGTGCTTTCATGTGAGGGTACAGATATGCCAAGCCGCCTCACAAATGACCGCGGGCACGGTTAATGTGAGGGGCAGGGAGTCCACAGCAACGTATTCTTACGGATCGAATCTCTAAAGGTTTCTGACGGAACGGGAGAGAAAAAACGCATCCAATGCGAAATACTATCACCGTGTGACCGTGTAAGCGCATGCGCTGATTCTATCGCTCCGCCAACCAGCGGTAGTAGTCGTTCATGATGTAATACTTGTTGTCAGGCGCACGGCGAATGACGAAACGCTGGAAGAACTCGCGCTTGTGCTCGTCGTCGTACGTGACGATGCCGTGTGTGATGAGGAGAATGGAGTCGGCGTTCTCGTTACCAGGCAGCGGCTGCGCGTCGACACAGTCGAGCTGGTGGTGCGTCTTGGGGAGGCTCTGGAAGTACTGGCTCATCTCTTCCACCGTTGCTAGCTTGTGGCCGTTCCACTCGCAGAGGTTGGGGACATCGCTAGCGTAGAGCGCAGTGAGTTTGTAGCGCTCGTCCTTGTCGTCCAGCATCTTGTAGTAGCCTCGGTGGAATTCTAGAGCCTTTTTGGCAACTTCGTTAACGGTGCCGGCGTCCATTGAGATGAAGGGAACGGGGACCAAGTGCGTAGGGTGCGTGAGCTTATTCCTGGAGGAAAGAACGAATGAGACAAATAGGGCCTTGGAAAGGTGCAGTGAGGAAGAATTCTACGATGTTGGAAGATAAGAGGCGAGAGAAAAGAAGAAGGAGTAACACAAGCATGTGACGAAAGATGTCCGCAGCCAAGTCAGTGCGGCGTTTGTGGAGACGAGGGGTGCCTCACTCATGCAGGAAGAACTCTCGCTGCCTTTTATTTCACAAACAAATCCACAAAAACATTTGGGCAGTTCTACTGAGGGGAAAACCGCAGATCGAGACGCGATGTGCAAGGATACAAGTACTTTCTGAGGATATCTATCTATGTTCGAATCAGACCACCGTCAAAAACATTTAGAAAAAGATGACCACCATGAAAGACAAACGATAGTATCGACAACGTGTGGCGAGGAGAGCAGCAAGCCTAAAAGGACTCAGACGTAAAGGCCTGGCACAGCTCAAGAAGGGGGCGATCAAACGCTTGTGTGAAGCGGTGGCGCATGTGCTGCCGCTCACGAACCTTCTGCGCCACTCGCTTGGTTTTCATCCACTCTTCCTCTGGTGTCGAGACAGAAAAACTGTGCGCCATGAGTGCTTGGTACGCCAAAGCGTCCGTAGCGGAAAGTGAATCTGTGGCCTCGGTCGCAGCGTTCAGGTAGCCCCGGGCTACAAAGCTTCGCAGGGCGGTGCGCGCGTATGACTGAAGAAAAGAAACCACGGAGGGTTCTTCGAGCTGACCCTGGAGGCCTTGCATGAGGCCGTCTGACACGGCCGAGAACCGGCTAAGATCGTACCACGGCTGCATGTCCGCTGGCACTCCCTCAGCGGCCATGATGTCCAGCTCCCGTAACGCCTCTGTTGGGTGACCACCGCACAGGAGCGTGGCGGCCTTGCGAGCACGCACAACCCCTCGTAGGGCTGTCAGGCCAATGACTTCGGAAGACTGCAAGAGGACATCAGCACGCTCTGCCACGCCTGTGAAGTTCCGCCGCATTTGGAGAGAGAGAAGACCGATATACTGGCTGGCGAGCACGCCGTAGGCGAAGCCGGAACGACCCGCAATCCGATTTAGTGCATCTTCCATGGTGGCAATCGCGCTTGTGTAGCCAAGATACGCGGCGACCTCCGCCCTTCGCATCTGAAGTGTGGCGAGAAGCATGAGGTGATCCGGTGGCCAGTAAAAGGATTCCCGAGTATTCACGCACTCCTTTTCTTGTTCCACAAGACCGCGCGCACCGACGCTGCTGGCCTCCAAGGATGGACCGACGGCGGAGCAATTAGCTCTGGCTGTTAGGGTAGGTCCACGTAGGAAGAAAAGAATGCGTGCCTCCTCGTCGCTTTCCTCTCCCCCGTCGCCGCCCACCAACGAGACGGTTGGTCTGCCCTTCCCACTACCCTCATGAGCACGCGTCGCGTCCTTCGCCAATCGAGACCTCTTCCCGGTGCTGTACGCCGTGGACAGCGCCGCCTGGGTGAGTCCACTGGATCGGTAGAGGCGCAGCGCCAGCCCTGTTAGGCTTCTATACGCCGCTGCCGCATACCCTTCGCGATGCAGTTTGCACGCTGCGCAATACTGAACCACGGAGGAAAAGAATACGTTTTGCTCGGCGGCCGCAACGCCGGAAGGGCCGTAGCATTGGTGGATCGCCTCCAAGAAAGAGGCGCCGATACGCAGAGCAGCCTTAGCGGCATCAGGAACTGCGGGAGGTGCAGTCGCTCCACACATGTCTCCGTGTGATGCGTCTAGGCGACCAGTAGCAACGGCCAACATCAGGTGGGCTGTGTATCGCGAGGCTTCCGTGAGTAGCATTGCAGCTGACTGCGACTCCATCGCCGACACGTCCGCGCGTCGCTGCTTACCTCCCACGAAACGGGAAGCCGCCGATTCACCAGCCGTACCCGCAGTGGTGGCAAGCAGCTCCTGCAGAGTGACGGTGTCGAGCACAAGGGGCTGGCACTTGACTCCATACAGAGCGTTCACGATGCGAAGCGTCTGCCGGTGCAGAGATGCCACGACGCTGGGCCAGCGCTGCGGAGGACCGTCTAGAGGTCCTTGGTCGAGAAAAGCTGTCGCCTCAGAGAGCCACAGAGCGTTCTGTACAGTCTGTGGTACCGTCTGTACGACAACTGCGTGGCCCCCACCGCCACCGGTGAGCCCTTCTCCACCATCCCTGCCCTCTGCGTTAGCTCCTCCTCCTCCACTTCCCCCTGCCTGCCTATCGGCGTCGCCACGCCCGCTGGTGTCCCCGTGGCCTAGGCAGTGGGCGAGGTTAGTCGCAAGCATTTGGCCGCCTGCTCCTGCAGAAGCGGAGACAAGGACAGCATCGGATGTTAGCAGTGCTCGCAGAGAAGCGCTAACGGCATTTGGGTAGAAGAGGAGCAGCTGTGCTGCACCAGTGAAGCACAAACTCAGCGTGCTGAGGTCGGAAGAGATGTCTTCTGTGTTCAATGCGCCACCTTCCACACCACCTGCGAAGCGGCAGGCTGGTACAGTCGATGAGAGCTGCAAGGCGATGGCAATATTGTCGGCCGCTTCAGTGGGTCGTCCTCTCGCTAGATGAACGAGAAAACTGGTGTAGTGTGCAACAGCCAAGGCTGTGTTGGAGTGGAGTTGATGACTGACGAGCACCGCCATGCTCGCGCATCGCTGCGCTACGCGGAGTGAACGCAAGGAGAGGTGCAGCTGGACGTAGAGGAGCATCCCTGTGGTGATATTCGCCAAGATGGGGTGGGTCCCCCGGTTATAGGGCTCTTGCCCAGGGGAGAGGGGTGCACTTGTGGGCTCCATCGTCGTTAGGAGGCGTGCTACGTAGTGGTCCGAAAATTGTGCTGGCCTGCTGTGGGTGAAGAAGTCTCCAAGCCGCAGCCCCTTGCGTAGGGGGAGCTGCTCCTTCTCCTCGTCTTGCCCACATTCCCTGTCAGCACCAGCGGCCGGGTCGACTAAGAGGTCCGCATCACTAATGTCCCCCGTTGCCAGGCCTTGGAAGTGATCCTCGAAGATTCCTCGCAGAACATGGTAGGTCCGTGTCAAGTTCAAGACGGTGTGGTGCTCTTGATCCTGGCGGCGGTCGTTGACGACGCGCGCCGCTTTTTGGCAGTCCTCAATCAGCTGGGAGAGGTCGTGTGGCCTGGCGGTCAGTGTCTGCAGAGCATCCACCCAGCTCGATACCACGCGAGCCAGCGCGGCTTGGTGTTGGAAAGAGGCACATCCCCACGCGATACACACTACAGCGTGAAAACTTTTCGTGGCACTGCCTAGCGTGAGGACAGAGTCCTGCTTGGCCTCCTCGTCCATGCAAAAGCACAGGTCTAGCGTGGCTGTATCGACGCTGGGACCACGGCCAGGGTGGTCACACTCACGCCGTGGCCCCACTCGCTGGGAAAGCAGCGTGTCAACTATTGTTCGCGCGCATGTCGTGGACACTGCAGACCTGCTGACAGAGCTTGCAGATGTGGTAGCGACTGTGAGGAGGTGGACAATGAGTGCAAATCCATCATCGGTAGGTACGACCGCAGAGTCCGCGCCCGGCAGCGGCGGTCGACCTGACATGGCTGCCCAGCCACCATTGTCCGGATCAAAACAAAGCGCACCACTTTCGTTGCTGTGAGGTAAAGGAGCTTCTTCCTGGTCCCCAAGGGCCACGTCGACGGCGAGGGAGAAGTCGATTTCGTCCTTGTGACCTGGATGTGTGAAAGCACAGGGCGCGTGAGAGAGACACTCCTCATTCCACGCGCTAAGGCCGGCGCGGCACGTTGCGGCGAGGGACTCGTCCACCAGGTGCAACGTTGCCAGCTTATCCATGTACCAGTAGACGACCGCCCTACAGAGCTCCTTCTCGGTCGCCATGTCACGCAGTATTTCGCGGATAGCACTGCTGCACAGGAACAGTGCTACGTCGTAGGGCCGTGGGATAGCATCGCCGTAGGAGACCCCGCTCATAGTGTGCCCTCTGGCAGGGTGAGGAAGGGGGGACGCGCGCAACCGTCACGGATGGCGAACGCAGAGCGATCGTTGGGGGAGAGGAGAAAGAGGGACAGAACTCTGGCTCTTTCTATATACGATGTGGGTGTCTAGGTCTTTCTGCAACGCCCCAAAATAGAAAAAAAAACAGTGAAAACTAATAACAGTTGATGTTTCAGTCAAAGAGAGATCGTTTGGGAGATAAATACCGACGAACGAAAGGCATGTATACAGTGGGTATACCAGCTGTAGGGGCGCCGTCGTTGGGTACAATGACTGTTGTGCATCACGAGAAGCCGCGCAGGAAGCGGAAAAGAGGCGGTTCAAACGCAGTGAGGTTCCACGAATCCGGACGAAGCTGCGAGAGGGGAAGCATTTCCGTTTGACGATCTTTTCAAAGTGTCCTGTATGTGACGAAGAGACAAAGACTGCATCTGAAAGAGGGGGAGGGCAGCGAGGCGTCGGTCACACAACGAGTCGCGTGCGGTGGCCGCTGCCATCCCCGAGCGTACATTAGTTACGGAGCATTTTATCGCGCTTTCTTAGATTGTTCGCGGTGGCGCGCATGTGCTCTCCATTGTACCCACTCTGGCTCAATCGGTGCGCAGCCCGTTTGATTTTGTGTTGTTGCCGTTGCGGGCGGCCTATCCTAGGAAGCGTCGCCCTGTGGCCCGCACGCGCACCTTTCGCTGGTACAGGGTTCGGCGGAGGCGGTGCCGCGGCGACTGCCTGCGAAAGCGCCAGGAGACACTTGGGGCACGCCGGAACGCCAGCTGGCACCGCGCAGCGAGCCTTTGGCGTCATGCGGTACGGGGACAGGCATGTGCGGCATACCAGAGGCAGCTCCAACGTGTCGTCATGCGTGGTGAGATGCCTGAGGCGGGTCCTCGAAATGGCGAGGCTGACCTCGCGCACGACATCGGGGCGTTGAATGACTAACAGGTTCATGGGTGTGGCCACTCGGCCTGAACACTGCGGACATCGCTCGTGCCGCTCGAACCGAGCGGCCATGGTGGCCTGAAAGGTGTGCTCACAGTACCGACATTGCCACGTCAAGATCGTTTCAGCATGAAGAGAGATTTCTGCAGGGTTCTGGTCGGGGCGCAGCCTTGCCTCTGAGAGAAGAATAGGGTCATCCAGGAGAGTGCGGACAGACTTGTGTGCCGTTTTGTCTGGCACTGGCAGTACTGCATTGTTGAATCGGTCCAGAGCACCGCGCCGTTCACAGGAAGGACACAGAGACACAAAGGTTGACCGCGCTTCAGCAAGTTCCACCGTCTCCGTAGAACCACAACGATCCGCCAGGCAATCCTCATGGCGCGCGACGCGACTGGCGACAGCTTCCAGCCAGGGTCGGTGGCATAGCGAACACGTCCACCAAACTTTGGCGGCGGACGCCGTTGTGGTCCTTGTCAAAGGCTGCAGAACACGGTTTGGGTGATGGGTGTTGCGTTCGAGGTCCCACTGGGCGGCGATGGTAGGGTACGCATCAACAAGAAGCCGCCGTGTACGGCGAGGGGTGTGCTTCTCTGAAGGCTTCCGGTCCTGTGCACTGCGCACGGCATCAGACGGCGAGTGGCGCGTCGAATGACCGTCACCGCGCGAGGGATGGGATTTCCCCCGCGACCGGACGGCAGGGGTTTCTGTGGGTTCCACCTGGTGTGGTTGCCGCTCCATTTGCTGGCAGACAGGACAGCTGAAATGGTCGCCCACCTGGGGGTTGACGCGATCCATCGGCCTTGCGGACCATGTCGTATTACATGCTCCACAACGCCACGTGACCTTATGTGCCCAATGTGGAAGCACTGCGACAGTGCAAATATTGTTGTCACCCTCGACACGGGTACGAGTTTGCGTTCTTGCGAGGTACTGAAGCGCGTCTGCGTTGGCCGCTGCATCGAATTGGCTTTGAAGCGAGACTGGCAGTGCGCTTAGATCAAAGTGAATCTGCTGGGGCGAGCACAGGACCGAGGTAGCTCCCAGTGCCGTAGTGTATCTGGCGATGCGTGTGCGGAGGGTGTCCGTTTGCAGAGCCGTATGTGAGAATCGCTTCATCTGTGGGAGGGACTGCAGGTAGCAATATATCCAAAGGTGCTATCTATCGAGAAAATATGAGTCCACGCGGTGATGGAATGGAGAGTGGCACAAGCATGATGTTTCCTGAGACAAGTGCTGTAACGTCAAGGCATGCGAAAAGGGAGAGAGAGAAAGGCTCTAGGCCCTGGCACCACGTGCCAACTACAGTCCCCAGATTCTCATAAGCTACCCATTTGGAACAGTTCCAACTTCAACAACGCCACTCCACCTGAAACAAAGCTATACGCTAACACCGCAACAACACAAACACACTAACAACAAACATAAACCGCAGCAACGGTAATCTCTATGCGTTGGGAGGGGGAGGAATCCTCCATCGTACGCAGGGTATGTAAGCACGCTTCCGTTTCCCGACCTTTCTTTCTCCTGCACTTGATGTGGTGTGTCATTCGAAGGTTCTAGTGCCGGTGTGCATGTAGGGATATATGTGCGCTGAAAACAAAAAAAGAGGGTTGTAGTTCCATCAGCTTGTCGGCGGGTGTGTGTGAGTGTGGAGAGCACACTAACTTACTTTTTTCGCGCAGATCTCCGTGGTGGTGAAGAGGCGGAGTCGTCGATCTGAAGAACGTTCCGTCCGACAACAACCGTCGATTGGCGTGGGCTCTCTGTGCGGGATGCTGTGGCTGACGAGCGAGTGGACTTACGTGGTCGACGCTTTCCCGCGGTAGTGTGCTCTTGCGAGGACTCTCCTCTGTCTTTCAAAGGGCGTCGTATCGTGACGGTAGACGGTAACGCAGACCTCCGCCCCGAGGGCCTTCGAGACTGTGACGAGGTGGTCGCGGAAGATTGCGTATTGCCCCACTCCACGCAGGACTCCTCAAGAGGTGTCTGTTGAAGCACTGCCCGGAAGATGTCATCGGGATAAACGAGCAGTCGCTCTGAAGCAAGGAGTGCGTCGACGGTGAGCCTTGCCTCCTTGGCAACTGCGTTCAGCACCGTCTTGCATACCTTCTTCCCACCCAAAACAAACACCGTCGCTTGTTTAGCCGTACGTGTGATTCTGCCTCCCGACGCTGTGATCACCGTCTTCAGGTCATTCGACGGAGGTTCCTGCGGCTTGGCAGCGGCATGCACCCAGAACATGTGCGGAGAGAAAAGGCGTTGCCGTCGCAGCGGCGGTACCTTCAAAAGCTCTGCCAAAGAGAAATTATTCTCACCTTCGATGCTAGAGGCGGTCCGACGCTCCGAATAGGGATACAACTGTGCGCTGATCGTGGGATCCTGCGTTGACAGTACCTCATCCAACCACTGTCGCTGTGCCACCGCTTCAACAAAAGGCAGTACGGTCAGCAGTTTCACGCTCCTGACAAGCGGCCGCTGGACGACGAGCACGTCTGCAAGATGTGCCTTCTTGAGGTCGGGGTTCACCACCACACCCATCTTCCTGAGAGCCTTCTCGTCCTTGTCGTCGAGACGGATGCCTGTAGTGAAGATAACACGGTGCCCGGGGGGATGAGTCGTCACCTGCGGCACCCCTGGACCATCGGCGACCGTGCGCGTGTGCCGTGTCGCCAAAGGACGTCTCCCTAGTGGCGATTCCTCTGGAGTGTCCGCCAACGTGTCAACGAAGGTCTCTGTCCACGTCGAGTTCCGCATGGAAGAAGGTGTCGACAGGGAAGAGGAATTAGGGTCTTCTTGATTCGTTCGATCGGCAAGAGCCGCGTCTGTGAGCGGCAGGGACGTTGTCGTGGGGTTGCGTAACGGTGGGTTCCCTTCCTTGCTAGCCCTGGAACACGGACGGCCTGTAGCGGAGGGTCCTCCGGGGGGCGCCCTCTTCGCTGCTGTGCCCTTGCGCGGTAGGGGGTGCGAGTGTGCCTCGGGCTGCAGCGGATGCTGGCAGTCTGGGGGAGATACGACACTCCCGTACGTGCTGCTTCCGACTAGGGAGAGCGGGAGTGCAGCTGCCAGCACTGGTTCCTCACCACCCTCGACAGTGTGTCCGTGCGGAATGGGATTCAGAGAGGCGCTTGCCGTGCCGAGTGCTGTCGTTGTGGACGAAACGATGGTCTCCGCGCTGTGGGGTAGGGCAACGGTCTGACGAGAGGTGGCAAGCGTTGCCTGTAACCCGTTCGCCCTCCTCGGCGCAGCACCTGTGCCTCCTAAAGGGGCTGACGGCTGCAATGACGTTTGAAGAGATGCGCGGCTGCTAGAGGAGCGCGTGCTCTTGCTAGGAACCAGGATCGCGCCATCACCGTCCAGATCGTCACTGCGGAGACCTGTGTCGACGTTTGCCCCACTACCCCAGTGTTTTGCCCGCAACGAGACATCATCGGTAACGCTCCAAGGGCCACAGACATGCTGCAGCTCAAGTGCAGCGTGCGGTCCGAGACCAATCAGCGCCACAAAGTGCAGCGAGGAAGCGCCGTGTGAGTGCGTCGTGGACAAGTGACCGAATGGCGCCGCGGCACCGGTGGTGAAATGATACCGATGATGGCGGGTCAGCGGAACGCCGTTGATGAACGTGCTGGAGACGGCGTCCGTGACGTCCATGGATTGAAAGGTAAACGACGGAGACGTTTCCACCCAAGAGTTTGGTTCGCCTGGGGGAAGGGAAACCAAAGACCCAGAGGCGTTCATGTAGACAGTCTTGAAGTATAGGGTAACAGTGGCGTGGTGGCGCGAGAGCGTGCGTAGAGCATGTTCTTTCACTTCATCCAGCAAGTTTTCATCATGGTCCACGCTGCCAGAAGGGGTCTTAGCTGCCATTTGTTGAGACTGGGGGTGTTGCGTGCTCTCGCGGAAGAGTCTCCGTCCAATCGGCAGCGACAGCGCCACACGATGCCGTTGACCAGCTTCTGCGCTACTGTCGACGTTCGTGTTACTGTCAATGGCGACATTGTAGGTAGCGTACGTTGGTGCGGTCCACAGACTGTCGGGAGAACCGCTAGGGTCAGGGAAGTCTACGCATTGTGCACTCCTGTGCGCCACTCCATCCTCCCGTGGCAGACAGGTGGTGTTGGAGGCGGCGCAAGTCTTACCTTGGGCCTTCTTTGCGCCAGGGGTGTACAGGTGCCACCGCAGTCTCAGCGTAATAGTGCTACTCAATGGGGGCTTTGACTGCTCGTTATCACGACTACCCGGTGGGGTTGTAACAAAGATGGGGTTCACGTGTGCGGATGGATGCGCAGAGGAGTGCATGAGCTGGCAGTCCGAGAGTGCCGTGAACGTACGAGGGCATGGCCGCGCATGAACGGTGCCGCCCTTGTCTGCGTCGCTAACGTTGACAACGTCCGTTGGTTCTTGTCCTTCCGCAAAGGAGCAGACGGATACAGTGGAAACACTGTCCTCGGAAGTCCCACGCACAGTATCCCGTTCATCCGTTCCGTCGAGTGCTTCCAACATCCTGGCCCTGGTGATCCCGGTTCGTGCTAAGGTGTGTTGTACGTGATGTCTATGAATCCTTTTCAATTTGTGGAAAACACGATGATGTGCTCGGTGCTTTGTCTTTGTTGCAGAGGAGAGAAGGGTGCAGTCGCCGCAAAGGATCCGTCATCACAGGTTCATATGGCGTCAGGAGGCCTCATCTCTACTGTGAAGCTGACGCAGTCAAACAAGGTTTCCTCGTACACAACTGTTCTTTCTTGGCGATCGTCATGTTGCTGTTTATCCCTGACAGATCTTATCGCCTCACAGCGTTTGTGTGCGCGCTGCTACGTTTCTTTAGCGCTCACTGACGTCCCACTGCCTGCATTCATGTATTTCTTGGTGGTTGGCGGGGAAGTCATCCCCATGAAAGGAAGGCGACGCTGCATCCGGGAAGCATGCGAAGACCTGCTACGTAGTCGCAAACATCATTGTCAAGCGCAACGTCAGAGTAACGGAAGTACATCACGTTTAGTATCGCGCAGCTTGTCACGATTACTAGTATTCCATGGTGACGGACGCGCATGAGGTTCCGATGGCAGGAGAGCACCAGGTTCCTTCCGTCGGCACCACAGGTGACAGGAACGTCATCATATATCGCCATCTAGCAAAGAAAGCGTTTCCAAGTGTAGAAGGACACATGGAGAAGGGAAACGCCCGTATCTGGCTCTGAGAAAAAGACTTGGAGCGCGGGAGTATCTGAGCAACGGAAACGTCAGAGCTGCACGGAGACGTGACGACAACGGAAGAGATGAAAAGTAAAATGGAAGATGTAATGATGTTTCAAAATATGCGAGGAAACTCTGAAAAAAAAAAAAAAAGAACTATACCAACGGGGAAAGGTGTAACCAGAAAAACAAAACGATGGTGAGAAGGCGCGGGGCATTTGTGTTCTCTATGGAATTGCAATCACGGTAATTGTTGGATTGTCGTAGCACGCCACCGTTACTGTCGTTCCGTCGGCACCAACGGCAACGCCTGTGGGAAGCCAGTTCTCTCTGAGTGACGAGCCAACGTGCCGCACATCCACAATGGGGGTGGTGTCCTTTGTTTTCGTCTCCTCTACGGCGCTCGCAGAGGAGGCCGCCAGGGTCCAGACCGACACGACGGAGTCCTCCGCGCAGGAGGCCAGGAGGCCACCGCGTACAGGTGCATAGTCTAAGCCAGTGACCCAGCGCGAGTGTGCGCAGATGCTCGTTTCCACCGAGCCAGTCACAGCCGAATGAACATTGATTTTCCCACTACCGTATGCCAGCGCAACCAGCAGGTTGTACTCGTTGCATATCTTTACCGACGTAATACAATCATGGCCGGCACCCGGGATCACCACAAAAGGCTGGTAATCGTAGTTCCACAGCACGACGCGCCCAGTCACGTCCCCCGATGCTGCAAGAGCCCCAAGCCGCTTCACGTTGCGTGCGCTGTGCCGAATGTCCACAGCTGAAATGGCCGTGCGCTCGTGTGCATTCACCGGAGCCTGCAGAGGCTGGGGTGCCTCTCCTGTGTTCAAGGCAGTGGTGAGATCCACTTGTGTGAAGATGAGGCAACCAGACGTCGTGCCGCAAGCGCAGAGTGCGAGTGTGCTCCCGGTGACAGTGGAGACAGCAGAGACGGTCGCGCTGCCGACGCTGCTCAAAGCAGTCTGGAAGGCAATGGAGTGTGCGAGACGACCACTCACGTAAAGGTCAGCGAATGTAGCACCGGTCACCATAAACAAGGGAGCGAAAGAAGCGAGGCCGTCGGTGAGTTCCGAAGGAGGCACGGCGTGGATCGAGGTGATGGCGGAGTCGTAGCTGCCCAACTTGTGCAGGGCATTTGAGGTGGGGGCATAGCGCACCACGCTTCGATCGCTTGCGTAGACAATGGTATTATCTGCGTACGCGATGCACAGATTATTGTACAGCATAGACGGTGGTTTGGACGCCAGCTGATACGACGCCGCGGTGGTAAGGGTACCCGATGACATCTTCTCAGCCCGGGTGAGCTTTCGTTAACTCTAAGGGAGCGGCGCGGAAGAAGATGGAGAACAGCTTTTGTCCTCCCTGCTTTGTATCCGTGCGGCTGTGCGTGTGTGTAGGAAAAAAATATATGCTTTCTCCTGCTAGGAGCTGTCGGTTTCTCCAGATCGACTCGCTGAAGCTCTTTCGCAGGTTGTTCACACGCTTTTGAGGGTGCCTGGACTCTTGCCACCTGTATGTCTACAGAGAGTCGCTTTCTGGGCTTGTGTTGGATCTCTAAAACTGCAAAAGAAACGAAATGCCAAAGTGTAGGGGAGATGAGAGAGTGAAGACAAAAAAGTATTAACACTGTGGAGCGCTTTCTCCGCATTTGCGCTTCGCTGGAGAGCCCTTGGTGCGGAAGTTTTGCATACAGAGAGAGCTTGACCTCTCGTTCCTACAGCGGTGCAGGTAGTATGTACCAGTAGATGGGTTTATAACTTGCCTACACCACAGCACTACAGGGAGCCGCAGCAGTGCTCACTAAGTGTCTCATTCTTTTTTTTCCTCAGAGGTATCTTTACGAACAATCAGGGCCGCCGCGGTCTAGCACTTTACCCAAGGTGCACTTACAACTATCACTCTCACCGGCTACCAAGGTTTCGCCTGTCCTCAGCTAACTCGTTACCACAGCGGGGGGACCCACAGGCAAGCAAAGACAATGGCTGCTCCAACCCACAGAAGGGCCATCAGCATGGTGTAGACCATCGGGAGGAGATGCATTTCCCCTGTAGGCACGCTGGTACACAGCGTGGCTTCTGTGAGATCCCTATCAACGCCAGCGTCGCACACGTCGGATGCCCATGCCAACTGCAGCTGCGACAGGCATGCGTCCACCTTTGCGCGTGGGTCAGCGCGTACTAGGGCCGCTACGGCCGGAGCCACGCCCTTGTCCTTCAGAAGATTGCGGTGGTTGTCGATTTCGGGTGCTGAGAAGGCCTCCTGATAGCGGGCGTGAATGGGTAAGACGAGGCGCAGCGTGCTACCTGCCGTGGACGAGCCCACACGCTGTTCGGAGGACAAGTGGTTTGTGAATTGCATCGATACGGCAGCTGTGCTGTAGTTCACTTTGAAGACGGGGGCCTCGATGTCAAAGTCCTCCTCGGACGTCAAGCGGTCGAGGGTGAAGGTATCCGAAACGTCCTGCACCGTCTCTCCGGAGGTATGCCTGTCGTCTCCCTGTGCCGTTGGCGTCACGAGCTCTACAGCAAAGTGGTTACGCACCTCCTCAAGGTCAAAGAATAGACCACTGCCGACCTGAGCGCTGATCGTCATGTTATCCATCCAAAGTTGCACCTCTACGACGAGGTGCATGTGAAAGCCACCGCCACGATAATAGAAGCGTTGATGGGGTGCACTCGGTGACATGACGGTCGCATCACACAGTGGCGCTTGCGCTGCCACACAAGAAAAGCTTCCCATAAGAGCGCACATAACGATAAAAAGAAGGAGCACGTGTGTGGCGCAGGCCATCCTTGCTGTCAGTGACATCGCCAAACAGTAAAAAGCGTTTCGAGCACCGATGGCGACCTTAGGAAAGTGAGAAGCACCTAAGCGATGGCGGGGACTCAAGGGACCTCCTCGTGCACGTAATAATGAGGAGGGACGGTGGTGGAAAGGAATGCGTGCAGCTGATGGGCTAGCACACACGGACCAATGACGTGTATGAGTTCCACACGCAGCGGTAAGAAAAAAAAAACGGGAGAGGGAGAGAGATGTGACGGTCTATTGTGTGAAGTTCGATGTCGGATCTGGCGCATCTTGGTCCGGTGACCTGTGAACGCCACCCATCACTGCTCAGCTCTCAAAGCGGCAGAACGCCAGTCGCTACTGTTTGGACGGATCCTGTTGTCCTCATCGCCGGGTCCTTCTTTTTTTCCTAGCAGCTGTTGCCTTTTGTGTGTGGGTGAGGCAGGACAGTGTCAGTTCACCAAGCTGGGCACATGAAAAGATGCCAAATGAGGAATCCGATGCAATGACTAAAACAATAAAACGCAATGCCGTCAACTTCGCTCCAGGGACAGAAGCTGTGGCGACTGGTAGCAAGGCGGATATCTTCCGTAAGGCATGGTACCGAGAGGTTGCCTAGAAAGAAACAAGAAGACAAAGACAGACAATGAATAAATGAAATTTTAAAAAAGCGGGTGCTCAGCCGGCCACTTCTTCCTCCATCTGTTTCCATTGCTTGAGAACCTCCTCCAGACTTTCGATTTCCTGCTCGAGGGAGGCGGTGCTGCGAGGTGGCCGCTGGCTGCTACTCGTCTGAGGAAGGGCTGGGCTCTCTTCCTCCTCCATCCGTGGACGAGGTCGACGAGGGACAGGACTGGCGTCACTACCATGAGCAACGACGGAACGCACGGCTGGGGTGCGGGTCGGGGTCGCGGCAAATGCGGCCGTAGACGAACCCGCTGCATCATGCCCCGTGGGCCGTACGGGACGCTCCATGGATGTGGACAAAGAGAGCGGCCCGTGGCTGGGTGAC
This sequence comes from Herpetomonas samuelpessoai, assembly GCA_030849835.1. NCBI lineage: Eukaryota > Euglenozoa > Kinetoplastea > Trypanosomatida > Trypanosomatidae > Herpetomonas > Herpetomonas samuelpessoai. The sequence continues at coordinate 48,505 of JASAOC010002132.1, forward strand.
GCCCCAGCAGACCCTGCCGCCTCGCGAAAGCGGTTGATCATGCCCTGAGGACCGCGCTGGGAGTCGGGGTATGCTAGGTACTCGTCGTCCTCTCCGTTGCTATAGCGCACCCGTCTGGCCAGATCCTCTGAGGCGGGGCACACTTGCGGTTTGAAGGTGCACTCAGCCATTTCACGCTCGAGCAGCTCCTGCCGAAGACGGCCCAGATAATGCGCACGACGCTCCTCGCTCCGGAGTTCGTGTGCCTCGAAGGATGGTGACAAGCGGGCAGGGGTCCGCAGGGCAGAGCGTTCAGCGGCGGCTTCTGCTTCCTTACGCTTCTGCTGCTCCGCAAGCTCCTTCGCACGCTGTTTCTGCGCCTCACGGATTTCGATCCTCTCGCGTCCACGGCTCGCGATCTTGGCAGAGTACGGATCCACAAGGGATGTCTTTCCTATCTGCGGAGCCGCTGCCGCTTCCGTTTCTCGCCGTCGCTGCATCTCCTGCTCAAACCGCGCACGGCGCTCGGCGTCGCGGGCCTCCATTTGCGCAATGAAGGCCTGGATTTCCTCCTCGGAGCGCTTCGGTGGCACGCGATCTGTCCCGCTACTGCGATGGTACTGCTCTTCACGTTTCTTCTCCAACTGCCTCTCGAGCTCGGCTCGGCGCTGTACGGACTGCTCGTAGAGGTTCTCAAAGTAGTCTGTGGAGGTCGCTTTAGATTCATTCGAGGCTCCTCCGGTCGGCTCGGGTCCTGCGCTCCTCACTCGCTCTGGCGTCCGGCTAGGGCTCCGCTTGACATCCGGCTGGAAACTAGGCGTATACTTCTCCTCTAGCTTCTTCTGTGCCTCCTGCTTGCGCGCAGCTTCACTGATGAGTCGCTCGAACACAGGTGCCTCGGCGGCAGTTGCATCACCGCGTTTTCGCTGCACGATGCGTTCTGTTTCCGCGTTGACAAACCGCCGCCTGCGCTCGGCCTCCTCTTCCTCTTGTCGGCGACGCTGCTCCTGCGCGAGGTGGCGCTCCCGTCGTTCGTTCCACTCCGCGTTGGCCGCCAAAAACCTACTAATGCCTCCTTCTTTGTCGGTGGACTTCTTTTTGGCTAATGCGAGTTCGGAGATTTTGGGTTGAAACGTAAGATTGCCTTCCATCTCCAGACGGCGCTGGCGCTCGGCCTCGTCGAGAAGCTGTCGCTTGCGCCGCCCCTGCTCTGCGATGGCATCGTAGCCTCTGGGCTTCGGAGCCGCCGACAGCTTTCTGACGCGCTGCAGGTGTTCTGCTTGATCTCGCTTCTTTTTCTGCTCTGCTGCAGCTGCTTCCTGGCGCTTGCGCTGTTCCACAAGCTTCCGACGGGCCTCTGCCGCAGACATCCGTTCAGCTGTCGCCAAGTGAAACTCTCCTGGTGCCGTGGTGCCCTCCTCTGTCTTGGGTGGTTCCGCCGCCGCGGCTGGGTTTCCTGACGGTGGCGGGTTGCTTTCCTCGGGCGTCTGCGCGACCGCTTCAGTGACTCGGTGCTCCCAGCTACTCGTGGGGTCTGCGTACGAGGTCTCTTTGCGTTTACGCCCGCCATTCAGAGCAGCAGCCGCACCGGCCGGAGGAGAGACCTCGCGCGGCGGCACCACCACGGCGTCTGCGGCCCCTGCGTTTCGCGCCGCTCTTTGGGCCCTCGCGTCCTCTCGCCGCTCCCTACTGCCGTGCGGTGTGTGAGTGGTTGACGCTGCCGCACGCACCGCAGGATGGTGTCTACCGTCTGTCTCACCGAAGGCGAAAGGGACCGTGGCGTTTCGTAGCCCGCCTCCTTGGCGCTTGCCAGCGGTGCCCGGACGGGGACGGACGGCGGGAGGTTTCGCCGCAGGTGAGGTTTCGACCCGTTTCTTTCCGCTGTTGCGTTTGTCGTGACTCACCGGAGTGCTCTCGCGCATTTCTGTGAAGGCGGTAGAGTCGCTGACGATGCCATCACGCTGGGGATGGAGCGGCGGCTCATGGACGACGAGGGCCTCTTCCGAGTCCTCGCGGTTATCCTCCACGCCTTCGTCTTGACGTGGAGGGCTCAGAACATTCCACCGGTCCGATGCTGGGGAGTCTACCACGGGGTGGTGCCGATCTGAGTCAGCGCGATCGTGGGCCGCATGCTGCTGCGATGACGGTGCTCGCTTCGACGGAGATCCCTTCGGTCGTGGCGGCGACGTGCGATGTGGGAGAATGTTTTCAGAGTCCGTCTGCCCAGCTCCCACGTGCGGGGGAGCGGCCGTCGTCGCCAGGGAAGGACTTTTGGAGAGGGACTCGGGCGAAGGAACAGAGGCCCTATCCGTGTCATCCTCCAAGATTTGCTGTCCGTTATCGTCAGCGCCCACAGATACCGAAGTTGCGCCGAGGCCATTAAGGGTTTCGTCGGCCTCAATGTCCCGGATGAGCTCGTTAATAACCGCGTCGAGCTCCAGATCCCTCTCCACCGGAGCGTCAAAGGGGTAGGCAGCGGCGTCCCAACCCGCTGGGTCCAGTTCGCGCTCCCCTTTCTTCGCCGACGGCGTCTTGAGTAGGACGGGGGCCGTGCTACGGAGGGAAAACACACCCGGTGGAGGCACACGACGGGCACCCGGTGGTCGAGGACGTACAGAGGAGGACGCGCTAGCGGCAGACGAGGCAGCGGCCAGGGGCTCCGCGGAGTTGGGAGGTTCCGCAGCTGGATTAGGAGTTGTTTGGGAGAGTGGAGGCACCGCGGTAAGGAGCTTTTCGAAGCCTTCAATGGGTGGTACCACTGATGGTGCCCGGGCCGCCGGAACAGTACTCAGCTCTTGCGCAGAACCACTTGTCGCCGTTGCGGATGGCTGCCGGTCTTCGTGAAAGTCCGTCTGATTCATGAGCGAGGAGGACGTTAACGGTTCGTCGCTTTTCAGATTGTTTCCAGAGTAATGTGTGTGTGTGTGTGTGTGTGTCGCAACGGAAGAGAATAAAATCGAAACAAAAAATACGTTAGAATGATGACACTTGCAACAAATGATACGGAAAGAGACAGAGGAGAAATAGGGAGCCGGAACGCAACGTAGAAATATATATATATATATATATATATATATATATATATGCAAAGTAACGCAACGTGATGTGGTCGGAAACTAACAAAAGCGTAAGCGGTACAATCTCCAAGTTGTTGGAGTTAGGACAAAGAAATGGAGCATCGGTCACACAGAATTCACAACACAAGACTGCCCTTCACACTACATGACATCTCCTTCACCCACCCAAACGCAGCGTGCCTCAACGCTGCACGGCTACCATGACAAGAAGTCCAAGCTCTACGAGCCGCAGCTTCTGTCCTCTCTTGAGAACGGCCGGATTCCAGTCTGGCAGCAGGACCAGTCTTCCCAAGACTTCGCTACACGTGACGCTGCGTTCCCGAGGGAGGCCCTTTCTGTCTGTTTCATGTTTTCGGAGTAAAATCCATCTCCAATTCTAGATATGTTTGCAACTTTTCGTGAAGATGGTGGCAAGAAGTTTTTAAAAAATAAGAGCTTCACAAGCACCGTCAGTAACTGCGAATTTGCTCAGGCACGAACGTGCGCAAGAAGAAATGAAACGCTGGGGTGGTATCATCTAAGCACCCCCTAAGGAGACAACAACGTCGACATTGAAAAAAACAAATAAACCGAAAACGAACCACCGAAGAAGAACCAACGTCACACAATCCGTTTCACCATCTATAGCTCCTAGGTGTGATAGAACTGAGTGATGCGCAGCCACACAAACAGAAATTCCGTAGCGTCACTTTTCGAAGCACGGCCAGGTCACTCCTCTTTGCAGTGGAAGTCGAGACGTGGAGCGCTCTGGTGTCCTCTCTCCCAGCAAGAAACCGAACGGGCATTGCGTGGAGAACCGAGGGACTGCCTCACCGCCTCTAGGCTCCCTGCAACGCCGTCGCGGGAGTGAGCCCCGCAGAGGATGCCGCGGTCTTGGAAGAGCGAGACAAAGAGGACTTGTGGTGTCCGCTCTTGCGTGAGGAGCGTGTCTTACGCACGTTCTCGAGCAGGAGAAGGGTCTCCACCACCACCGTCGGAGCCACCACGGAGCCAAGGTACTCCCCCCAGTACTCGCCGCGCTCCCCACCAACAGCACGCCCCACGGCAGCGCCGAACGCCCAGCAGACACACGTCGTTCCGCGCGCGAGGGCTTTCTTGGCAATGACCGTCGGCTTCTGCTCGCTCTTGATGTCCTTGCTGGCAACCACCAGGACCGTATCCACCACGACGTCGCCAACGACAAGGACACAGTTACGCTTCATGCTTGCGCCGAAGGCCTCCACAAAAGTCGCGCGCGATTGCAGGTAGGCCACGTCAACGGACGATGGCGAGGGCCCGAGAAGAGACCTGAGGAAGCGTGGCACGCGCAGGAGATCGAACACCTCACCGACGTAACGCTGCATGAGGCGAGGATAAAGGTCCCAGAGATACACCATGTCATTGGTAGTGGGTGTGTTCATGTGAATCAAGGCGCAGGCAAAGGTGGTCTGACAGGCCACACGCGCAAGGCGCTCGGCGTATGTTTTGGCGGAAGCCTTAGTGCAATCAGAAAAAATGGTGACGAGCTCCTCGACAGGCACGTCGCTGCCTTCCTGCACGTGTTTCTCAAGGACTTTGTTGACAGACTGAAGCGTCGGGAGAATAAAGTTCAGTGTTACAGCCAAGGAGCTGGTGTTCTCGCGAAAGCGCTTCTGACTGATCGTCATGGGGGTGTAGCCGTGCTGCGGGGTAATGCGTCCCCCGGTGAGAAAGCCACCGCCACTGCTAACAGGAGCTGGCTTGGACATGTGCACAGGTTGGACGGTACGGTGGATACGTGCTGGAAAGAATATGAGTTGTTCTCAGCGATGCGATATCACTACTTTCTTCAAGGAGATGTAGGGAACCGTGGGAGAGAAGAAGAGCGTCGGGTTGATCGAAGTGCTGGAGTTACCAATAGCTCCACAGAGCAGCGGCTTGATCCGTTCGCGACCGCGTCGGGGTCGTCTGAGGAGGGAAAAGCATCTGCGACTGCTCACTCGGCAAACCCGAGCACACATAGGTGCTCCATCGCTTCCATTCGCTCGGAAGGTATTGAGTTCATCACAGTTCCCACAGCCCCTTTCCCAGATGACGACACCCTTGTCGGGAAAGGAGGGGAGGGAAGGGAGGGGGAGACACAGTTACAACGTAGAAGGAAGGCTCATACGCAGGAGCGCAAACCAGTGAGCACATTCCCTTCCACAAAGCCATATGCTTGCCGTATGCGTATCTTTGGGAGTAGGTCGACATGGTAACAAGATACAGGGAATTCGCGAGAGGGAAAGAGTAAAGCGCACAGGAAGTCAGCTTCGACGTGCAGTTAGCACACGAGAAACAAGATTCCCTCCGCTTACTCTTTGATGTTTTACGCATCTATGGAGGGAAGGAAAGAAGATCAACAACAACACGACCTCTCAGGAGAGAGAGAGAGTGTGTGAGAGACGCTGCACAGTCTATGGTTATGGACGACATTCTATCGAAAGGAAACACGGGTCCCTTCCTCCCTTTGAGCCACCTCGCAAGCGCTGTCAGGAACTGATCTCGATGCTGGGCATCGCTTTACCCATTTCGGTTTCGCTGCGTAGCCGCTGTGAAGACAAAGGTCCGCCGGGGGCCGTGGACGCAGAGCGATCCAGGTCTCCTGGGGGCAACGGCTCCAGCGCCCTGTCACTACGGAGGCTCTCGTGTTCACGCGAGGGAGGTTGCCGCCTTGATGAGGAGCGGTGGCCTGTCCGTGACGACGCCTTTTCGCGGCGCAAGAAGGCGGATGACGCGGGTTCACCCTCCTCGTCCGCATCCCCCTCAGAAAAGCTGTAGCCCTCACTGACACCCAGTTTTCGCAGAAACTTACGCATGCGGAGAAGTTCCTGCCGATGCTTGCAGAGCACCTTAACGTCATCAGTGCGCTCCGCCAACTTTTCGCTTAGCTCGTGGTTTTCCTCTTTCAGGAGGCCGTTCTTCTCCTTGAGCCGCTCGTTTTCCTGGTAGAGCTCATCGAGGGTCTTCTCCACCATAGCGTAAGGGCTGTTCACATTTTTGAGAGCGTCTCGCGCCGCCGCCAGAGACACCTGCAGTCGTGCGATTTGCTTGTCCTTGTACGCCACGTCGTGTTCTAAAGAGGCGACCTTATTCTCCAGGTGCAGGCAGCGCTTGGTCACGACCAGAGAGTGCGCCAATTTGCGAGAGCGCGGCAGGGCCATGTAGCTCTCGTAGCTCATGGGCGCCCCTCGGGTGCCGACAATCAGCGTGCCGTCTTCATTCATTGGGGACGTTTCTGTTGCAGTGAGGAGCCCGTCCCGCTCGCGCTGCGCTAACGTGGAGATGAAGAGCTCTGACTCCATCTCCAGGTCCCCCAGCGTTTTCAGTTTTTCGTCAGCTGCCTTGAGGCAGCTCTCCAGTTCCAACACACGCTGCGAGTAAGTGAGTTTAAGCTCATAGTACTCAGATTTGAGAATGTCTAGTTTCTGCTCGTTGCATTCTGCGTTCGCCTTGTAGCGCTGCGTGTCCATTTCCGCTTCTTCGAGCCGCATGGACAAACGGGCAGCCTCCTCTGTCTTCACCTGTGCCGTGAGCTTCGCCGTCAGAAACTGCTCCTGGTGGTGAAACGCGCTGCGCAACTTCGCCTCTAGATCCTTAACGGTCGCCTCGAGCTCAAGGACGTGTGCGGTCTGCCGCTCGGACTGCTTGGCCTTTCCATGGTTTGTCTCGCGTTCCCTTTCCACAGTTGCCTTTAGTTCGGCAACTTCGAGCTCCAGGTCGCGCTTTTCCGCATCCAGCTGAGCGGCGGCGGCGGCGAGTTCCGAAGCCCTTTTCGTTGCCGCCTGTGTGCTGGCACGCAGCGAGCCCAGTTGGCGATAAATGCCGAGCTTAATCGTTTCAAGTAAGTCACGTTGGGGCTCTGGTAAAGCGTCTATGCGGTTGTACTCCTCCTCCGTCACTGGGTTCGCGAGTTGGAGGTGAATTTGGGCTTTGATACCATCTACCTGGCTCTGTGTGGCGGCAAACTGCTGTTGGAGCTTCACTGTGAGGGAGGAAACCTCCACCTCGCGAGACTTGAGTCGAACATTCTCCTCTCTTAACAGCCGCATCTCGTCCCGCTGCTGCTCCAGGCGTTTCATCAAGTCGCGAGGAGAGCTGGGCAGACGGGACAGCATCGCTTCCATCTCACGGGCATCGCGGCCGCCGCCGCCGTACGCGCCGTGGCGAAGCAGTGCATTAGTACTGGTCGAGCTCATGTTGGTCTCCTCTGCTTCACTGCGCACGTTGTGTATTTGTGAGCTAGAGGAAGAAAGGGACGACTGCCCGCTGCTCAGGGGCGGCCGCCGACGCGCGTGCAAGGAAGCGTTGTTAGCACCTGCCAATGCCTCACGCCCGTCAGGCTGGGTCTCATGTTGCATGTCTTCTGAACGCAACGACTCCAACAACTAGAGGTTTAGGTGAATGAGAAACTTCGGTTTGGTGAAGGGATATGTTGCTGGGCAGGTTTAACCGTGAGGGACAGCCAAGTCGCTTTAAAAGATGGTGCAATGACTGTGAAGTCAGCGAGAAGTTTATTTCCGTCGAGCCTATTGTGGGATTCGCCTATTTCCTTCGACAAGGCACTTGAGAGAGCAAGTGTGTCCACAACTATATAGCGGGAGCAAATGCCGCAATGGAGATTGAGGTTCGCACAGGTTGTTGGAATAGTGCGGAGAGCAACTACTGTCCCACCACAGCACAGGGTTCATTGCTGATTGTCTTGAAGTAGCGTCGCACAGGGAGCAGCGTATTTCACTTTAAAAATAGTTGCAGTTGGCACTGGATAGGCACCAAACTTATTATACGGTACATTTCTGTTGTATCTGTTTGTTCTTCACGAGTCATGAAATGGTGTGCGGGTACGCAGGCACGCAAAGCGCGACGATGGATAAGCTGTCCTCCACGGGTGAAAGGGCAGCAAGTGTGTGGCAGCGGAACAGGAGACTCATGGATAGGAAAGATGTCCTCGCTGCGCTGAAGGTCCCCCTTTGAGTTCACAAAGGCTCGCCCTGTGGAAGGAGGGTGACACGTGACCCCCACTGCGTGCGGTCAGAGAGTTCCGCATTTTGACCTAGGCAACGAGAAAAATTGATGTATATATGGAGAGAGATGAAGGAGTGTCTTTGCGAGACGGAAATGGATCAATGTGATGCGAAAGAAAACCAAAAAGAAAAAGGAGCAATGGAAGAAAAAAAAACGCCCAACAGGAGAACTCGTAGAACGGAAAGGAAAGTATTCTTTTCCTATCCTGGTGACTTCCACATTATAGCGGGCACATACGTTGGCTCATTGGGAACGACAATGCTGTGAGCATTGCGTGGTAGAACAGGAGCATCGTGCGATAGGCAGTGCAGAAGGTCTACAGAAAAAATAGCGGCGCTTGACGAGCCTAATGTTGACGATATTTCTGCGGATAAGTTCGTGTGTGTCATGGGCAGAGTCATCCGTATCTTTGCGTCGCTGCTTGGTGTACAACAAGTCAGCGGCCTTTCCCGAGGAAAAGAAAAAAACAAAAGTGAACTTGGTTACTTGGAGCGTGGATGCACCGACTTGGGTTTCTGTGATGAGACGACAAGCGGGCATGCAAGTAGGACGGCATCCAAATACACGTGTTCGTAGGCAGGGTCCTCGTCCCTGAGCGCACGAGGCGAGGGAGTGCCACCCTGCCATCTGCCGTTACGCAGGATGGCATGTACGGCACGGACTGAGGCCACGGTCGAAGGCGGCTGCAACAGAAATAGAAGAAAGGTTCGCATTCTGCACGTGCTCGCACGAGTTATCGTGGAAGGCGTTGCCGTTGCGTGTGATGTAGACTGTTTTATCCAAGTGGATGGTCTTCCAGAGGTTCTTTTTCCGTTCAATCGCCTTGCGTTGGGCGTTGAGTAGGATGAGGCGCAGACCGAGTTCCTCATTCTTGGTGGAATAGAAGAAGGCCAGGCCTTCCTCCAGCATGCGCACGTTGACGCAGTGGTAGCCAGCGCCACCGTTTGGGTTGGAGATGTACACGTAGGCGAGGAGACGGTCGTACTTGTCGGTCTCGTTGCCAGACTCAAATGTGAGCCACACCTTGGCGTTCTTGGGGCACAGTTGCTTCATCAGATTGGCGCTTTCCTGCGCAAACGCCTCCTTCTCCTTCAACTCGGGTGCGTCAATGCCGAGGAAGCGCACACGCTTCTTGTCGCCGTTACGGCGGCGAATCGTCATGGTGTCGCCGTCGTAGACGTGATCCACGGTGACCTCCTCGGCACCTTGTGGAAGGGAATCCACTAAAGCGATGATTTCAGTGTTCACGGTGGGGCCCTTACCGCCTCCTCCTTGCTTCTGGGGCTTGGTGCTCGTCGCCCTTCCGCCGCAGCAAAGATTACCCATGGTGGCGCACGGATAGACAAGTGATCAGTGGAAATAGTGGCAGAGAGAATGACGCCAAGTGCGATTCAGAAACGGCAGGTTAGAACCGCAAGACGAAACGACGCTAAGTCAAAGTCAACGTATGAAGAGAGGGAAAGTATCGAATAGGATAACAGCGATGCGATAAGCACAAGAGTGAAAAGAGCAAAGGACAATCTCAATTGGGAGATGGAAAAACACGCAGGAAGACTGTATTCATGGGATGGGTACACACACACACACACACACACACACACACACACACATGGAAAACAACAACAGAAAAGGAGTTTGCAATGATTGTAGGTCACAGCAGGGAGAGATAAAGCGACGAGGGAGAAGGAAAGCCATCAGTGCAGTCGCTAGTGTCTCACTTGTTGTGACAAGGGAGCGTCTGGAGAGGCCTGCAACTGCAGAGAGTGCAGTCGCCGCTGGAAGTCATAGGTTCTGGTTGTCTGAGGGAGAAACAGTTGTCATGTAATCGTACGACGCATGTGGCAGACTCTGTAATTCAACGTTCAGAGCAACTCGAATACCAGTACGTGTGCGCTTTTGGTAAGGATTTACAGTTGTCGTTGAGCAAGACAGCACAAGAAGAAAAGAACAGAATCGTACAGGGTGAAGAGTGGGCTCCTCTGCGTAGAAGCCAGTGAAGACACACGAACAAAGGTCTAGTGGGGCATAGTTTGGTTGCCCAGATACCCGGCAAGAGTGAGCCGGCGACGGTAATCGAGTTGTGGGGACTCCACCTGACATAAGAAACGGTCACGTTGCTCTTGTAGTGCGTTGCGTTCCGCTCCAAGTGTCGCGAGTTCGTCCCGCAGGCTTTCCACCTCTGAGATGAGGAGTTCGACCAGTTCCATGTCCCGCTCTCGACGGGTAGCACGCGTGAAGGCTCCACGATCGCCAGCGGACCCTGCGGCCCCCGGTCCGGCAGTGAGAGGGGTCTGCAGGGCCGCGCCCGTGGGAGATCCAGGACCGACGGTCGATCCCAACGCATCGCCCGCGCGTGGAGCATTCCGTGAGAGCGCCGCTGCGATAAACTCCAACGACAGGGCTGTCTGCGTCTCTGCATCCACGGCGGGGCGCCGTCCCGGCACCTGCTCCCCCATGGGACCACCGCTGTCGAGGCCATCTCCCACAACGCCGGGGCCGGCGGGTGCACTTGCAACGCTGCCTGAGAAGGTCGAGCCAGCGCGTCCCTCCTTGAGAGAGAGACCCGCAAAGCTGCCGTTACCCGCCAGCGTGTGTGCACTCGCGGTGGGAGAGGCAATCGGCAGCGGTGCTCCCGTCACCAGGTGATGTCGACTCGCCCCTCCGTGAGGGGCGGTGCTGTTGCTGGCGGCGGTGTGGGCCATGACGCGTGCCTCCAGCTCACGGATGGTGCTCTGCAGGAGCTCCACTTCCGCCTGGTGGTCCTCTTCCATCTCGCCGGCTCGAAGCGCGGAGGTTTCGCGGAGCGTTGCGACGTCACCCCGGGCCTTGTGGAGGGCCTTCTCGAGAGAGGCGTTTTCCTGAAATAAGCGTTGTAGTATATCAAGAAGGCGGAGATGCTCTTGGCTCTGGGCGTACGTGATGGTGGAGAGCAGCGTTGGGAGGTCTGCGGATGTGCCCATGTTAGCAGCCGTCTCAGAGGACGCTAGGAACGGGGTCCCGGGTGTGCGGTGTCTGCGTTTCCTTTCGTTTACTGCGACGTACGCGCGGACCTCTTCCTCGGTGCCCTGCCAGCTTGCACGGAGAGCCGCGAATGCCTGAGCAGCCGCCTTGCCAACGGGCCCGCTTCGATGCGGCGCTGAGGATTCTCCCAGCCGGCATAGTGCAGCTGCGAATTGGCTTCCGTCATTGACAATGGTCTCGAGAAATTTTTCGACAGTTGGGTTCACTATACTGAGGGGAGCAACACCGTCTACGCCGTCCGCTCCGCGGTTGGACGCGGCCAGCATGGGAGAATCTAAAGGCGTGCGGCGGCCTCCCTCATTGCGGCGACGGTGGCCGTTGAGCTCCAGCTTTATCCCATCCAATTCTCTTTCTAGCTTAGAGAGTTGTTCTTCTTTCTGAGCGTTGGCCTCTGCCAGTCGCGAGATGACGTGCCCGTTGTCCTGTACTTTACGCTCCAGAGCTCCGTGGGAGGATGGGCGGCGCGGATGTCCCATCCCGCGCACTGGTTCATCGTCGTCTGCCTCGGAGTGGTCGACAGAGCTTTCGCTGTCAGAGTACAGCAACACGCCGTTGCGGTCGTCACGGCTTGAGGAGGGCTTCGCTGACACAAGGGCATTCTCAGCGCGGTATCGCTCACTCTGCTTTTGCGCTCTTCTCAGTTTCTCCTCCAACAACGCAACTTCCTGAAGCACATTTTCTTCCACGTATTGCCTGTATTCACCTAGCGCGGCTTTCGTTTCCGCAAGCTCTTCCTCCAGCGCGTGTCTGCTAGCCGGATCCTTTACTCCACACTCCTCGGCACTGTCGAATTGCCGGACGCGCTCCGGACGTTCTGCTTCCTCAGAACGGTTCCACTGGGCCCATCGCGACGAGATGCTCTTCGACGCAGACGTGCCATGTTGTCTTTCCTCGTCAGCGTCGAAGGCTGTGTCGCGACGCTCAATACTCAACGGGTGTGTATGTCGCAGAGCTGCCTCAGGAGGGGCCCGATTGGGTTGCCGCATAGGTCCTTACGCGAGAGCTTCTCGAAGGTAGATGATACTGCTTTTTGTTTTTGGAAATCAAAGTAACAAACACGCAACGTCACACCACAATACGCAGCGGCGGCGGGGTTCTTCAGGAAACAGAACAGTAACCGAATGCAGAAGTGGGAGAGTTGTACAGGAGATGGTTTCTTCTGCCACACAAGTGTGGGTATCATCGAGATGACACCAACTGCAGATGTCACATTCAGTTCACACAGATCGCATGATGGTCGGTCTTCACTACTCATGGTGATGGGTCAGTGGCAAGGTTACCCGACCCGATCAATAGGTAAAAGCCCGTTCATGGTACGCGGTCGCATTCTTTTCTGTGCAGTTTCACCTTCGATGTCTCTGTTTTAAAAAAGACGTGGGAATCACCGACAAGGGGGAAAGGAAGAAAATGGGTAGGAATAATTCGCTCACGAGAAATCGTAATGTGGAAATCAAAATAAGCACCAAGAAGCCTCAAGGTCATCTGACAGTGCCCGTCATGACACCGACGCCTTCGTGGACCTTGTGCTTGTTGGGCAAGCGTCTTTCTTTAAAGTTTTTCTGTACGCGTGGCTTCGGAACAAACCGCAGGGGTCCATGTCGCCAAGCACCTGTCTCCACCACACGAGGGTGTGCGCAAGACGCTGGCACAGGCATCATTGCTTAAGCCATGTCAAACCGCGTGTTTCTTCCGCGAGGAGTGGCAGAGCACAAAATGGAGTCCGTGAAAGCGTATTAAGCAACAGGGAGGCGGTCATCAAGCTTCCCCCTCCCTCTGTGCTGCCAAGGAGTGGGAGGATAACAGCCCAAAGGAGAGGTTCCCGACGTACCGCGTCCTCGTTCTCTGTGGACCTGAACTTGAGACGTTCCTTACCGTGTCGTCTCCTCTACGCCGCTGCCGCCCCGCCGATGATGGCGATGCCGGAGCTGGTGCCGATGCGGCTGACACCGGCTTTGACGTACTGCAGAGCGGTTTCATAATCCCGAACACCGCCGCTGGCCTTCACCTTGGCTGCGTTGCCCACCGCCGCCACCATGATGTCGATCCCTTCGGGCGTGGAGCCGGCCGTGCTGAATCCAGTCGATGTCTTGACGTAATCGGCACCCGCAGCCACGGAAAGGACGCAGGCATCGATAATCTCCTCCTCTGTGAGCAGACAGGTCTCAAAGATAACTTTGAGGAGAGCGCCGCCGACCGTGCAGGCATCCTTGACGAACTTGATGTCCGCATAGACGTAAGGGTAGTCCTTGTCTTTCAGAGCACCAACGTTGATCACCATGTCAATCTCACGCGCACCACTAGCGATGGCCTCCGCTGCCTCCGCCGCCTTCATGGTCGAGGTCATCTGCCCAAGCGGGAAACCGCAGACGGCAGCAATGGTGACGTCGTTGTCGGGGACGGCGGAGAGGAGTTGACGGCACAGCGGCACGCGGCACCCGTTCACGCACACCGCGGCAAAGTGATGCGCGACGGCTTCTTCGCAGAGCTTCTCCACATCCGCGGCGGTGGCCGTCGCCTTGAGCTGCGTGTGGTCGATAAATTTGGCGAGGGCAGTTTTCTCGTCCTCCAGTGTCACGTTCTGGCGCCAGGAGCCATCCTGGGCAGTGAGGTGAGGGAAGCGCTCCTCGAGCTGTGGCATCTGCAACGCCTCACCGATCGCCCGTACCCTCGCAAGAATGGTTTCGTTCAAGGTACCCGTGTAGCCGGGACGTGTTGTCATCTTCAGGTCGGTCATGGTGGTGGCGAAAGGTTGGGAGAGGAAGGATATTCCGTTGGGATAGAATGTTGAGCTTTTGGATTTGTGAAACAGAGAAAAGACGACGTGCCGGTGCTCACGTTAAAAGGTGCGTGGATGTTTTGGGTGTCGAAATAGGTTTAGTGGCTGATGTGAGTTCTAGGAAGGTGGCGACAAGGAGAACAGGAGGGGTTCTTTCCCGGTGACGTGCGGACACACGTAGAGATGGAGACGAGACATCAGAGATCATCGCCCGTGCAAACAAAGGATTCAGAGGACATCACACCGCCAGCCCAAAGCAAAGACCCAGGATGGCGTGAGGGAGAGACGGGAGGCATCGTCCATGTGATGCGTCACTGTTCACAGATCTGTTTTGACGCTGAAGAAGTGTCTATTCCTTGACGCTTCTTCTTTGCAACACAATAGGTTTGGCGTCCTCGGTAAAAGTGGTAAAGTAGTGCATTCAGGAGCCGTCAACTGCCAAGGGACTCGCTTCCCTGCAAGGTTCCTCCCGCCTTGCAGTAAAGTGGTCTGTCCAGCGGATGTGGGAGCGTGGGGGAAAACACCACAACGTTCACGCTGACACCAGGTGCGTTGGGAGTACGTAGGGTCAATCTACAAGGGGGGAGTGCTGCTGTATCAGGCAATGAGCCCAACAGCAGTCGCCCCCATGATGCAGAAAACTAGGGAATACTTCGCAAAAGAAGTCAATGGTTGCGGGAACAGAAAACGAAAGTCAATGGTGAAACTTGCCCTCCATGGAGAGGAGGAAAGAGTGAACTGCAGCGAGGGAGGTTGGGTGTGCGACACGAACCGCCACCCACAACGTTCGGCGAGGAGGAATGGTGACTCCTCCTACGCATCGGACCTAGTTGTGCTTGGGCAGGGTAACAAGGTCGAGGTGCTTTCCCAAGTCTATCCTTGGTGCAAAGAGAGTAAGGGAGGGGGGGGGTAGAGACACGAGAGAAGGTCGTGGACCCAAGCCCTGGACTACTCCGCGTTGGTGGTGAAAAACTGGTTCAGTCCTTCCACAGTGCGTGGGCCGCGGTAGTGGATGCCCTCTTTATTCGTTTTCGTGTAGAGCTTCACCGTGGGGTACCCGCGAACACCGTTGGCGTTGCGGACGTCCTTGTACGTGGAGGCGTCGATTCTGGCAATCACGAGCTCCCCGGTGTGAGGGTGTTGCTCGGCAAGCGCTTCCCAGGTCGGTTTGAAGGCCTGGCAGTGCCCGCACCAGGGGGCGTAGAAAAGGACGGCCACGTTCTTCGCGGAGTCGTTGACGACGATGCCGAAGTTGTCGGGTGTGAGGTCGAGCATCTCTGCACGGGCGGGAACTGCGCTGAGGTTGACGATAAGTTGAGAAGAAGCGAACGCGCAATACCAAGGGTGACAATAGGAATGCGTACCTCGCAGTGTTTGTTGAAAAAAAGGGTCAGGAGTAACTAGCGAGAATAGGGTGATACCGAGATAGAGACTAGAACGTGTTGGGAGGTGTCACGTCATCAGGCATCGGAGAGGAAGTGTGAAATTATTGAGCAGCATGAGGCGCTTGGACATCGCCAATCAACAAAAACTGTCAAAAGTTATGGCATACACTAGGCTCACTTCCAGTCTCCCTTCAGGAACCGTTCATGGCGCCTGGGAACGTCGTACTTCGTCAACATGATGAAAGACAACATGCTACCACTTGTGTAGCAAGTTTCTCAGGGCACTGCCACCGAACTGTGAGAGCAGTGAATTCTTGGTCTGCCGCAGTTCCTGTAGCGATAATGTATCTCGTGGTTTTCAGTTTTGCTCTATGGAGAAGTTCTTGAAAGTGTGTGAGAGTGAGACTCCGCAGAGTCTCCCCTCCCCCTAGGTAACAGGAACCAGGGGACTGCGAGAAGGAATTCTATGGCAACATCGACGTGTGTACAACGTCTGCAGCTTTATTGAAGACGGTTCTTTTTCTTTTTTGGAGGTGCAACCTTGGCTGGGACATCGGCACTGCCTGTCTCTGCCTTCTTCATCGGCGCGGTAGAAGACACCAAAAGCTTGGCGGCAGCAACCGCATCATCCAGGGATGCAATGTCGCCGCCGTCGGCCATCGTCAGCATTTCCTTCTCGGACGATGGGACGCCGCCGTTGCGCGCATTCAGTGTGCGACGACGACCCCAAGCGATGATAGAAAAGCGGTCGCCGATAGGGGTGTGCACCCGTGGCACGCCGTGCGTGAAGGTCTGGTTCACCTCACCGGTGAAAGCGAAACAGTCGCCGTTCTTTTGCGGAAACGAAAACTCGCGTTGGGAGCCTGTGTGCACAAACAGCAGCGATCGGTTGGAGCCAAGCGTGATGCCAACGGTGAAGTCCTCCCGCTCCTTGCGACCGCCGTAGGCGTGGCTGTCGTGGTGCTGCGGCTTCCACTGCGTGCCATCCCGGTAGTAGTTGAGTCGTGACGCGTACACGTCAACGTCAAAGTACTCAGCCAGCATATCCACAATGTCATTGAAGGTTGGAGAGAGATCGGTTGGGTTCTCAAATACCTGGTGACGACTCCACTCGATGAGGCCTCCCGCGCGGTCGCTCATGGCCGCCCCTGTTGCCGCGACAAGTTCGGCTTTGAGTTTGTCGTAGAGCGACAAATCCTTGGCAGGGCACACAAAATCGTGAATGTAGATGGCGTTGCCGCGTAGCAAGGTGGCGAAGTCATCAATGAGTTGCCCGTCCATGCGCGCCGCCTCACTCTTGAGAATGTCGGAGGCGAAGGAGAGGGCCACGTTCTGAAAGCGCGCGCCTTCCGCCACGCGCTTCTGAAGCAAGGAGCTCTTCCATCCCGAGGCCTGCGACACATCCCCGGAGGCGGCTGTGGAGGAACTCGTGTGCTGAGACGGCGCCTCAGTCTTCCCGTTCCTTTTGCCAACGCCGGCTTGATTAATGTTGGCGTTCTTCAACATTGCCTTTACGTTGGGGAGACTTTCGCGTCGCTGACAAGTTAGGCTGAGTGGGGTTGACTGGTGAAGCCGGAAAGAAATATGACAGTGTTCGTTTGTGACCGCGATTGTTGTGCAGAAGATCGTTGCGTATGAACAAGTGCTGTGTAGAACGGAGAAGAGACGAGGGAGGGGCTAATGGGGAATTGGTATTGTAAGTGAGGTATCACAGTTGCTAGGAAGAAGCGCACGACTGATGTGCTTGGCAGTGTATGTCTTTGTACCAGTTTTACGTCTGCTGACAAAATCCGCCGCGCTCTCCCTTCTCCGCGAAGGGTGAGGTGCACAGCGAACACGACGTCACCATAAGGGAGCACCCCACACCGGAACATGACGACGGCCTGCGTTGTTGTGCGTGAGCCACCACTCGAGGAATCGGTGAGCAAAGCTGTCATTAATCACATCAACGCCGCCTGAGTGTTGCGTTCCCCAGCTTGAAGGAGACATGCCCACCTACCAACGGGGACGATATGTTGGGAGGGAACCAGTGGTTCAATCCATCTGCCTTTTTAGGGTTTGCGAAGCATGCCGCTACTGCATGGAGCCCAGATGTACATGAGCGACAACCACATGACTGCGATGCAACTGTCTGAAGAAAAGAGAATGCATGACAGCAGGGCGGTCTGTGCTACCTGTAGAAGTTTTTTTTTTTTTTTGACAGAAGAGACACTTCCCAGTAAAAGAAATAATAAAAGGCATGCCTGCATCCATATCATATGCACAAGGAATTCTGACATGAATGTGTGGCACGGTCGCCTATTCGTGTTTTTAAAATTTTTGGTCGTGAAGGAAAGAATCGTAGAGGTGGATGAAGGAGGGCAGCGGGACGGCGGCGCTGTTGAGCGTGTCGCTGCCGCACAAGGGACAGACAACAGATTGTTACCAAGTGTCTTTTCTTTTCCTTTTACAGAAGATGCTGTGTGATTCACCATCGTCAGCAGGCAGGAAGGGAGAGACCGACCCCACAGCCCCCCGCGATCCATTCCAGGTGACCGTCGGGCTGCGACGTCCGCAGCGAGCTCAGTCAAGGCGCCTCCCCCTACCCCCCGTGTGATTTTCGAAAACAAAAGAGACCTCCTTTACTTGCTGTTGGTCTTGATGAACAGCTTGAAGGCATCCAGCTCGCGGGGGCCGCTGAACTCCACGCCCTTCTTGTTCGTCTTGGAGAAGAACTTGAGGGTGGGGAAGCCCTTAACATCGTTGGCCTTGCCGAGGTCACGGTGCAGGGAGGCGTCAACGCGGGCAATGACGACGTCCCCGTCGATGGGGAATTCGTCTGCGAGCTGCTGCCAGGTCGGCTTCATCTTGTTGCAGTGTCCGCACCATGGGGCGTAGAACATGACAAAGACGTTCTTCTTCGGGTTGTTCACAATGGCCTTGTAGTTCTCTGGGTTCAGCTCCACCAGCTCCGCGTTGGCAAAGGTGGCCAGCAGGAGGCTGAACAGGACGACGGCGGACAGCAGGACAGAGGAAATCTTGGCCATGATTGCTGTGGTTGGTCGGAAAGTTGTTGAGAGAATCGGGTGGGTAAGGAACGTCGGTCGAAGACGCGAGTTAAGTATGAAATAGAGAGAAAGAAATAGACAGAGAGAGAGAGAGTTAGAAGTACGTCGAGAGACACTAATCGCAGGGGCAACGGTGGAACGAAATCGAGGAAGAGAGAGAGAGGAGGAGAATGATGAGGAGAAACGGAGAGTGAGAAAGGACAGTTGTGTCAGCTGCACGCACATCACCCGCGTGGTGGACAACCGGTTTAGGCATGCGTGTCGCATCGCTGTTTTAGCTGCTGATCTGGGTGTTACCTCATTCTCTCGTCAAAGGGCCTTCGTCCTTGTGGCGGCCCTTTCCACTCGTATGCGCCGCGCACACATGACAGACGATCTCGTCCGTGTTCAGGTGTGACAACGTCAGAGCCGTCTGGCTTCTCTTGACTGTTTCTTCTTGGAGGCACCCAGCACGTAAACCTGAAAACGGAAAATAAAAAACTCTAAAACTGGGGATGGGGTGGTATAGCATACATCAGGCTTGGGAAAAACAGGTAAGGGCATCCAGACACCAAGGATCCTCTGAAAATTCGAAACATCGTAGGTTCCTTTGCAAGCAAAAGAAAAGGGGAAGGGAAAGGTCTAAACGGATCACATATCCGGCAAGCGTGGAGAGGGCCAAACGCATGGTTGACAAGTTCCACACGCAGACGCGCGTACACACACACACAAAAAAAAAAAAAAAAAAAGCAGCACCGAGATATAAACAAGAAAAGAAGGTTTCCCCACAGTGGTCATTGAGATATATTTTTACTGTATCTAGGGACTCAGACTCACTGAAATCGTCGCGTGTCCACCGGCGGGTTGGCAAGGACCCCCTGCCGTTCTCGCACGATGCGCTGCATCTCCTCCATCGACAACGGGACCTCCGCGTCAGCTGCGGACAGGTGTGCGCGGGCAACACTTCCGCTGGTCGTCCCACTAGGGCGACCCGGAGGCCGTGAAGGCGACAACGGTGTGCCAGTGCTCGTGGGGCGTGCGCCAGTTCCCTTAGCACCTGCGCCACCGACCCCTGGATGTGGATCGACCGACCGAGGTAACCCGCCGCGGGTGCGTTGCACAAGTTGTTTGGCAGAGAGACTCCCTTCGAAGCTTTGCCAGCCCTGTTGTCCCGCCTGCTTGCGTGAGCCAGTGAAGGCGAGCGGAGAGTTGCCTTCTGGTGCCGAGCTTGTGTTTGCCTCTCCGGGACGACGCTCCGAGTCTGGGATCACACGCGGGGGCAGATCCTTGCGGCGTAAGAAGGTGCGCGCAACCGAGTGCTTTTGCTGTTGCAGCTGCTGAGCGGCCAACGCGTGCAGCCGCTGTTCCTTTTCTTCGTCATCGCGAATACTGTCACCGTCGCCGCCTTCTTGCAACGTGAGAAGTTGACGCTCCTGCTCTAAGGTCCGCTGCACCTGCGTGTCGCGGGCAAGTGCGAGCAGATACTCCTCCACACGCTGGTCGACGAGCGATAGACAGGTGGTTAGGTTGTTCCGCAGAACACTTCCCGCTCCCGACAGCTGACGCACCACGGCAGGGTCGCAGCCCAGTGCAGAGAACATCTGTCGCACGTGCTCTACGACACTCTCATAGGTAACGTCAAGTGCCTCCGCCTCCTCGCCCTGCTCGGCATTTAACAGCGTGAGGCGGTCCAGTGTGGCTTGCAGTTGTTCCATTTCAACCGCCCGTTGGGCCTTCACCGAATCTTCCATCTCCCGGCGCTGTGCCGCCATCGCGGACGCACTCTGATCCTCTCCATCTTCGCTAGCGGCCGTGTGCGGAGAGACGTCCGCAAGGCTGGTGACGGACTTCGTGGGCTCACCTTCCATGCCCGTGGGTTCCCCAATGAGCCGCGCCCGCTCCTCTTGCAGTTTCGCCGTCTCATCACGGAGGTAGTGCAGTTCGGAGAAGAAGCGGAACCGCTCCTCCGCACTGATATCTGGGTAGGACACGACGTCGTCCATCCGATTCGACCCCGCCAGCTCCGCCAGTCGTTCGTAAAAAAGGTCAAACTGCTGGATCTGATGTTGCGCCGAGTCAAGTAGGACGTTATCCTCATCCGCTTGGCGTGCTGCTTCCGTCGCGCCGTCGACGTTGTTCAACCTTCCGGACTGGTGCGGTGGTTGTTGCTGGTACACGGCCCGTGTCTGAGTGGGGGTGTTCGACGACGCCACAGAGGCATCGGTGAGGCCCCGCTGCTGCTGGTAGGTCTGCTCTCGTTGACGGGCAATGAATTTCTCTGTCGCGGCGTTCGCGCGTTCCAGAGCAGCACGCGTTTTTTGCGTCTCACGGACTTCTTTTTTGGCCGCAGCGATTTTGTCGTCGAGCTCCAACTGGCTGCGTGTGTTCTCTGCCAGCACGGCATCTAATTCTTCAAGGGCGACTTCGTACTTTTTATTTTCGTCAGTGGAAAGGGCCCGCAGCTCTGCGATCTCGCGTCTCTTCTGCTCTCGCTCCTCGAACAGCAGGGTGCACACCTCGACAATGAAGGACATTTGTTTCTTTTTTTCCAGTAGCTCGTCCTCGCGTTTGCGGTACGTCTTCTCAAAGCGAGACTGTGTGATCAACAACGTATCAATATCGCTGCGCAGCTTTTTCGCATCTGATACCATAGAGCTGAGTCTTTCCTGCTCCATGGCCACGTGCACCTCCAGGCCACGGAGCTGCTCTCGCGACTGGCTCTGGATCTGCGCCACCTGAGACTGTCGGACCGAAGCGGCGTACACGGACCCTTGTGCGGCGCGGTGGGTCTGTTGGCGCTTACTGCGGTACCCTGCCAGCTTGCTCCTCGCTGCGGCAAGGCGTGCCTCCATCTCCGCACACTCTGCACGCTTTTCCTGAGTCAAATCGCGCGCCTCGCGGTACTTGACAGAAGTAGAGGCAAGGAGCTTGGAGTCCAGGGACGTCGGTCTGGCTGTCGAGGCCGCCTTGCTGCCTGAATGCGTCTTCTTCGTGTCCGCACCACTGCCAACGATGGTGGCATCCACGTGAATCGCCTGCAGCTCGGCGGGGGTCATGCACTCCTCCATGCGGAGCACTTCCACCTGGTCAAGATACGATTTGTAGTCATTCTGCACCACTTCTAGCTCGCGGGACTGCTGCGTGCGCACACGGTACGCCTCGTCCTCCATCTCACGCAGGTGCGTCTCGGCCTGCGCGAGGCGACGGCGCAGGAGTTCGGCGGTAGGAGAAGCATCCGCCGCCTGCGTGCCAGCGCGACCGGCGGTCTTGGCTCGGTGCGCGGGCGGGCGTGACGCTTTCTTTTTGACTGCCACGTCTGCCATCGCCTTCTTCCGAGTCGTCGTCTTGTGTCAACAGCTCCAACTAGTTTAGAAGTGTACACTTCTGTGCAGGTACTTGAATACAAGGAAGAGAACGTTATCCGTTGACTCTAGAGAAGAGCCGATTACGCGCCTCCAACACCTGACGGGACCCACCTAAGTACTTGACGTCTCTACGGTGAGAAGAGGCACCGGCAAAAAAGAAAAAAAAAAAGCGACGAGGGCTACGAAAGCGAAACAAACCGTTTTTGGCAGCGTTTGTAGAAACAAGTCATACCCATTCTACCCATAAAGTTAAGTTCTCCAAGCTTACGAAACGCGAGGCGCGTTGTATTGCTCTAGATCACACTGAACCTGTTCCCTCGCAACTGTACGAAACTTTACTAGACACGAGGCCAGCTATATCCCCTACTTCTTCTTTTCTTTTCTGAAGCTAGCAGTACTTGTACAGTGCCACAGCACAACAAAAGAGAAAGAGGAAAAAAAAAAAAACAGCCACGACACGGCACCCACACGCGCGCGACGGACGAACTCGTGCTCAGAAAGGCTCAACAAGAAATCTAGGTTCACTGATTCACGTACTGTCGGAGGTCATCGAGCTCAAGACGGAGCATGGCGGCGTCGCGCTGCTGAGACTCCATTGCAATCTTCAAGGTGCTCATCTCACGGCGCAGCTGTGCGTTGGCGCGTTGATAATGCAACGCGTCTTTTGTGAGGGCGAGGAGCTGCTCATCGCGATTATTGCCGTTCTCAGCAAGCTGCAGCTGAGCGTCTATGGCGTGAATTTCTTTCTCCCAATTCTCTTGTTGCGCCGACGAACCGTCTCTCTCTGAGCGCGCTGCGGCGTTACGAACAGCAGGTGGGAGCGCATTCCCGTTGCCAGGGGCAGTTGGACCAGAGGCGCCTGACAAGTGGACCGTTTTCCGAAGGAACGGTAGCGTCTTCTTCAGGTCATGAATTGGATCTTCTTCCGTGGTAGCATCGGTGAAGTCCTCATCCGGGCTATGTCTGTCTTCCAGAGGATGCACCAGCTCACTGCTTCGAGAGTTGTAAAGTGTCTCACCTGCATAATCTCTCTTAGAATCGCGTACACCTTTGTCAAGAAGTTGGCGGTACTGATGTTCCTGAATTGCCTCCCGACGCGCCCCTTCCTGCAGGCGCTTTCGGAGCTCCTTGTTCTCTTTCACAAGACGCTCCATTTCAGTGATCTGTCGTGAGAAAATCGCCTCATCTTTGCGCAGCTCTTCCTCGCAAACTTCGATCTTTGCATGGGCGTCCGCTAGTCGCCCCCTCATCGTCAGAATCTCCGTCTCCTGTTCCTCCGCAAATTGCCGGAGCATTTCCACTTCTCGCTGGAGTTCGACATCACGACCGTGGGAGACATCCTGTCGTGAAGGAACCGGTCTCACGCCTTCGTCACGCCCTCCGTTCAGCAGACCACCGTGCACGTCAGAGGGATCCAGGAAAGAAGGAGAATCTGCAGAGGCGTATGTCTGGCCGTGCTTCGCCACCCGTCGCCCAGCCCTCTCCAACTGGCGTCGGTGCATCTCTTCGTACTGCTTCAGTGGGGTGTTCACCACTTTCATCGCCAAGGGGCAGTACTGAAGGGTGCGCAGGGTCTCATCCTGATTGTAGCTGTCAGGTGCGACGCAGGCGATGAACAGGGTTTTACCGCACCCGCCGAGGGCGTCTTGCAGAAGACGTGTCAGTTTGCTGCTGCGATACGGCACATGGCCTAGGGAAGCAGAGGTCAGGGGGGATGGTGCGCCACCTCTTGTCGGTGGC
Organism: Herpetomonas samuelpessoai; assembly: GCA_030849835.1. Taxonomy (NCBI): domain Eukaryota; phylum Euglenozoa; class Kinetoplastea; order Trypanosomatida; family Trypanosomatidae; genus Herpetomonas; species Herpetomonas samuelpessoai. Next base: position 71,896 of record JASAOC010002132.1, read on the forward strand.
GAGGTTCCGCGAAAATTGGTCGGGATATTTGACGGATCGTTTGGTCGCTGAGGATGTTGTTGCGTATGGTTCCGACTGAGTGCGCGGATCACGTTGCCCAAGGCGAGCAGTCCCGCATTGATGGCAATGCTTTCCTGTAGTCGTTGGCCCTCGTTGAGTGTTTTCTTATTGCGCTCCGATCCGGCAAGATCGACAATGTGCATCTTGCTCAGCTTGTGGTGGTTGAACACGGTAAACACACTATGACTGCGGCTGGAGTGCTGGTGAACGTTAGTCGCGCCTGTCGTGCGGTTCGCGGTGCCGAAAGCCAAGATGTCAAAGACCTCCGTCAGGCTGCTCGCCGTCACCCGCAGAGCCCCTGAGACAACGGAACCGATAGCTTGCTCTCGCCCCTGCACAACTCTCATCGGGCTCCCGTCTCCGAGCGTCGGGGACAGAGAGTACTTCTCACTGCCAGGGACGATAACGTTACTTTCCGAGCCATAGGGTGCTACCGTCGACGGAACGCCATCGAATATATGCAGACCCTTGGCACTGGCGACGGGGTCTTCGCTTAGAAGGTCACGGAGGCTGTCCCCGTAAACCTCAATGTACTGAAAGCTCAGTGCATCGGTGCTTCCGTTAAACCCTTCGTTGATGATCTGGCCGAGGATCAGGGGAAGCAGGCCGGAGATGGTGTGCGTCTTGCCGGTTCCCGTCTGACCGTACGCGAGGACGGTCGCGTTAAAGCCCAGGAGAAAGTCATCCACCAGTGGTTTCACGGACTGCAGGTATACATCAGCCGTTTCGTCCTCCATCTTGTACACCTTGTCAACGCGAAACACACGCTGGCTGTTGCAGCACACGTGCGTGTCGTCCACCATCAGCGTGGTCAAATCAGCATCCTCGGGATCGCTAGCGAGAAAGGGGCGAATGCGAACTGCTACACGAACGCGTTCGGTCATTTCGATGTCCTTTCAGACGAAAGCAATGGGAAGAAGGGGAGAAGAATGGGGAGGGGAGGCGAACTTGGAGAAGATATGAGTTCCCATTCATCAACGGGACACGTCCCAGCGCGCTAGAATTTGCTTCCACGGGAGGAGAAGAACGAGAAAGACGAGTGCGTAGTGGTTCTTGGGGTGTAGGTCTGCTTCTTCGAGCCTCGTCCATTGTTGACATAATAGTTACCTCTCCGGCAACCGTGTGATAACCTCAAGAGGTGAACCCGCAAAGTGGGAACATCTGCCTTCACGTGGCGCAGAGCTCGGAGACTAGACTGAACATTAGGTTTTTATGTTCCGTTACCGAGTCCGTTGGTAAATGTTTTGATCTATTTTCAGCTGTCATGGCTTAGTCGTTTTTAAGGTGGGTTAACGTGTGTTAGAAGTGGGAAGAAAGAAATTAAGAAAGGCGTCACCCTATAGGAAACGTCGTCGATTCAAGGCGTTTCTGCTGACCAACACCAACAGAAACACACAAGAGAACGACAGCTTAAGTTCCTCCTCATTTACGCATTTAACAGAAAAGGTGTCTCCGTGCATTTGGGTGGGCGCGGATTGGGTTTTGTGACCTTGACCTTCTCCTCGATTTCCTCGCCCTCCTTCGCCACCGTAGGGCGTGGCTCGTGCTTTGGGTACCGCATCATAAGACGGGAGAGCAGAGGGGACTGGAGTGTGGACTGTGTGTTGGCCTCGGCATCCTTGTGGTTCTTGGAACGCTTCCGCGAGGACTCGTCATCGTCGCTGCTGCTATCGGAGTCACGGCCACGGCGAGCCGCCCGGCCGAGGATTTCCTCCTTCCCTCGCGTGTCGCCACGCAGCAGCTCTGTTTTCAGAGCATTGCGCTTGGCGTACATGCGGAAGTGGCGACTACCCGTTGGGCTGGACGGCGTCGACTCAGTGGGAGACGACGCACTGGGGGATGTCTCCCCTGGACTCCCTTCTCCGTCGTCGTCCGAGTCGTTGACGACCACCTTCTTCCCCTTGATGCGTTCCAGCACGTCAGCAAAACCCACCGACTGGGTGCTCCACGTCTCCGCCACGCCAGCCTTGTACCCGATGCCCATCATGTCGTCCTTGCGAGAGACCTTGATGTGGCTGGTGATGCCGTCCTGTTCCTTACCGAGTCCCGCACCCTCCTGCCAGCCAGACTTCTTCAGAAGGTTCTTCCCCACATTGTTGTCAGAGGAAGCCCAGCGCGTCCCGTTGGGATCGGAGCTCATGGGGTTAAGCACAGAAAAGAATGCAAGTGAGAAAGTTTTCTTGGAAAACATTTTTGTAAAGGTTGACAAAAAATCAAAAAGGATGAAAAGAGAGACATGTGCTTCACTGACGCCACGTGATGAGGGCTACAACATCGCTTACAGAGCATTCCATGTACGCTAACTTTCCTTAGGGTAAAGGAGGGCTAGGGCAGCCCAGAGGTGATGAGTTCGCCCTTTACTTACGGATATCCCAGTCGCCATATCCTTCACATGATTCTTTTTCGTTTACGCTTTCCTTGTGAAATTGGTGACGAGTCTCTGGTGACAGCTTAGAAGTCATCAAAAAAACGCGGCAGAAGCCCGTGAAGAGGCACGTAAAGGACTGGTGATGCAACAATAAGAACGAGCGGTGCGACGAGCCCTCCGTTAAACGATCAGTTCGGGAGTCTGCGGGGTTCTGCGGATGGAGATGCCAAGCCGGTGCCACCAGCTACGGCAGCCTTCACAAGTTTCTCCTCTTCGGAAGTGAAGAGGTGAAAGGGCTCAGGAGGGAGCACCTTGAGTTCCTTCAGAGATTCTTTGATTTCTTGGGGTGCCTTGATGAGGAACCCGGGAACGACGTCCTCTAGCAGCTGTAGCAGGGTTCGCGCTCGGTAGTAGTCACCCGCCACCGCACAGGCGCGGAAAAGGCAGGCTACGCTATCCATGTCCACGACAGAGTTGCTGTACAGGACGCACAGGTCCACAAGGTTGAAGACACGACAGTCACCGCGACGGCACATGCTGGCCATCAGAGGCCGAATGACGTCCTTGGTCACAATGAGGCCGTGGTACTTGTGGGCGACAACAATGCCATAGGCCTCGTCCATGCGTGCCGTATCATGCGAGTCACAGAGCACTCGAATCACTTGCTCATGCGCTGTCTGCATGATGGCCTGGTGAGCCGCGTCCATTCCTGAGAGGCCTGCAGACCCCACCAGCGTTCCGCCTTCGATCGATAAGGTGTCCTGATCGTTATACTCGGCAGAGTTACCTTCGCCCATCGGACCTTGCATTCCTCCATCAGCTGTATCGTGTGGACGGTCATTGCCTGCTGCAACCCCGGAGCCGTTGAGCAGGGGCTGCGGCCGGAGCTCCACAAGGTTGCGGAGCGACGTGACGATATCGTCATACAATGTAGCTTTGCTCTCCTCGTTCAGCTCAAAGAAGTCGAACAAGGCCACCTTTCCAGCAATCAACTCCGCCTCAACGACCATGGAGGGAACGCAGCGGTCTACCACTTCCATGCTCTTTCGCAGAAACTGGTCTGGAGCTGTCGCCTCGACACGAAGCGCCCGAAGCATCGCAAGGGAGAGCTCTCCTCGGACTGCTTCTACAAAACCGTCGCTCAACTCGAGGGCGTTGCCGTGCGTGCTGTTGTACTGGAAGACGGCATCCGTAAAAGTACAGAAGCTCTCCAGTAGTGGTGCGAGGGAAATGTTTCCGTACACACACGCTGGGACGTTGATCTCTGTGACAAGAGACGTGGAAATTGATACCTTTGATTTGTTCGTGCGCTCGTAATGTTGGGATAGAGCTCGACAAGCGACACGCACGAGCTGGAGCTGCAGGACCTGGGCCTTTTGGGATTCGCGGAAGAACTGCTGCGACGACAACAGGTGTTGCATGCCCACCGATGTCCCCACGTGCCCTGCGTCGCGAAGGGCTTTTAGGCGGGTTTCTTCTATAATGTAGCCAAGTCCCAGCGCCGTCAGACGGGCACCGAGTGCTTGTCCTGTGACAGTCGTACAGAGCTCGCGTGCGAAGGGGAGAAGCAGATCTGTCTTGGGAGTGGATGGCTCTTCCAAGCCTTGCTTCGTTCCTGCCGTGACGCCAGCCGAATCGCCCGCGTCCTGATGGTAAAGAATGGCGCAGTAACGCGCAAAGACATCCGCGATGGCCTCAAATACAATGTGATCCATGTTGGCCTTGAGAATTCGTACAACAGTGGGATTCATGCGGGACACCTCAGCAGCAACGTCGATAGGCCGGCAGAGTTCCAGGTAGTCGCACCAGTGGGACAAAAATGTGGAGAGGGCTTCTCCTGCTTCACAAGGGGTAAGAGCGCTACGGGGGACAACCCCTCCCGTTAGCAGAAGTGTTTCTCGAGAGCAGGGGAGGTGGTACGTCACGTCGAATGGTTCACTTCGATGCTGTGCTCGGAGTTGCGCGTCCGGGGTGCCGGGGTACATCAGCACTTGTGTAGCCTCCGCGTTGGCAAAAACAAGGAGCCGTTCCGCTAGCGTTGCCCACGGCGATGGCTGCGATAGAGTGTGTGTAGGGAAGTACCCTTTACGACACAATTCGTTAGTTAGGGCTAGGACGCAGTCCGTCTCCTTCATGTTGTGCGCATGGAGTGCCAATCGCTCCAGGTCCCGCCACAGTGTTTCGCACGTGCCGTCCATCGCTGAAGCCCTGTTGTGGAAGGGCAGCTCTGCAACGGTCATTGTTAGACGCCGAAGCCACGACTTCAGACTATCCGGTGGTGACGTGGAGAGCCCTTCAGCCGCGCAGCGAAGCCGCAGACAGACACGAAACATAATTTCACTTGTGCTCAAGAGAGAGAGAGAGTTAGAAAAAGAAGGAGACTCAACCGCAAACCAATATCGACGAATGGTTGCCACCTATTAAGACAAGGAGTAAAGAAAAAGGAGGAGAAGAGAGTTGCCAGGAAGTGTGAATGCGTGTACACAGGATGCAGCACAGTTTCCGCATCGATCACCTGAAGGGGCAATTGGAGTTCTCACAGTGAAGGCGGTTCTGGCGAGAAAACGCAGTAGTACCGTAGTATAGGTAGGAGCAGCGGAAGGGGTAGTAGCACCACCCCGTTCCTCTAGCATTGACAGCAACTGGCACCCATAACGTGTGGTGTGGGATATATAGACAACTACGTTCTACCCGTGAGGGACTGAATTTATTCAGTGGTATCTGTAAAGAGAGACGGGAAGCTGCGGCAACGGGGAGAAGCGGGGGGAGAGGAGAGTGGAGATAGCGGTGGTGTTATTCACGACGCACGCACTTGGCACAGAAACACTCAAAGTGCCTTTCAGCACAAAGTGCCTTGCGCTGTTCGTACGCCAACTTGCTCGTCAGGTGCGAGTTATAGTCGATGAAGAGCTGCTCCCCGTCTCGGATGTCGCGCAAGGCTGTGAGCACACGCTTCGCCCCATCCTTGGCATTCTGGGAGGCCGTCACGATGGCGCAGTTGGGGTCGCAGCTGTGATTCAGCAGTGAGAAGAGAGGATAGACAGCGAGGCCACCAGGGAGGAAGAACTCGTTCGTCTGTAGAAGCGCGAAGAGGGACAGCACCTCCTCCATGTGCAAAAACGGCTGATGCAGGGTCGCAGAAAGTGTTACTGCCCACGCACCAATCTCACTCAGGGCCGTACTGGGCTCGTAATCGGCGACACCACGTAGCCCGCGAACGCCTGGCAGTGCCAACGGGTGTACTGACTGAACTGTCGCCATGGCACAGATTTTCGACACCGCCATACAGGAGAGGGCGGCTCGGGACTGAGACGCCGAGTCGCTGACTGTCTCTGTGCGGTCCGCGCTGTACAGAGCGTCTTTCATGGCGGCCAACCACTCCGCGAAGCGGGGGTTCACCGATCGACAACAGCACGCGTGATACTGTTGCCAGGCCGCTTCCTGACAGACACGACTGCAGTACGTCTCGTCGGCACAGTGAGGGCAGGGGACCTCCATTCCATCCGCTCCCTCCTGACGGCTCCCATGGCCGGATGGGGTTCCTCCGCTACCATGCAGGGGCCCCAAGCAGTGCGCACATCGGTTTTCATCCATCCGCTGGACGAGTAAGGGTTCGTCAATGAGAATGGGAGAGCGGGCAGCGATGCGGTGCGTAGCGTACAAGCCTCGACCGTAGACGCATCCTTTGGGGGCTAACACCTCACAGAGAGGTCCCCCAGGACTGGCGCGGAGAGCGCCGCGACGTACAGCGGTTTGGGTATCGGCGATTGCCTCGGACTCCGTCACGTGGATCTGCTCGTCTTCGATCTCTGTGGTGACAGACCCAGACTGGACACGTGCCGCGTTTTCTGCCTGCAGTTCATCGAGAAGAGCCTTGACGTCCTCAGGCCTCGGTCCAGAGGTCGTTTCCGTGTCGATGGAAGCCATAGAAGGCAGTAAATCCAAGGCGGTGTAGACGTCCTTTGTGAAGCAAAGTCGCTTCTGTGCGTCGCGGCACTTTTCAGCGAACACCTCCTGGTTTGTGTGAGCCGCGGCGACTTCGCCGAGAAGCAGTCCCAGCGGGTCCTTGGGGTGTCGATTCAAGATACGAATCGCGTAGTCAGCGGCTAGCGCATAGTTCCGCCGAACTGTCCAGTGCCACACGCGTTGGTGAAGGTAGCTGTCGAGTTCCTTATTCGCTTGTCGCCGGATCCAGTCGGCGCGTACACGCACCATTGGCAACACTGCGTAGAGAACGGTCCCAGTGCGTCAGATAGGAATGTGTGAGTCAATGTGGGGTAAAATTATGGCTCGCTTGACGTGTTTTCTTTCGTTTGGAGACATCGGTCGGGATCGAGAAGAGAAATTTGTTTAGTGTATTTCTGCAGTGAAGGAGCCCTGCAGACAGTGTGTCAGGACAGCACCTTATGGAAAACAAATGTGAGGTATCAATGGTTTTATGTGATGTTGAACAAGCCCACATGCCCAGGTAAAATTTCTTCAGAACCCTCGTAATTTCTGTTTTGTGTGTTCACGAGAGGACATGAATTGTGCACCATAACGGCTACCAAAGCTTTCATGACACGGTGTGTAGAGCAACCGACTTTCTCGGTATCTAGCTTCCATCAAGTGCCACCTGGAATGTCTCGGTCACCTCCTTCCGACACCAGCTCGTAGATGGCTAATGTGGCGGCCACCAAAATATTCGCTGCGACACCTAACAAAGACAACATGGACAGCAACGCTGGCAGCGCGGGGTCTAGGCGTCGCACCGTGCGTGGGCCAACAAACCGCTTTCCACGGATCAGTATTGTCTCCGGATTCTCTCGCTGCGCACCGACGGAAGTTTGCTCCACCCGCCTCTGGGGTTCCGCCTCTGAAAGAATGTTCCGCAGCCGATTCTGACCACGCTCCTTGCGTTCTTGCAGGTATCTCGTTGCCAAGTACTGTGCGTGGAGCCACAACACAAAAGCACACACAGAGCAGCCGCTGCCGCCAAAGAGGCAAATCATGCCGACATGGTGTGGGTAAAGGGTAGCACTGAACACATAGGCAACCACAGGGAGCGCTAGAGCGATGTGGTCCACCCGTGAAAGCATCCTGTTGAGCCTGCCTGTGCAGCAATGCGGGCAGGTCCTTTACATGCAGCGGGTTTCTAAAGGAAGAAGTACTGAAGAGTGAAAGAGAAACAAGAGTGTGAGAATGTTCGTTGCGCTGCTCTCCGCCCTCACAGCCAGAAAAGCAAGTACGTTTGCCTGTGACTCGGGTAGGATGCCCATCGTGAAGCCCTCTGCTTTGCGCCGTAGGTTCACCACACCCGTGTGTCCATGACATAGATTTTGTGGAAGTACCGTACATTCCAGCGTCACCTGCATTCCAACCCAAGGGAAAAATTCATCGCTCGCTGCTCGGAGACCAGCAGACCCATGTTGATGGTCTCCCATACATACATGTTTTTTTTTTTTGTTGTTGTTGTTGTTGTTCTGCCAAATTGCGGTTGTTTCCCTTCACCTTTTGAAAAGGTGTCCAAAGTAATCTCTAGAATGGTAGGAGAAGAGAGAAACAAGGCATAGGAGACGCTGTCGTACGCCAGATCAATAACAAATCAAGTACCGCCAAAGAAGCATCCAGTACAAGTGAGGATTGACACCAAACGCTCGACGTTTGGATTTTACATCAGTAAAAGATGACGCCAAGAGAACGAGTGACGGAAGAGGTTCTAAGTTTTATGAAAGAAATACGAAAAGGAAAGGGAAACCGCCGTGGCTTCCGTGTTCGTCAACACTCACATGGTCGGTGGCGCAGAAACTGCTGCTACACCCGATTGTTCACAGGGAGCTGTGGCTTTCGCCGCATGTGGCACGCGCGCGCAATCAAGAAAATCCAGTCTGCGTTCGTCACCACCTCTTCACACGTTGACGTGATCGAGTTTGCGTCTTCGCTCGAAATGAGGTCGTAGGACACCACCATGGTCTTGATGGCATTGAGGACACTCGCACAGTGATGTGTGGGGATGTTGTCGAGGGCCTCCAGAGAGAGCGGCCAGCGGGCGGTGCGGCTGCCCGCCTTCAGTGTGCCGCGGCGCAGAGAGGAAACAATCAGACGCTTCACTTCGCCAAAGTTCTCGAGAAAGATGGCGACCGCGGTGGTCCCTGCACGGCGACGGTCCTTCACTTGTCGAAAGAGACCCATGTCCGTGTACATGTTCAGAACATTTCCCTTGAGCTGTGACATGACGTGGAAGATGGCCTCTCCTAACGGCATGTGGGAGAGCACCATCGGGGAGAGGCGCTGCTGGTCAATCAGATGACGGAAGTAATTGGCGTGAGAAGCCATCGGTCCTTTGCCCGGCGTCACACCCGCCGCCGCCAGAGATGCGGCGGTAGTGCCCGAAGGGGTGGCCGTGCTCTGTGGATTGGTCGCTGGCAATGCGTTCATGGTATTCTGCGAGACGGGCATAAGGACAGAGCCGTCAGGTTGCCGCCCGCGGACACGCTGAGCATGCTCGTCCTCGCGCTGTAGCAACGTCGCGTCGCGGGTGTTTTGCAAAGCGACCAGCCGGCTTTGATCCTGTTGCAGCAGCCGGTCTTCCGTTTCCTGCTGCTGAATGAGCTGATCAATGTGCTTCTGTAACTGCAGCTTCTCAAAGATATCGCTGCCAGAATCTGACTCGGCCTTTTTCAGTTTCTCCTCCACCGCGCGGATTTCCGCCGCGTGCGCTGCGAGACGCTTTGCGTGCAGAAACTGCGTCCACCGCAAGAACGTACATAGCTGCAATTGAATTTGCCACTGCTGCGCGCGCAGCTCGGCAACCGCGACGAGCGCGCTGTGCGTCTTACGCTTCTCCGCCCAACGGCGCCACCCTTGGAAGAGGATCTTGGCCTTCTTCGCGTCCTGCAGCCGCGCGTACATCTCCAAGTACTGCCGCCAAGTCTGCTCGTGCTGCGTCCGTCGCTGCTTCTGGTCCGTCACATCGAGCCAGCGGGCCAACGCACGATGGAGTGTCTGCCGCTGTGCTTTGCGCGCCATCCGTGTCATCTGGCTTTCATCGAGATCTGTGCCAGTGGAAAGCGCTGTTGCACCAGCGCGGCGCTGCTGCTTGAGGAGCATGTATTGACGCCATTTGTGATAGCACGGGGCCATGACCAGGGCGGCCGCCGTCTTGGCCAAAATGTCTGCACAGCTTTCTGTGGCCCCGCGCACCTTACGCTGCAACAAGTTCATCTGCCACCTGTGCAGGACAGACACAAGATAGGCCTTTCGCGTGGCGCTTTCCAGCGCGCGGCTCAAGGCGTGCCGTCGGAATTGGGTCTGCTGCGCGTCATAAAAGGAGGCCCACTTTCCGAAATATCTCAGCACCAGACGGTAGTCCGCCTTGTCCGCGAGCCGACGCACCACCACCTCTGTGCTCCTGCTGACCGAAGCACCCATCACTCGGCGGCGCCACTTCTCATAAAACTGCAGCATGAGGCGCTGCTCGCTGAGCTGCTCTAGAATCAGGACGTACTTGGCTTTGCGCTCATTCTCCTTTGCCTTGAGCAGGCTCATGCGCTCGCGCCAGACCGCGGTGTCGTGGGCATCTTCGCGAATGACAGCATTTAGAGCGTTAATAGCGGTGGAAGTGTTTTCTTCAAGCAGATTCCGATGGCCGTACCACACCTTGTTGACACCGTTGCTGGAGAGCGCCAACACTTGCATCGTCTCCACTGCATTAATCGCGAGAAGTCCCGTGACCTCCCGGTTGCCCTCCCCGTGGGTGCCGAACACTGCCGCGGCCCCAGACGTTCCATGTTTGCGAGACACGGTGCTCTGCCCACGACCGCTGGTGACACTTGCACTTCCCGGACCCAAACCACGCAGGGAGCCGTTATGTCCGTCGTCCACCGTATCGCTGGCAATCTTCATGCCCTCGCGGATGACCTCTTCGACGCCAAAGTCATCGTCAGGGTTGGCGCTCCACCTTTCCAAAAGACCATCTGCGTACGCCACGTATACACTGAGGGTGTGCTTGTCGACCAGTATCCCACGCACGCTGGGTACGGTGCGTACTCGCTTTAAAAGACGCCATGACACGCTTCTGTGTGGTCCTTGGATCGCGCCGCTGCTTGACGAGGCGGCACCGTGTGTTGTCGTGGGTACTGGTGACGAGCCGTTGGTAGCACCGCCGACGCGAGCAGCCCCTTTCGTTGCCAAGGAATACTGCAGGCGCGAGCAGCAGACGCTGCCATCCTCGGAGGCGGAGAAAAGAACGTCTCCCAGCACTGCCAGCGCATTCACACGTCCCTCATGCAGAGAGACCAGCGTGGGCCTGTACAGCTCACTGCCCACGCCGCCGTTCAGGTGCCGCGCTGCCTCCGTGACGTCCACCGCGTACAGCGCTCCGGAGTGAAACCCACACAAGACGACAGAGCTCTTGGGGAGAGCCACCATCGCAGAGAGGTCGCCATCGTGGCCGGTCAGACTGCCGCTGCGTGCACCGCGGCCGTGCGTGTTCGCCTGCTCGCACGGTGAGGGGATACGAGCAATGGCCTCAAAGTTCTTCGCTTCTGTGTCCCAGTGAACAAGAACTCCGTCCTCGCTGGCGGACACAACGGTGGAGCCGTCTAGCTCAGCGAACTTCACCACTGGCTTGAGGTGGAAATTGCCTTCTGTCACAAACGTGAGAACAAGATGGTCGTAGACGGCCACCGCTCCGTTTTCGTACCCCACCCACACATGCGTGCGCGTCGCGTACAGCGCCGTCGGCCGCACCACAGGGACGTTACTGATACCTTTGGGCACATTCGCGCCGCCGTGGCCCATCGCCAGCTGCGCGGGCGTGGTGCTCGGAGACGTCGAGGGGAACATCAACTCTTGGAGCCGGTCACGACCGGTCCCTCCAGCTCCTGGCTTGCCTCCGCTGAGCTGCTGTCGCGCTTTTTCTTGCGCACGGGCCTGCTCCACCTGACTGCGTGGCGGAAGAGATACGGTCAGCTTTCCCGTGATGCTGCTCAAGACGTCCAGACCACCAGTTGACTTGTTTCCAACCCACAGCGCCGCCGACTGCGGAACGGCAACGACACAGGTGTAGTCACCCTCCAGTGCAAAGCCGGCCTTGTACTCTGTGGGTTCGTATCGCTCGCCGGTGACAGCGGAAGTGGCTGCTGCGACTGAGGCCGCTCCGCCGCCTCCACCGGCACTACCCAATTGGAGTGAGCGATGGGCGGACGTTGCCAAAGTCGGAGCGCGCGACATGGCCGGCGAAGGGGACGTCGTACTGTGGCCGTGACCGCCAGGGGATGGCGCCCCCACAGGGGCAAAGGTCGTCATGGGCGGCGGTCGCGCCTCCCCATCTACGGCCAGCGGTGCAGTTGGTGCCGTGGCGGCGGTGCTCGCCGGACCTCCCACTGCGCTGGGGTGGCCGTGGGAGGAAAGCTTTGGATGTGTCGCGCTGGAAAGATGCGAGGGGCCAGCGTGCGGATGTGACGGCGCTGGCGCAGGTGCAGGTGCGTGGCTACTGCGGGAGCCTGCTGATGAGCCTCGCACGCTGCTGGTGGGGCCTTTCTTTGTTTTTGTGGCAGAGCCCCCTGCACTGCCGGTGCTAGGCTGACGCTTTGGTGTGGTCCCTTTCTTGACTGAGCCAGGTTGCGAGGCTGACGCTTTCTTTGTGCGTACTGGGGTTGCAGCAGAGGTAGGGGCGAGGCGAATGGGGCGGCTGGACGGGGCAGTCGCATGTCCACTGACTGCTACGGACGGCGGACGCCGTGCTCCGGCGCCTGCTTTCGTGCTCATGTGAATTCTTCTTTTCTCTTTTGGCGTAGGCTGTCTGTGAGTGTGTCTGGTCCCAAGTGGCGGTCTGCGTGAAACAGAAAGGGGATCGAAAGAGAAAATAAGTCACGTGCCGAATGGCCACTGTTGAAGAAGGGTAGATCGAATCTGACGCTATTTATTCTAGGATTGGCCAAGGCGTCAAACTGCTTTTAAAAATCTCGTCTGCCTTCTGTAAGGTGAGCGTACGAGACAACAACTGCAGCACCAACGCGATCGTCACCCCAATATTAAACCCTCGAGGAACTAATTCACAACAGGACATAAAGAAAGAGGTGCGGTCATTGAAGAGAGTCCAAGCAATTCGGCAACAGACATTTAGTAGTTGAAGAAGTGCGCAACGGAAAATACGGTTGTATCTTCAAAGGTGATTTAGGTATTCACTTGGGTCTGGTATTCGAAAGACATGTCACGTGGTCACGTCGCACGCTCTGAGCGGGACGTGTCAAGCACTGTCACCAGCGCGACGCCTGCCGGGTGGTAAGTTCTACTAACTCGTGGGACATCCGGAACCACGTTAAGGGTGGTGAGTTGCGTACACCCACGTGTATGTGTGTGCTTCTGGTAGCTGCGTTTGGTTTTCATTCTGTTTTCTCACCAGTGAGAGAGCGCGAGAGTGGAACTGTACGTGTGCAGGTGATTCAGACATGTGAAATGGCCAAGGCAAAGAAACAAATTTACAGTGTGGCAACTTGTTGAGGTACGTCACCTTCACGGTGTCAGAAAACATGCAAGGACAACTGCGGGCGACCTAACAATGTGTCAAGAGGGAACCCGACGCCGCCAAATGAAAAAGAAACGGAAAGTACAACGGTTCCTCAGCATCGTTTACATCGAAATCAACTGCAACGGTTGTCGAGAAGCATAGCATGGAAATGTTAGTCGTCACAGCATGATAGACACACCAAGAAGAAACATATGTGGTGGCATCGCTGTTATCGGACGAATAGAAAATGAGTGGTGATGCTCAAGACGAGTCAGCGATAGAAATACCTCACCGCGAGCCACCGCTCCAACGCTGTGGCTGCTTTTAAGGCCGCGAGGTGTGTGGTACGATGATAGGGGTCAGCGTCAGCAAGAAAAAAAAAAGGGAGAGAAACGACCACTTTTTCCGACGACAGGCATGCAGCAGAGGACATGTATCGACACAGCCCTCTCGCTGATGACGCTACAAGTCAAGTGCTGGGGACGGGAAACAAAGAAGTCACCGCAAGCAAAGTTCACGTTAAAAGACACCGTTCTCCGTATCGCCACAGCACAGTGAGACGGTGCGATCCAGCCGCGCCTCCCGGGTGCCTCTTCTCAACAGAATCGACTTCTTTGGTTTCAGCGTTGCGACGTACGTGGCGGGTTCAGCACGGTCCGAGGGAGACCGGTTCCTTTCTGGTGCAAAGACCCTACTTGACGCATTGCCGTCCGCACGCGGAAGCATCGGTGAGATCAGACCGCCCATGCAGCGGTAGGTGTACTCCATGGTGGAGCCAATGTACGCCTCGTCGTAGACGGCCTCCCAAGCCTTCTCCGTCTGCTCAATGACGTTGTCGGTCTCCTCCCAGGTCACATCAACGTCCTCGATGCCGAGTAACGAAAGCGTCTGGAAGTATTTCACGTGCGTCGTGCGGTGGGCGTGAAGAAGGAGTGAAATGCCAATGGTCGGGATGGGGTTCACTGTGAGGCTCTGAATCGTAAAGCGACGTGCAGTGTCCTTTTGTTTTTGTGCAACGCGAGACGCTGTCGACAGCCCGGACGAAGATCGCCGTGCGATACCGCTGGTGCGTCGCTCGGCGGCCTCCTCCTCATACGGGTTCGTCTGCTGCGTAGGGACGGGGAGATACTTGCCGGGACCTGCAAAGCTGGAGTTATTCATGGTGTCGTAGTGCTTGCCCAGCAGTGAAGTGGAGCGCTTCGTCGGGCCTCCTGGAGTGAAAAGATTGCCGTCCCCGTCCGCGATGGGCTCCATAATCAGCGTAGAGTCGCTCTGGTAGCTCATGGCGATGCGATACGCATAGAGCGCGAGGTACTTGACGTAGCGCGTCCAGTCAAGCGTGAGCTTGGCGAGGGAATGCTGGTGAAGCAAGTAGCAGTTGTTATACTTAAAAAAGTCTGTGAGGGTGTCACGGAAGACTTCGTCCCCTTGCTCCGTAAAGTGCGCCGTGATGGCTTGGTCGAGGACGCCGGCGAGGTCGTGTGTGGAGTCGATTCTACTCAGCTCCGAAAAGTCCGCGTAGAGCTCGTTGTCTGTCGCGCCGAGGGGTCCGCTCGGCAGCGCCTGTGAGCGGGCGGCATTGGGGTTTGTGGTACTCGTGCTTCCCCCCGCATTGCTAACGCGCGCGGCGCCAGTCGCAGCAGTGCTGGGGTCGGTGTGCGTGTTCCGGGCCCGTTTATCCCAAAAGTCGTAGCGCAGCCACGCCAAGTCCGTCTGTGCAGAGCGTACCATCAGATTCCAAATCTTTTTGCTTGCGGCCACTGCATCTTTGGCTGCCTGTGGGTAGCGCTGTTGTTCAAGGAAGAAGGCGCGATAGTTGCAGTTAAGGATGCGGCCACAAATCGCCTCGCAGTCTGCACGGTACTTCACTGGGTGGCACGTGATTTGAGAGTAATGAATAATCATCACGTCCAGCGGAGGGATAATGACGGCGTCGTAGTTCGCCGCCTGCATGGCGAGAAAGAAGATGTAACGGTTGATGGCAATATGTAAGTGCGTCTGGCCAAGCTCCTTGCCGTGGATGAGCATGTCGCCTGTGGGTTTCGCCGCCGGCACAGGTTTGCTTTCGGCAGCAGGGGGGCGGATCCGAATGTCTTCCGGGAAGAAGAACTTCTCTCCCGATGCAAACACACGAATCGCCTCAACGTGGCTCCAGAGCGTGTTGTCGTCGACGGCGAGGTCGACCTTGAAGTACCCATCTCGAAGGAGGTTGATCACAGTTTCCACTGTGCGGCCGACAAAGAGGTCGCGGCGCAGCTGCACGAGATTGATTCTTCGCAGCGACAGCCCGCAAATTTCAATGGGGATCTTGGTGCGGTACGGGCTCATGTTGTGGTTCCCCTTCCACAGCTCCCACTGGATGTCGCGCAGCTTTCGTAGCTTGGCAATGTCGAACCACTCATTGCGCGACTTGCTCGGGTCCTCTGCGAAGGGGCAGCCAATGATGTTGAGCACCTTCAGGTTCTGCAAGGAAAACAGGGTCATGTTAGGGTCATCGAGCTGGTCATTCTCGGAAAGGTCTAGCTCCTCAATCTGCGTCATCTTGTGAAAGTACTTGGGAACGGTGCGGAGTCCGCATGCCCGGAGCGACAACTTCTTCAGGGGGATCGGATGGGAGACGGGAGCAATCATGCCAGCCTTGCTGACGAGGGACATGCTGATGCGACTGCTGGTGCTAACCTTGCCGTCGGACGTGGTGGAGGCTGCGTCGTCGCCGTCGTCGGCGGTGTTGCCTGCGGACGAGACACGAGGCGGTAGACCATCTCGTTTCGCCGTCGCAGTTTGCGGGGAGTCCAGCTTTGGCTTTGGGTAGGACTGTGGCGACGGGGTGCCGTAGCCGTGACCCATGCTGCCTGCGCTTGCGGTGCGTGGAATGCGCTTCACGAAGCGTCCCGCAAGAACGTCCAGCGTCTCAATGGGGTTCATTGCCAGGTCGAGGGAGTGGAGCTTCTTAAGATTGGCGACGAAGGGAGGAACGGAGGTGAGCTGCATGCCCCGCAAGTGCAGCTCCTTGAGAGTTTGCGGGATGCTCTTGCCAAAGAACTCCATGGACACGTCGCCGAAGAAGTCGAATTGATTGTTGGAAATATCAAGTGAGACAATGCCTGTCGCACGCCGAATGCAAGCTGGGAGCGCGCGGCCACTGAGTCCGCAGTTGGCCACATTCAGCGTCTTGATACGGGAGAGGTTGCTGATGGCAACGTCGTGTAAGTCCATGTTGGGGTTATCGGAGATGTTCAGCTCCTCGAGCGTCGAAATTTCAAGGATGCGGACAGGAAACGCGGTAAAGTTGCAGTCGCGCAGAGTCAACGAACGCAGCGAGGTGAGACGTGGTGCAATGTCGAAGCCGCGGATGGGATCCAGTGGGTTGAGACTCGCGTCGATGCGCCACAGCTTTGGAAGTTTTGTTAGGGCCTCTGGGAGTCGCGTGAACTTGTTGGAGTCCATTTCAATCTCCTCCAAGTCGGGGAGAAAGGACAGCTCCTTACCGAGGATGTACAGCACGTTGTTGGATAGTGTCAGCGACGTCGCCTTGCGGTGCAATTCATCATCGTTAATCATGTCAACAATGTTAGTTCCCAAGAAGTCCATCTTGCGACCAGAGAGGTCAACGTTGCCAGCGCGGCCCACGTGAACGCCTGTGCCAAAGATGATCTCATCCCCTCGATCGCTTGTCCGGCCGCCGATGATGGAGCTTTTCTCCTGCGATGTAGCCTCTCCACTATTCTTGCTGCCTCCTTTTTTGGCTTGGCTACCTCCTCCGCCACTGGTTTCGTTTGAGCTATTGTTTCCCATGCCTCGGTGTGACGAAAGTGTTGACTCCTTGCAGCCCATAAAGAGGAAGGGACACGGAGACACGTGAATCAATGGTGGCAGGGGATGCTATGGCTCTTTCTGTGGGTTAACGAGGCTGCAGGCGTATGCGCGCACAACAACAGAGACAACAAAAGATAAAGCGAAAAGGAACAACGAATTACTTTTCGAATTTAGTGAATGCGCGTGTGAGTCCACGGACTAGGTCAACAGGGGAAGAGGACAAGATAAGCAAGTAGGAACACGGATAGAAAGATAACAGAAAAACGGAGAGAACACCAAAGGCCGGAAGAAACAGTGATCAACAAAGACACTGAAGGAGTGAGAAAGTACTCGCGGTGTCGGGGCGCTTGAGAGGGACTCTCCTTCGTTGAAGTCACCTATGCGTCTTCTGCTCAGTGCGCAACAATCGACAAGGATACACCCTACGCGTTCTGCCCACCAAGGTAAAATATGAAAGCGGAGAGGACTTTTGAAAAAAGAATACGGTCAACTAAAACAAAAATGAAAAAGGAGAGAAAGAAGCAGACAAAGGACTGAAAGACGTCAGGAGGCGAAAGCTAGAGCCAGCTAGAGGCCTCGTCGATTCTATCAACCACAAAGAACCACGGTGGGAAAGGAAGAACAAGTTGCTGAACGGATAGCGACGTAAAAAAAAAAAAAGTCAAAAGGGTTGGGGAGCGGGTAGGCAGGGAAATGGAGTGGACATTCTTTACTCAAACAGCTGGCGTCCTCAGCAACGTACGTTGGGGGAGAAGGCGAGAAGTAGCAATAGTTGGGGTCGCTTCATGGCGACGGAATGAGAACTCTTCCTTCTTTCGTTTACGACGGTATGCAAATCGTGTACGGACGCTGTTACTGATTATTGAAATCACAAAGTGCTGTTGTTTCCTGAAACCGCTGCAGTCCACCCCGGCCGGGGAGTCACTTCCGATGCTCTAGAAGGATGGGGTGGCGTGAATGCTTCCCGTTAACGTCAGTTTTCCCGTGTACCAGAGGCGCAGGATGTCATCGTAGATGCGGAAGCGCATCTTTCGCATGGGGCTTGTCGACGCACCATATACGCGGTAGATCTTGTAGCTGCGGCCGTAGCGTGCCGCCAGGAGTAACTCCCGAATGGAAATTTCAAAGTCTCTTCGGTCGTTGGTCGTCGTACTCTTCACCTCAATGTACTCCACCACCTCGGCATTGCCGCTGGCAAGATCGACGGCGGACGTCCCTCCACCGCCTGAGTGAGCATTACGTGTAGGACCGCGTGTGCGAACAAGTACGAGGTCATAAGCGGTACCTCGCTCTGTCGCCTCGTTGAGCCAGATGGTGTGGATGCGATCTTGGCGGCCGTGGTGCTCGGCCTCCGCATTCTCTTCCCTACAACGCGCCTGCAGATTATCATAGACAAAACGTTCGGCGGCGATGGCGGCAGCCGTGGTGTCGTTCGCTGTCGATGTCCCGTCCGCCGACACAAAGGTCCGAGGACGCGTGGACAGGAACGTGGCATCCCGTTCGTCCTGTGTTTCAACGGAACACGTGGTGGGTCCTTTATGGATCTCTGCACGGGGACGCTTCACGAAGCGTTGCGTGCCGTTGTCGTCGTCGTCATCCTCCGCCGAACTGCCTCCTTGGTCTCCGTCTTCTCTACGGTTGAAGGGGTCGGGGTGTTGACGGCAACGCAGCGTCTCCAGTGCCTGGGCGAGGGCATCGCGAGACACAGCACTGTAAAAGTCGGTATCCCATTGAGGCAAATGCGAAGACGCACGCATCACCGCAGCGTCCGATAGCCCAGCCGTCGTCGTGTGGGAGTCAGAAGTCGCCGTCCTGTCCGTTGCGGCCCCCATACAAACGCGGACGCCTGAAGGCTGACCAATAGTGCCCCCCACCTGTCGGCATGACGGTGCGCTAAGACCGTCACACCCTGGAGGAAAATGCATCTGGCGTTTGAGAGGAGGCACCGATGACACGGGAAGAGGCAGACGGGAACGTGTGCTGAGCAGTGCAACCGACGAAGGTGTGCCCTCTGTAGAAACCCCTGGGATAGAGAAAGGCAGCTTTGCATCCCTACCAAAGGCCTCCGCCGCTGCCCGCAGGGCTGACACAACCTGACGCTCAGCCGCAGACGTCCCTTCGTGCTGACTGAGGAGAACGTGGGTGAAGGACGTGTCAGCACCGTAGCTCAGTGGTTGACCGTGCTCGCTGAGGCTCGACGTATCCACGTGCGAAAAGAACGTTTGCAATAAACATTCAAGGAGGCACTGAAGCGTATTCCTGACATCCTCGTTGGCGCGTCGAGGGCTCCACGGCAAGAATAAGTCACAGAGGGCCTCGGCTACCACAGCAGGGCTGCAGTCAGCGTCCTCTCCGTACAGGGTGGCGTGGGTTGCTACATAGGTCAATCGCACGGAGCGCGAGGACGCGTACAGCGTGCCTGCTGATGGGACGTTTGAAAGATCTGCGATGTGGATAGACGTTGGCATCACGGTTTCTGTTAGCGTGGCGCTCTTTCCAAGGACAACGCGAAACCGTTGGAGTTGGTCGCACAGTGTGTCGTACGCAGCGTCAAAGAGCTGTGGAGCTGCGCGAGAAAGGTACCCCTGCACCAGAGGCGTCACAAGAACCACTGCCTTGTGCAGTAGGAGTGAAGTATCACTATGCCGGAGACTATCGAAGCAGACACGGCGAGAGATACAGTTGTCTAGCGGTTGAACGCCAAGGGCACAGAGGACGGCTTTGGTCAAGAAGGACATGTCTCGGGTCTCGCAGTGCATGACTGGAAGCGCAGGAGCGCGCTGGCCAGGAGGTACCGGTTGGCCTTGGGGCTGTAGAAGGCAATCTCGATATCCAAAGTGCTTGTCCTCCCCCACAAAGAGACCGTCCGCCGTTCGCCACCACGAGCGTTCCAGAGGAAAGACTCTCCGTTGCGCGAAGTCAATGGCGCCTGCATAACTCTCTACACCCGTTACAAAGTCCCTCAACGCATCAGCAAGCGCTACTGGGCGGCCGGCACGGTGCTCCCGCTCGGAACCAAACTGCGCGAACTGAAACGCGAGATAAAAGGAAAGTGACTTGAGGTATTGCGTTGTGAACGCTCCGACGTCTGACAAGGTGCGCATGTCCGTGATGCGTCGGAGGACGTCGCAGTTGAAGACCCACGGGGCCAAGACCGCGCCTGCCTGTGCAGCGGCCCTTGTGTTCCCTTCACTGCCGCCGTCTGAACTCAGTAGCCGAACGGCGCTATCGGAAAGGTAGGCAAGACTCTCCAGGGAGAACACGGTCAAGAACGTGGACGTGCATTCTTGGACGTCCCTAGGGGCTGACGCGAGTGCTGGCAGAAACGCAGGATCCCAGCAGATGTCTACCGGCCGCGCCAGCGCCACAATTTCAAAGGTTTCCTTCGAGGTCGCGGAACGCTCCGGGTGTGGGACGGGAAGGAACGCAACGCCAGAGACGTCCGCCAGCAGGCGGTGCTTGGTGCCATCTGCCACAGACGCGACGAGCTGGTCAAATACCTGTGTGAGCAGTTTCTTGCTCACGAGTTGGCCCACCACCAGTTTTGCCAGCACGTCTGATATGAGGGAGAATGGTGTGAGTTCTTCTTTTCCACGCACAAAGAGATGAAGGCGCTCCATGGGACTCTTCGGGGGCGCCTTATTCAGCGTGGGCGACGTTTGTGTGTCTGCAAGGACAGTTGTTTCACGTTCCATGTGAGGAGGTGGAGGAGGAATAGCGTGCGGAACGAAGGAAGCGGTGGCGGAGACAGCGACAGCGGTACTCCCGTCACTGATAATCGTGCCACCCGCCCCTCCGCGCCTACGCCGGGCAGCGACATGGGCGACTGCAGGACTGTGCAATGATGTTTCGACAGACGTATCTGGTGTCGCCCGGACGCCACCCGTCACCCCAGGCAGTGTGTTCTGCGACGTGGCACTTGCCGTCTTTGTTGGCGCCATGTTACCTACGCAGAGCTGCAACTTGACACCTCCGTCCGTCTCCACATCGCTGTCACGTCCAGTTGTGGTCCAACAGGACAGAGGGATGGAAGTGGCGCGGGCTTCCTGCTCACTCATGCGCACGGAAAACGGGCCACCGACGGAAGTCTGCAGGAGCTTCTGATCCAGGGCGCGAATGACCTCCACGTACAGTTTTTCGTTCCGAGCAAACGTGACGGAAGCCTGCTGAAGCGTCGCGTCAAGCCGCTCCTGGCGCACCGCCGCTGCCTGGCGCAGCGAGGACAGCAGCCAGGGAAGGCTCTGGATGTGGATTCCGAGTTGGCGGTTGTTGCTGATGTGGACCTTGGGAAGCCCCCTTGATTCGCGCACGTGGGGAAGGTAGGTGTGCTCATAGAAGGCACGAAATGCATTCATGAGGGACCGCGTGTCGTCAAAGCTGCCGGTCTGGTGTTCCCTTGAGCTGGCACGAGAAGAAGGAATGTAAGATGGGTACTCCCCCTCACGGGAGAGAAGAAACGCGAGCACTTGGCAGGAGCTGACGGGCAGCACGTCCATGTGACTTGTTACTTGAAAATACTGCTGGACAATCGGCAGGGACTGCAAGTGCCGCCCAAACCCCAGGTCCGCAAAGCACGCAACACCTTCGTCAACGCAAATTTCTTGCTCGAGTTCGTGTACCGTCACAACGGGGCGAGTCGCGACGGCACACATCACGCGCGTCGTCAGTCGCATTTGACGATCCGCCACGGACGCTAGCGTGGGAACGCCTTTAAGCGCGAAGGGTGATGTTGTTGGGGGGAGCTGAGCCGGGCTGGAGAGTACGTCGTCCGAAGCGCCAGAAGCCCTCTCTCCGTTGCCGTGCTTGCTATACAAACGTCGCAGCACTTCGCCGAGAAGCACCTCCACGGTGCCACAGCCGTCTGTTGTGGAGGAACAGTCGCTGTTAGAATGGTCACCCGGTGCGGCCGCAATGCGAGCATCTGGTTGCTTGCGTGTGGTGTTGGACTGGACGACGATTTCCGCCCATACTGTCTGTGCAAGGGCCTCCACCTTGTCCAGAAACGGCTGATGTGATGTCATCCTGCGGCGATGCGCAAGGTGTATGGAGATAAGACTGTCGCCACAACGCACGAAGGCGTGTTTGTGTGCGTCAAGGCTACTGCGTAGGGGTAACGGAGAGCAACCAAGAGGGAAGAAGTAGCATTGCAAGGCATGGAGGACGGGTTTCGGAAGACCAGCTCACTACGTTTCACGAGAGCTGCCCGGTAAAGGTTCCCTCACAGCGAAATGAACCAATGAATGCAATAGATGGCGCACCACACCTTCAGCATAAGGCATCACCGTGACCCCTTGTAGTGCCTAGCATTCTCACGACGGTTCATTGCGTATGGGTAGACATTGTAGTTTGCCGTGGCGTTCTCTTGTTATTATTGGGTGTTTAAGCTCGTCTACTTGTCTTACTGTAAGGACTGTGGTGAAGCAGCGCGCCAGACACACGTGCTACAACGAAAAGTGCAGCCAAATACGTTTTGTGAAGAAAACAAAGTAACGATGAACGCACAAGAAGGCCGCGAAGGTAAATTGTTTTCTGGGGACATGAGAACTGAAGTAGTGAGAGAGGAAAGGTGAGTTACCGGGGGAGAAGAGAGTGAGTGAGAGGCAAAATAGAAACAGACGGTTCAACGAAGGGAAACGTGTGTGTGAACGACAGAAGAGGCTAAACAAGCATATCGGAATATAAAAGGAAAGAGAGAGAGAGAGAGGGGAACGGGGTAGGAATCTGCTGATCAAATCACAAGACGGAGACGCAAAACGCGAACATGAAAGTGAAGGGTAAAAGTAGTAGCGAAAGGGCGCTAGGTTGTCAAGGGGACTGGGGACCACCAGAAGAAATACAAGAAAGCAACACACAGGAAAATAAATAACGGAGGTGGGAGGAAACGTGAAGATTTCATGAAATGGAAGATCAAGAGGCATGAATGGCTTCACGGCAGTGATGCGTCATGGTCGTCCTCATTTCAGAAGCAAAAAATATATATGTATTATATATAAAGGAGTAACATTTTCGTTGTGAGTGGTGACATGAAGGTTGATCATGGTCCATCTGCATTTTCGCGCTGCCGCAAGGAGACGTACCCTATCCGTTGGGACGGAGAGAAGACGCAGCCAAGTGAAAAGTGTGAGCGAAAGCTACGCAAAGAAGTTGTGAAACACGTGATGCCTTTTGAAAAAGGTAGTGCTGTCATGTGCCACAGGATTCCAAGGCAAACATGCTCTCCCTC
This sequence comes from Herpetomonas samuelpessoai, assembly GCA_030849835.1. NCBI lineage: Eukaryota > Euglenozoa > Kinetoplastea > Trypanosomatida > Trypanosomatidae > Herpetomonas > Herpetomonas samuelpessoai. The sequence goes on from JASAOC010002132.1 coordinate 94,855, forward strand.
TCTCCTTCGCTGTGTTCTATACTTCCGAGAAAGACAGCAGGACAGGCGTTCCTCGTGCCCGAGATGGAGTAAAGAACACGCACAGATGCGAAGGACGCACGCCAACGGTAGCTAACGTGACGGGCCCGCGTTGTACCAAATTACGCGGGAAATCGTCAATGGTCGGCATACCATTTGTCTTAATAGATTTGAGAAAAAAATATATAAGAATAGAACAGCTGAACGTATGAGTCGGTAAGTGAAATACGAGAAACATATGAATATATAAATATATAAATAACTATATGAATAAATATATAAACAGAGTGTCCGTGAACTCGAAGGATAAGTGGAAAGGCCTCTTGAACCAGTCGAATACCGCGCTTTGAAAGCCAAGCCGTGTCTCGTCCACAAGGAACAAGGAGGAGCAACCAGGTGGTGCTCCGGGTAGGGGCAAAGAAAGGCAGGCAGCAACTGAGAAGAGGACTAGAACACTCCTCGGTCGTAAGAACGCCAGCAACGAAAACGTCATCGCGGAGCCATCGACATGTGAGGGGGGTGCACCAGTCCTTGATCATTGACGGACGGCCCATTTGCCAGACGGGAATACAAAGGACCGTCCGCATAAACAGTGCACTGGTGGGCAACGGACTATCGGGACCAGCGTGACACCACAGCTGCGTGCTTCTGTAGCGGACGTTTTCTTTCCCAGGGCCCGAGAAAGCGCGTTTACGGAAAGAGCAGGAACCGTTCCGCGAATCGTGTACTGAACAGCAGCATGTCCACTGTCCTTGGACAACAATGGGACCTCGAAAAAAGACGCTGGACCATCCCAGGGAACATTGCCGCAGACGACACACACTTTCTCCGACAAGAGCGGACGCCTCTTGGTTTCATGCAGAGCAAACGGCTGGCGTAGCCTCCCGTCGAGAACAGGTGCTCTTGTCGCACACAGGACGAGAAGCGAGGTACGGGAGGTACTTGGACTACTTACAAGCTGTTGCCTGCGGAGCCGTACAGTTTGTCCCTGGCGAACTGTCCCATCAGGTTCACAAGGAGGTCCTCTAGTGGTGCGAGCTCTGCCCGCGGAATCAGGTCGAACTCCCATACAAAATACATGAAGTGCTTGAACGCCGTGTTCAGGTGCCGCTCCTCATGGAGGTCTCGGATGCGAATAAAATGCGAGTAATAAATGTGCGCGTAGACGCGGAACAGCCTCCGGAAAATATTCTTCACGCGGTCGTAGAAGTTGGACGGGTACGGCAAGTGGTCCTCGGAAGGAAAGATGCGCTCGTCGTTAATCTGTCGCTCAATCCAGGCCATGAGCAATTCCACGTATTTCGGTGCGGGAACGGGGGTGGGGGATGGGTACGCTGGTGGGTCCTTCCAGAGATACTCAAATGCATCTCCGGCGGACATGACAGGACACGTCGACGCCGTGCAGAACTCTGTCAGCGAGCCGTACAGCACGTTGGTGATGTTGTAGAAGTCGACCGTGTTCACAGACAGCCAATGGTGAATGTCCGCGCCAGCGGGCAGGGCCACCGCCTTCCCAAGGTCGCCGCTGAGGACAAGAGACTTGGCGAACTTGTAGAGGTTGTAGCGCTGCGTCCCGCGCTGGAAACCCACTCGAGGGCGAAAGGTGCGGGTGACATCGAACAAGTGGCTATCCCCAAACTCCATGGTTCCTGCCAGGAGGGCAGTCAGAAGGCACGGAAAGGAGGATCGACACGGCACGCGGGCACGAGGGATGTGCGGCAACTGTGCGAAACAACGCGCGAACGTAGCGAGTCCTAAGCACAGTCCTCAGACCTCGGAGAACCAAGGTCACGAGCAACGGCGCGAGCAAGGGGCACTTAAACGTAACAGAGCAGGCGTTCTGAAGATCCGGAAGGCCTGCGAGCAAAAAAAAAAAGAGAAAAGATTTTCGTGCGTTAAAAATTCGCTAACCACTCGACGATGGGAAAACAAAAAGGGGAAAAGGGAAGTCAAGGTTAAGTGAGGAACGAAGTTAATAACAATAATAATATAACGTTGAATGTCAGTTGGGTGAACGCGGAGGAGGCCGATAGGTGTGTTGGGAGGAATGCCGCAGGCGCACTCAAGTTAACGTGAGTGTGCGGGAGTTTGTGTGGCGATACGTCTCCACTGGTATGTATCGTTGACGACGCTAGTTTGGGTGAAAGACGATCAGGTCACCTCGCTGAGAGTTCGTGATGACGAGGAAGAAGCGACAAATGAAAACTGGTACGGATATACCTATAATCCATGAGACGGTGCGAAGGTGAATCGTGCGCATTCGAGAGGAAACCGAAGAATAAAAAACAAGGGAGGGAACGACAAATGTGACGTAAAGGCACCTTGTCCGTGATACTCTAGCCTACACACAACCACCACGGCGTAAAACTGTGTGGGCACCGTTCCGGTTATGGGGAGCAGGAATGCGCTGCTTCCATCGCGGCCCACAGCAACATGTGGCCCGTCTGCGGGCACAGAATACGCGTATTAATGATAGAGTTCGTACCCACGTCGAACAGCAGGCAACGCGAGCGCCACCACCTTGGCACCTGTGACTTCTCTGCAAATAGTGGACGTCCCATTTTTCACTCAGTGCCCTTTTTTTTTTTGTTTTTCTTCTTTCGAAGAGTGGTTTGCTTCGGGAGCACATGTGGGGGAGCAACACAGCAAGGAGGAGCAAGAATTTAAAAAGGAATAAAGATTAATGACTGACAGACGGATTTGCAGTCCTACCGTAGTGGCGCCTGAAAAGCGACCGCAACGCAACTGGCTCGCATGACTGCATCTACCGGACGGTGCAAGTCTACGTGGCTTCCTCGATTTCGTTCCGTCCCAGTGCTGAGGAAGTTATACAGTAGGCATGGGTAATAAGGGAGCTGCTGCGCTGGAAAGGAGCCAACGACAGTAAAGGACAGGGAGGAGAGGGTGGAAAAGGGAAAGAAAACACGTGAAAGGTAAGAGCATACATGAAGAACAGATATATAAGAAGAGCACCACCACCACAGGCACAGACGAGGAGAAGAAAGGGGGGGGGGAGCGCAAAAGGATCCGCAACAGCTGCATGGAAATAACGGGTAACCAGTCGGTAGCTGATTCGAAGTAGGAGTTCCACAACTGTTGTTAAGCTTCCCGTAACATCACCTGCTCCACAGGACTGAGAACACCCCTGCGTAAATGGAGTGCTCTTGAACGATATATATTGCCGCAGGTCCAGTCAGCCCATCCGTCAGTGTTTGTGATGCCGACTCTACTGGAATGGACGATACATGACTTGCCTGAACAACGGCAGTAGAAACACATGTAAGAACGTAAACAAAAAAAAACTATAGAAAACACACAATGTGGTATGGATGTATCAGCACACATTATAGTGTAAATCTGAATGGCTCTACTAGGCAGCGCCCCCTGTGGTGCCGTACAGCTTCTCGCGTGCAAGCTGCCCCATCAGATTGACAAGGAGGTCCTCCAGTGGCATCAATTCCTCTCGCGGAATCAGGTCGAACTCCCACACAAAATACATGAAGTGCTTGAACGCCGTGTTCAAGTGACTCTCCTCCCTCAGGTCACGGATTTGCACAAAGTGCGAGTAATAAATGTGCGCGTAGACGCGGAAGAGTCTCCGGAAAATGTTCTTCACGCGGTCATAAAAGTCGGGTGGGTAAGGTGAGTGGTCCTCGGAGGGAAAGATGCGTTCGTCATTAATCTGCTTCTCAATCCATTCCATCAGTAGACGTACGTACTCCGGGGCTGATACCTTGGTCGGTTTGGGATACGCTGGGGGGTCACGCCACAGATACTCATAGCGAGATCCTGAGGCCATGATGGGACATGACGACGCTGTGCAGAACTCTGTCAGCGAGCCGTACAATACATTGGTGATGTTGTAGAAGTCGACCGTGTTCACAGACAGCCAATGGTGAATGTCCGCGCCAGCGGGCAGGGCCACCGCCTTCCCAAGGTCGCCACTCTGCACTAACGATTTGGCAAACTTGTGAAGGTTGTAGCGCTGCGTTCCCTGTTTGTGGCGCTTCTTCGGGCGAAACGTCTTTTGGTTGTCAAACAACTTGCTTGCCTTGGGCCACATCGCGGTGGAACGGCGTCAGAACGCAACGGGGAAGCTCCTGAGAGGACTCACAGAGGAGGCTGAGGTGTAGAAAAGAAAAGAAATGAAGCAACACGAAGAGAGATGCTGAAATATCGATCTGTCCGCGTATCGTGTAGGAATGGTAAGGGATGCACGGATTCGTGTCCGCAACCCAGTGCAGGAAAGACTGCTTAGAACACAATGAACACAAAGCAACGAGGAGCTATAAGATTACTTCAAGCTACGGTCAATAGAAGCAGTAGAGAGCATGACGCCAAGACATTGAAGAGGGACACCAATATCGTTTGCTGCTAAAGGCTGGGGTGCATCCGTGCGATTCCTGTATCAGATGAACCGTGTCGTTGGTGACTCCTGGCCGTCTTCGCGTGTCCTCTTTTCGCATATCAAATGGATTTGTGCTGATACACCACTCGTGCCCGCATTCGTCGTTCTCCCCACAACTGGGTATAACCGCCGACTGGTGCACATTGCGGTACCCACTGCTGTTGGGAACGTGAGGAAGATGGTGTGTAAATGCGTGAGAGAAAATCGGGAAACGAAGTCGCTTGCTGACATCAATGTTCAATGAACGCGCTGAAGTTGGTTGAGAGGGAACACGAGATGCATTCGAAGAAAAGCAATGAACAAACATCAGAAAAGGAAAGAGGTAGCCCAGAGGAGTGGAGGGCTCACACGCACACCACACGGAGATGCAAAAACAAAAAAAAAATGTAGCCCCATCTGACCTTCGCTCGCTACTTCCAACACGCACAGTCAGAGGACGAGGGGAGGGGGAGGTGAGGTTCAAAAATAACTGCAGCGGGTGGTCCTGCGGACTGAGCTTTTCGGGCATTCATGCCACATCACACGCACACGAGACTGGACAGAGTATCAGGTCACAACCAAATGTTGACTGTCTCCTTCCGTCGTTGAGTGTGGGTACGCTTTACCGCTTCGTGACAGTCAGTCCCAGAGTTGAGGTATTACTGCACCGTAACACTCTTGGCGAGGTTACGTGGGCAGTCGACGTTGTTGCCACGGGCCAGCGCCATGTAGTACGCGAGCAGCTGGAACGGGAGCACGTTGAGGATCGCTTGCAAGGCGTCGATCGTCTTTGGGACAGCCATCACAGTGGCCGCCGCCGCGTTCAGCTCCGCATCATTCGCATCCGTGGTGACCACAAACACATTGCCCTTACGAGCGTTCACCTGCTGAATGGCTGCTTTGGCTTTTTGAAAGTGCTTGTCGTGGGAGCAGAGAGCGATGATGGGCATGGAGCTGTCCACCAGCGCGAGTGGTCCGTGCTTCAGCTCGCCGCTGTTGATGCCCTCTGTGTGAACGTAGGAGAGCTCCTTCACCTTGAGGGCCGCCTCCAGTGCTGTCGCGTAGTCCCAGCCGCGGCCAAGGACAAGCAAGCTCTTGGTGTCCTTCAGCTGGGTGGCGAGCTTCTCAATAGGAGCGGAGACCACTTTAAGGGTCTCGGTGATTTTCCCCGACAGCCCGGCGAGCGCGTTGACGATGTCTTTGCGTCGCTCCTGCAGCTGCACCGAGTCACCCGAGAGAAGGAGGGCGACAAGTGTGAGAACGACCACCTGTGACGTGTAGGCCTTGGTGGAGGCGACGCCCACCTCGACACCAGCATTGAGGTGAGCACCGAAATCGGTCATGCGGGAGATGCTGCTGCCCACAACGTTGGTGACGCCAACGCACAGCGCTCCCCGGTCCTTGCACCACTTGAGCGCCATGAGGGTGTCTGCCGTCTCACCGGACTGCGACACAAAGATACACGCGTCGTCGCGCTGAATTTGTGGAGCTCTGTCCAGAAAGTCAGACGCATTCTCCACGCACACAGGGAGCGGGAGGAGCTCTTCAAAGAGTGGCCGAACAGCGAGACAGCTATTGAGAGAGGTGCCGCAGGAGATGAACAGGAGCCGCCGTGAGCACAGCAGGTTCCGGACATTCTGCGCGGTGAACCCACCGAGACGGACATTTCCCCCGTGTGCAAAGTCAATGCGGCCGCGCATGGTGCTGACCACCGTCTCTGCCTGCTCGTGAATTTCCTTCAGCATGAAGTGGGCATAGTTGCCCTTACTCAAGCTCTCCAACGTCGTCTCGAGCGTCTGCACCTCGCGCTCCACCGCAGAGTTGGCGGCCGTCGCTTCCGCGTCCGCGGCAGAGTAGATCTTCAGAGACCCGTTCCCGTACTGTACAATGTCCCCGTCCTCGAGGTAAATGACGCTGCTCGTCATGGCAGCGAAAGAGTTGCTGTCCGAGGCGAAGTACACCTCCAACGGGAGCGTGGGGTCGATGGTGGAGATATTCCGCCGTAGAGGGCGGCCGGTGGTGGAGGCCTGACGGATGCCAATCATCAGTGGGGATCCCTTGCGTGCTGCGATGAGCTGCCCAGGGAAGTGGACGGACTTGATGAGGAGGGCGTACGCGCCATCGACAAAGTGTGTCAGCTGCACAGCGAGCGTGTACAAATCGTGAATGTGTTTCTTGGAGTACAGGTACTCCGCCAAGATGCAGATGACCTCGGTGTCCGTCTCGCTAGCGAACTGATAGCCTTCCTTGGTGAGCAGCTGCTTGACAGCCATGTAGTTCGTCATGATGCCGTTGTGGACAATGGAAAACTCACCGTGGTTGCTCTGTTGAGGGTGGCAGTTGCGTTCGCAAACAGCGCCGTGGGTGGCCCAGCGGGTGTGGGCGATACCAACATGATTAGCTAGGACGGCGTCCATGTTGACCTTGCGAGACACCTCTTCCGAGAAGGTTTTGGCGCGCAGGGCGTCAATATTGCCAACCGATCGGATGACTAGAGCAGGCGCGTCGACGGCTTCGGCGCCTTCGTGGGACTCGTGAACATCGTCCACGCAGAGACCTGCGCTGTCGTATCCGCGGTACTCGACCTGCTTCAGCCCACCAAGGAGGATGTCGAAGATCTCCCGCATCGTCACCCGCGTGTTGAAGTTGGCGTAGCCGAAAATTCCGCACATGGTTCGTACGTCTTCACCGCGCAAGCCGCACGAAAAACAGAGCTATAAAGGAAGGTCGAAGGGCCAATAAGTGGTGAGAGAGGAAACGTTGTGGAATGCAGATGGCAAACGTGAGACGGAAGAAAAGGGGAAGAAAGGAACGAATGCAGATACTGAGAAACAGTACGTCGAAGAGAGGGGAAAATGAAGCAGAAGGTGAACCGAACAGCTGTGACTGGTAGCGTATGGGAAGCGAATTGCGGAAAGCTCAGTTGGCCTAGTTACGGTGTTCTTGTCAAAGTGCAGGAGGGACGGGCTACTTGTTTTTTGTTTTTCCGCCACGCAACAGTGAAAGGAGATCTAAGATTAGAAAAAGACAGCATATGTGTTTATGGACAACACCATCGGTCATGGTGTTAACCTCATCTTCACTTTTTTTCAAAAAGGTGCTACTCTGCTTCATACGGCCACTATTCAGCTCTTCTGATTCCACCCCGTGTCTATCGTTCCTGTGTTCACTTACGCACTAGGCGTCCGAAGAGCATCACGAACAGACTGCATGCAAGCTTTCAAGACGATACCGTACCAACAACCCACATCGGGCTCCGTTCGGGTTTTCTTCTTTTCATTTTTGAGAGAACGCACTATTCGGTAGCAAATGACGTGAGGGAATTGTTGCACTGCCATGCAAGTATCCCTTCGTTGTTACTGGAGATAATTCGATACCCCTATGGGGGGGGGGAGAGGTCGCGTGTCAGGTAAGTGGTGCCACTAAAACGCAAAGAATCCGTCGTTGCAGTGATGAAAGGGCAATCGGTGTGTGTTCACGCGGCCACAGCCACAACGCGACACCTCTTCCCCCGTCATACCATGTTCCTCCGCAAGGGCCTCCTCCTCCTGCGGGGTGTAGGTCATCATGCGAAATTCTTCATCATGGCAGGCAGCGCGATCCCCTGCACTCTCTTTGGTATCGCGCACCGCGAACCAAACCATACGTACCACAACGGCCTCCGTGTGCCGCAAGCCAGGGGCCGGCGGGCCAGCGAAGAGCGGCGGGGCATCAAAGGTGTCGCAGTGCACGCTGCTTGTGCAGTACTGGAGGTTCTCATCCACGTACAAGGCAGCGCCGTCATGGCCACCGCCAATCGCAAAGAAGTGATTTTGTGCGAGGACGAACTGACGCTTTGCTGGATTCCCGCACCACGAAAACTTCTCCAAGAGGGGAGGCGCACCCTCAGGCGGTGGCGTGAGGCCGGTGGCAGACGCTGTTTTCGAGTGAAAGCCCGAGTAGGCTGGGGTGGATGAAGTTGGGGTGGAAGTACCCAGTGGTTCGCCGGCGCCACGGGCTGCTTGCTGTCCAAGGTCACCCGAGACAGCTCCTTTTCTCTCGTTGGCAAGAGGGGATGACGCGTCTGCTAATGGGCTCGATTGACTGTCCTGCTGTGTGTGATCCAAGTACGCTGGATTTCCCGTGACCGCGGCGCCGTCGGAGACACTCCTTTCCTCCGTCATGCGACTACGACGGGTCGGTGTCGGAAGGATGAGGTTCGCCGTTTCTGTGTCAATGAACGCGCTGCGTGCAATCCCAAACGACCCCATGTTACCCGTTGCCAAGGCGTGCGAGCAGAAGGGAGAAGATGCCTTTGTCGAGGCAGCCGCGGACGCATCCACGCGCGCTGCGTCGAGGTCCATTCTGTCTACAGAAAGGTCCTTTTTCTCTTGCCCACAGGATGGGCGGTGTGCGGACCCCCTGACGCTGTGCTCCCGCGACGACAGAGCGGGTGGGTGCTCCAAAGAAGATGTCACGGCCTTCAGAGACAACCCGTTGTAGTTGGTGCGCTTCCCTGCCAGCCTCAAGCGGAACACAAAGGTCTCGGGTGAGCCGTAGAATGCGTGCTGACCAGCATCATGGGACTCCAAGCAAGGAACTTTGGGGGTAAAGCATCCGACGATGCCCATCGGCTTCGCGACCCGTCGATGGACGTGGTTGCCTTCTGTTGCCGGTCTTCCACTGTCGGTCTGTGATGTCCCAGCGGCCTCACTCGTCGGTCTTGTGGTGAGAAAAAAAATACCAATGCCGCACTCCTTGGCCTGATACACAGGTTCCATAGCGCGGTAAAAGTTTCGCAAGCTCGATCCATCGCGCGAGGTGTCGTAGCACAGCCGCCACGGGTGATTCTGAAAGCGCGGAGGCAGCGCACGTAAGATTTCGTGCAGTTCGCATTTGGCAATGGGTGTTGGTGGTGTGGGAACATCCGTGGCGGGTCTCAAGAACAGGTTCCCAACGTTGAGACTACAACGGCAACAATGAGCACCTTCCGACAGTGTCACAGGGTGTGTAGAGGGACCTCTCTTCTCGTCCTCTTGCTTCGCCTCGGCAGAGTGTCGGCCGCTTGAAGAAAGCCGGTGTGTCGCATTGCGGCCCCCATAACGCAGGCAGACATCGCACACAGGGCCAGTGCGGAACTGCATAGAGAACCTAAATGGATTGTAGACGTACGCTGTCCTCACACACTGCTGCTGGATTTGCTCTTCGGGTGCAACTGGGGAAGAGGCCGTAGACGTTGTGAGGCAAGGAGAAGGAGTCACTTGACGATGGGCCTCAACGTCAGCACCCAACGCTATCTTCCGTCGAGCATCGAGCACGTGTCCTGGCGGGACGACGTACGCCTCTCCATCCCAGCGGCGCCAGATGCGCGGAAAGGAATTGTTCGCAGAGGAAACTTCACTCATGACGGGAGAGAAGACGACAACTTTACATGAGCAGAAGGTAGCATCCAGCGATCCCACAACAGATGCTCACCTACGACAGGCAACCACGAGCGAGATCGTGTAAAAAAGAAAAGCAGATGTGGATCTCTAATGTCAACGACGCCTAAAGCGTTTTGCGGTGAGTGGCACGATAAGTTTTGGTGTACCTTTCATGTTTGATGGAGGGAAAGGCACAGAAACACGTCATAAAAGGAGGTGATGTGGTGGTTCGGTGAACGGCAAAGTAGTCAGTTGTACTCATCAAGAGGCGGACAACGCCAGCTGTCCTAGCAGTTTATCGCTCCTCCAACTGAATCGTTTGTTGTGGAGCACAGCGGAGTCGTGAGGCAGTGCTACGCACGCTCACGGGTGGGAGCGACTCCACGAGCACGCCGAGGTACCATTCTAAGTGCGTGACATTTCCAGAGGACGTAACCATCGCACTGATTGTTCGAAGAGATGGTGATTTAAAAACTGTGACTACGAGGAACGTCTGTAGAAAGAAACACAAAGAAGATAGACGAGACCGATCAGCCACCGGAAGGCCCACCGTGGACACCTCTCCGCAGCATCCACCGCTTCCTCGTTCGCAGCCTGCGCCAACCAAGAGGTTGAATGGAATGAATCGACGATAGATGCCGGAGCAGACACACACACACACACATGGTTTAGAAACGTAAAACGACTATGCAGCCAGTTTCAGATCTTGTAACCGATTTCGTACCCCTCGTGGACGGCCTGCAGGAGATCTTGCTCACCGTGGCCGTCGCCCGTGTACGCGTCACGGCAGGAACCGGCCATGTAGATGGAGAAGTCCGTGATCATTTCGCCACGAGAGCGCGCGCCGTCCTTCATCCACTCGTAGATCCATGTGCCGACGGAGATGTTGGGCAGCATTCCGGTGCACCACACAATGGTGTCACAGGGCAGGTAATACTTCTTGGAAATGGGGGGAAGGATAGAGATGGAAATACCACCCTGGTCAATACCGTCAATCATGCCATTCTTAATGATGGTACCGTCATGCATCTTGATCCACAGCTTCTGAGTCCAGCCCCGACCACGCGAGAGGTCCGCATCCTTCTCCGCCTTATTGAAGACAGTCACCTCCCTGTTGTTCCTGGGGGTGCGGTCGCGAAGTTCGTCAAAGGAAAGAATGGTGCCCGCCTCCAGGTTAACCCCCCACTCATCAAGGTAGTAGTCAACGCTGCGGGAGACACGGGGATCGTGCAGGAGATACGACGCGACGTCGTGCGCAATCGCACCGTTGCCAATGATGGCCACGCGGCGGCCCGCCACAACACTCCCGTCAAAGATCTTTGAAAAGGGAACAATCAGAGGGCACTCGGTGGCACCGGGAAAGACGTGAGAGGTGATGGGGCGCGGTAGCGACCCGCTCGTCAGCACCAATGCGTGGAAGAACTGATGATTCCGCGCGACCTCCTCGCGCGTGAACTCCGTCTCCAAGCGAACGTTAATGGTAGACTGACGCAGCTGGCGAGTCCAGTACTCGAGTACCTCCTGGTACGACTCCTTCCCCGGCACCACCTTTGCCAGGTTCAGCTGGCCGCCGATATATTTGTTGCGCTCAAAGAGGGTCACATCATGACCGCGCCGCCACAGCGTCAAGGCGCACGTAACACCCGCCGCCCCAGCGCCCACCACCGCGATGGACTTCTTGTACTTGCTGGGCTGCCACGCGCGCTCCGTCTCGTACCCGGCGAGAGGGTTGAGTGCACAGGTGATGCGTTGATGCTTATAGAGCCGGTTCACACAGTGGTTGCACGCGATGCAGGGCAAAATATCGTCCGCCTGGTCGGCGGCCGCCTTTTCTACGAATTGCGGGTCCGCCAGGAGGGGCCGGGCGATGCCAACTATGTCGCACACACCCCGTTCCATGAGCCGTTCCGCCACAGCGACAGAGTGCACGCGGTGAGAGGCCACAATAGGGACGTCAATGGCCTCCCGCTCGTAGAGTTCCTTCACCATCTGGCAGCTCCTTGCGAACGCGGCCTGTGGGACGTAGGACGCTAGCGTCTGCACAGAGGAGTCATGCATGGCGACAGAGGTGTTCAGCAAGTCAATGTAGCCGCTCTTGCCGAGTACCTCAGCCACTTTGAGTGTCTCCTCCATGGGTGTCCCTCCGAGTTTGAGGTCGTGAAGACACAGGCGCAATGAGACAGCGAAATCGTCGGGACGCGCCAGATTCACCTTCAAGGACTCCAGTACACGGATGATGAACTCCAGTCGATGCTCCAGTGTACCTCCAAATTTATCCCGGCGGTCATTCACTGCCGTGGAGAGAAAGTTGTGCAACAGGCTGCCTTCGCTCACAGGTATTTCAATGCCATCAAAACCAGCATCTTCTGCAAGCTTCGCGAACCGTTGGTACTCTGTTACCATGTAATTGATGAGGACACCAGGAATTCGGTACGGATGGGTGTTCGGGATCGGCTGCACAAGCGATGGTGTGGAAGTTGACGAGACGAACCACTTTTTCCGTGCCGCTCGGCCGCTATGAAAGGCCTGCGCCAAGATGTAGCCTCCCTCACGGTGAACGGCAGAGGTGACGGCTGACAGCGCCTTGGAGGCATCAATGGTGCCGAGCATGAGGGCCTCATCACGCCAGCGACCGAGCCTCGAGGTCCCTAATCCACCCATCACCATGAGCTTAGCACCAAAGTGAGCCCGCTGGGCGTAGAAGCTCGCCAGCGCGTCCATGTGCGCCGTCGTCCAGAGGCCTAACTCCGCCTCTATGTTCATGTAGATGGGCTGCATGAGAAACCGGTTCGGGAGGTGAATGCGGCTGCCGATGGTGATGGGTTCAAAGAGAGCCCCTTTGTTTTTGACGCGGGTGACCGCCCTGGTGTCGGGAGACGTCGACGCCCTGTCACCCACATTGTTCGCGTCAGAGGTGGTGTGTGCGTCCGCACGGGACGTCGCTGCCCCGGTCCCCGCGAACAGAATCCGTGCGCAGCGACGCATGGGGCCGACTGCAAGCGGAGTGTGGCTAGGACTAGGTGTACTTGCAGATTTAAAAGTAGAAACAGAGCATCAAGCGAGGGAGGCAGGGAGAGAGAAAGAGAGAATATGCAGATAGCGATGCAGCATGGCAAGTGTCATCTCACAGAGAGGTTATCGTCACGGAAGTGGAAGCAGAGCCGTACAGGGTGCCCCGTGTGTGCAATTTCACAATAGCCACGGCAACGGTGAGCTTCGCATTTCCTGTAGGAAACCACGGTCCTGGACAGACCAGACGCCTGCGGCTCGCCCGTCGCATCGCTACACACCACAAAATCAATACGGTGCGTGCGTCAGTGAAGCATCACCATTTGGAGTTGAGGGAGCATTGGGTTCCTCTTCGAGGTATACGTCGGGTGGAGAGAGGCGAAGAGCTGAAACGATGATGCGGCTGCGGGGGAAGAAAAAAAAAAAAAAAAAACAGCTGCAACAGGATCACAGAGGAACACAATTCAAACGAGGAGCAAAGCGTAAAGCGAGAGAGAGAAGAATAGGGAGGGGCCGAACCGTGGGAAACACAAAAACGAAAACCATAGAGAAGAAACCCTGTAGTCACGACGAGTGGATCATCTGACGTAGAAATCAGAAAGAAAAAAAACGAGGGAAGCATACCAACCGCCACGCAGCAAGGTTGGGGGTCCGATGTCATGCGAATCCGGGGTGGAGACAGACATCATGAGACAAATGTTCCGACCAGTTCCAGACGGCACCGAGACGGAGGTTACAGGAGAATATGAAAGTAGAGGACAGATAACACTTCGTCTAAGGAAGATATCCCGCCGGTGTGCGTGTCTGTGTGTGCGCGTGTGTGTCCAGGTCGCAGTCGCAACGCACATAGGACGGCCCTGTCCTTGTGTGCATCGGGACCCCCATCTTCGCAGACGGTTTCGGTGGCATAGTGCCACGCCCACATAACATCGCCCACAGTGACCTTGTCATGCGTACTGCGTTTGAGCCCATGCGCACCTTTGTATGTTCATCTACCAGAGAACACAGGTGCGGGGCCTATGTTGCCGTCAAGAGGTGATCCGTTTTACCCCAATGCTGGGACTAACAATCCTCCCTCTACATGGTGTGAGAGGAGTGCAGCCCCGGAACTGCCTCGGCGCTCCGCAAGGAAGCCGTGGCAGTACTCGTCCTTTACGAGGTGGACAGAGATGAGAAGAGAGGGGAGGAGGGAAGGGTGCACCGATAGGGAGACAAGACCATATTTCGGAGCACCCCTTGGGGTACCACTCACCCCATTGACGCCATAGAACCACAGCAGAAAAGAGCAAGCGGTCAGCCCGTGCTAGTGTCCCGACTAGTTCATTTCGCGCGGCAGAGGGAGCGCGTAGACGGACTGCACGATGCGCTGCTTGTCAGATGGCAAGTTCATCATGGGGACACCTTCGGTAGGCCAAGCGTTCAGCATATCCCGCACCTTTCCCAGCCGCTCCTTGCAGGTCTGACCCGACGGATTCACCTCCACAGGGTCTGGCACGCGTGTCCCATAGCCGCTGCCGCGGGCGTGGCCGCCAACGTGTGGGACGTTGAGGTGCTCCAGGGCATCCCAAGGGTCCTGGGCCGAGGGCTGTGCCGTCGCAGCGGCCGCACCTCCGCCAAATGCAGCCGCCATGCTTCCCACGCCCGCTGCGGCTGCACCGCCGCCACCGCCGCCACGAGGGGGCAGCTGGTTCTGTGGCACGTTGTAGTTCGCCAATGCAGCTAGGTCGTCATCAGGGATGGCGGGAAGACCGCTGGTGAAGGTCTGTGGAGCGGCGGAGGCAGCCATTGCACCCTGATCGGGACCGTAGCCCCCTGCGGGCTTCGCTCCATCGCCGTAGTCGCTGGTCCCTGGCTTCGTGACGGGCGCAAAGTCCGATGTGAAATCGGTGCGGAAGGGGGACTCGCCAGGGCCCTCGCTCGCGCTGGGAGGGGCGTTGGCGGGACGCCATTTTTGCAGGAGGACATCGACGTGCGCATCGCGGATGCCGGAGCAGCGCACCTCCAGCTGTAGCGTGGCGGCGCCCGTGACGCCCACCACCTTTCTCCAACCGCTTTCGACGGGAACGGACTGGGCAAGGCGCTGCGGCTCCGCACCGGACCCTCGCTGCGGGGTGATCGTGACAAAGACGTCAATGCCTGGGGCGGCGATGGAGTAGGTGTCCGTGTTCTTGATGGTGAGCACGTAGGTGCCGTCCATGAGGGTGAACTCCGTGGTCAGGGTGCTCTCCTTGCGGGTGAGGGGGTAGTTGGTGCCGTCTCGGATGTAGAGCGTCTCTTCGGGAACGTAACCCTCTTTGGTGACAAGATCGACCTGGTCAAGGGGGAGCAGAATGCTGTCGACCTTGCGTATGATGTTGTCACAACGGTCCATGTAGGCGGACATCTTGCCCGCACAGAAGTCCGCGAGGTTCTTGTTGTATTGTGTGGACTGGGGGCTGGGGTCGTCGAGTGCTTGGTGGCGCAGGTAATTCAGAATCTCCACCCCACGCACGAATTGGTCGTACACACTGTAATAGTTCTGCACCAGGCGCGAAAGCTCACCCTTGTACTTTGCGCTGCTACGGACGCGCTCCTTCGTCTTGTCGAGGTCGTACTCCTTGATCTCGCACTGTCGGAGCAGGTCCAGGCCCTCTGCCAGCAAAAGCTTCTGCGTCATGGGTGAGAGGAGTGTGGGGGAACGAAAAGGGAGAAAAAGACAAAGGGTGGTTCCTTCTGTGACAGTAGACAGAGTGATCTTGAGAATGAAGCTGAACGAACGTTTCACGTAACCTCGGAAAAGTGCGGAAGAAGCAATATCAAAAAAAAAAAATTTGAATGATCGAGAAGAGCTTTCGTGATGGGTGGGGAGAGACAACGGAAGCGGGGGGAAGGGAGAGGGGAAAGGAAGGGAGCATAGCAAATGGAACGTGAGCAAGATCGCTTCCCATCACGATGTGCACTGCCGATGAGAGAGGAGCAGTACCAGAAAGATCATGTGGGCTTTGTCGGCACGTACAACGACACCGAGAGGCGCCTATCGCAGGCGTCCATGCTGTGACAGTACCCAGTGGTAACTCTTCAAGATTCTTTTGGGGACGTTATGCCTCTCGAGGGTGACAGATGGGCAGGACCATTACGGTCCCCACAGGAGACATCAAACGCAAACGCAAACGCAAACACACCGATTGGACCCACAGCTAAGGAAGACCTCAAAGACCGAGTTGTTCCGCATTGTCAGTGCTTCCCTTCTCGCCCTCACAGCGAATAAAACGATGCTTCCTTTACAATAGCTTCAAGTGTCCGGTCACGCTGTCCACCAGGCTCTTAGGTGCTGGGCCCACGGCGAGAACGGTGACGCTGCCTGCGGCGATTTGGGTCCGACCAGCATCCCGAATGAGGTAGTGCGGGAGGCTCTTTTCCTTGGCCGCCGCCAGCACCTCCCTGAGAGCGGGCTCGTCGGGGCACTGGAGGGCTACCTTGGTGCAGCCGGAGATGCCCCACGCCTGGTACCACTGCACCCATAGCGATTGCTGCTCGCTCAGTGCGGACGCCTTGTTGCCGTGCTTCGATTGCGATTCCCGTTGCTGCTGTTGCAGCGCGCACAGCTCTTCTACAACCGCCACCGCCGCGTGCGCGCACTGTGCGGCCATCTTACCGGTGCCCATCTTCAGGTCTTTGCGCACCACAAGCGTCATCTTGACCTCCTCGCCCGTCGCGACCAAGGAGGACGCCTTCTGTAGGGTGCCGGTGGCGCGGGTCCAGAAAGGGAAGCAGTTTCGCATCGCAAGAAGGGCCGTGACAAGGCCAAGGGTAAAACTCACCAGGAAGGCAAGCACAACCGTGAGAGAGGCGGCTCCCGTGACGGAGGTGTCCTGTGACGACGCTGCAGCCGGCAAGGTGTCCGCGGCACTGGACAAGACAAGAGCAAGGAGCATGCAGCCCGTTGCGGTGAAGCACGAGATAATGACGCCACGTGAGAGCACAACGTACTGATGGAACTGGAAATAATAACCGGAACAACCTCAGAAAACGAAGACCTGAATAGGAAGCGGAAAACTGTTCCGTCATGGGTTTCACACAGAGGGAAAGAGGCAAGAATGAGTGATACCGTGCAGTGAAAAGGCAGCGTGTCTTTTGTGTTTTACATCAGGGCCGTGGGACGAGGTTAAGAGGGAGTGAGAGAGCAGAAACCGCCCCAACGCACCCCCCCCCCCCCCCCGGGGTNAGCAACGAGGCGTGGCACCTACTTTGAAATGGTAGAGAGACTGCGCGTGTGACATCCAATAGCACGCGATCGATACGGTGTGTCTGTGGGTACTCCGTAGCAGGATACGTCATTCGCATCATTATTCCTGTTACTGTGTTGGCTCTTGTTGTTGATGAATGTGTGTATCGCGCTTCTGGAAGTGTCTGCTTCAGGATCTTACCATAAGTTGAGCGAGAAAAACGAGGAGCACCAAGAAAGCCTTTGGATACTGAAAAGCGACTTCTATGACGTTGACAAGGTAACGGTAGTGTGCCTCACCTGCAGCGCGTAAAACATGTAAGAGAACCACAGTGCATCGCAGACACACTGCACATAAAAGAGGAAAAGGAGATGGAAAGCGAAGAGAAGAAAAAGAAAAAACGTGTTAGTTCGCTTCGTACGATTTGTATAAAAGAGAAGAGAAGGAAACGTGCTGCCGCTTCCGTGCTGAAGACCGATGGTATCCCGTTGGTGTGGAAGGAGGGGATGTGGGTATAATCAGAATCTCCTGGAGAACGGTAACCACAGACCGATCGTCGACGAGCAGTACGTTTTCTACGGACAAGAGACCCACTCCAGTAGGACGCCGCGTTACTGCACTGGGGTGCGCATGAAGGAGCTGTAGTGCCTCTCCGCGGCCACGAAGGGTGTGGAGGTAGCCGCGGAGGAGACACCATCCGTGCGACACGGCGTATCCTCGACACGCCCCTCTCGCGCTTGTCCACCACAGGCAAAGAGTACGACGATGACAGTGACGTTGTCACTGCTTGAGAGCTCGTAGAGCGCGTGCTTCGCCAGGTTATTCGCTGCTTGCTGGGCAACATGCTGAAGTGGCATCTCACCGCTGGCCCCGCTGTCGACAGACGGTGCACGACCACCCTGAGTCTTGGACATGAAGGTTGTGTGGCTCGATAGTGGGTGCGCAGAAGCGGAGAAGATGCCACCCACAGACTGCCCTGCCCATCCGGGGTGCGACGCAGCGGGGGTAGACATGAAACTCATAAACCCCGTATTGGTGGCAGCGTTCCCGTGCGCGGTCAGCGATGGAAACGATCCCTCATTGTTCGGTGTATGTTCCCGCAGCGCCCGCGGTGGTGCGTAGGAGTCTAGACGGATGGGTGTGCTGAACATGTCCGCATCGTGCAAGGAGCATTTACCGAAGGGGTGTTGCATGTTGATGCAAGGCAGGGGGTTTTCACCGTGGAGTGCGGCAGCCTGCAACGCGCCCGCGAGGGAAGCAGCATGCCTCGTATCCAGTGAAGGAAAAGAACCGGTGCTGCCATACTCAGCGGACTTCTGTGAGATATTGCCATGGGATGCGTGAAGCCACGGTGGAGTTTCGCTCCGGTGGATTCTGTTTGTCTCGTCAAGCCGCTCCTCTCCTCTCTGCACACCGTGTGACCTCGCCGATGCTTGCTCTGGCTGCCTGGTGGCAGCGTCGATGGCGTTCTCATACTGAGCTGGAGTGTTTGCTTTGTCTTGTATGTCGGCTTCCGGATACGAAGGAGGCACCTCAGTGACGCTGGGCGCGGAACGGATGTGCGCAGAGAGGTGACCGCGCGGTGGAGAGGGACTGTGCTGTGAGTGCAGTGAGAACAAAGAGGCGGACGGTGCCATGTTCACAGACGTGGTACAGGGGACCGGCAGCTTGGGCGATGGAGACTCGTCGAGTGTCTCATACACCGCGTTCGAAGATGAGATACGTTCCTCGTCTTCTTGTACGTCATCCGTTGCACCTCGGTACTCAGGCTCGGGAGGCGGTGTGTGTTTGGACTCCTCCATGATGGACTCAGAGACGTTACGGTTCATCGAAAGCGGGACGCTAGTAGTCGCCTGCGTTCCTCTGCCGCTCTCTGTCAGACCGAGGCTAACTGTCGTCGCACGCTCCTTGCCATCAACGTCTGGGGCTTCTGAATCCTTTCCCACATGCGCCTGTGCTCCTCCACCGAGCTGACTGGCGCCACGCCGAGGCGCGTCCCTGTCTTTGCTGTCCATTAAGTCTGGACGGCAAGAATGTAAGGTGGGGTGATCCTTCTGCTCTGGAGGAGCATTCGCGGTTACTGCTTGAGTGTTTGTCGCAGCATCTGCCGTCGGGGGTGTCGCAAAAATGCTGCGAAAGGCAGAAGAGGCCTTGTCTGACACAAGAACATGGCCTTTCCTCGGTCCAGTCGTGCAGCCGGCGTCTGAAAGCAGCCCGGCTGGGTGAGAGGCTCGGAGAGGCCGTTCAGTTGTCCTCTGGCACGGCACGTCGTTGGACGCCGTTGCGCTGATGGCCACCGAAGGCATATGAGAGGTAGCAGGCGCCGCCAACGCGTCGTCGGGATGTGCATGGGAGTCGCTTGCATCGAGGCCAGCATTCTTCCACGGCGGTTGTGCCGCTGAAGAGCGCGCGGGGGTACACAGACTTGCGGACGCGGACACAATCCCAATGGGCATCGATGGCATGGTGCCACCCTCCCCGTGCGCTGTGGAGAAGTTGGAGGGGTCGTGCTGACTGCCAAAGACACGAGAGGGGACGACAGGTGGCGGTCGGTGACCCTTGTTGAGGGTGAACGGGGTAGTGTACCAGCCAGACGAGGCTGCGGCAGCTGTGGTGCGACCCGGCTCCAGCAAACGGCAAAGATCCCGGGCGACGAAGGCGACCGCCTGTTGGGATGACATTCGATCCCAGACACCATCCGAGGCCATCACGAGAAAGTCATACGGACGCATTTGCCATTCATACACCTCCGCCAGATTGCTCACGACATTGGCGGTGCGGGTTTCCTGACTGCGATTCATCTCCGATCGAGGAGCTTCATCTGGCACGCCGCCTTCCCCTGCCACTTGGGGTCTGTCACCTCCGTGTGAGCCCGATGGAGAGGGGCTGGACGCTTGATGTTGGTACCACCACGTTTCAGGTTCTTGTTTATAACGGTAGTCCCCGAGACCCCGCGTGACGTCGAGGCAGCCGTCCACACGGTCGAAGTCGACGGACCCTCCTGCAGCGAGAATGCGGTCGCGCTCTGCAGGGTGACGGGGAATGCGGTGGTCGCGTGTCTCGAGAACGAGCTCGCCCGTGCAAGCGTTTCCTACCACCGCTCGACTGTCTCCCAGATTGGCAATGCACAGCTTCACGTAGTCCAATCCTTCCTCCTCTTCGTCCTCTTGAACGACTTCTTGTTCCTCTTCGTCTCCCGTGGGATGGTTACCATTGTCCTCCGTGTGGCCGTACGCTTCTGACATCAAGTCGCGATCCTGCGCCGTGGCGCTATCATCGCGCGTCTCCGAATTCCGCGACCTCTCCCGTGAACTGTGGGGCGAATGGGGAGCATCACCTTCGGCCCCTAGGGAGGACCGCGCTGGCGATCCAAACAGATTTCGCGCAGAAGGGGATCGATACACGGTGGGTTGTGTTTCCCCGCTCGTGCCACACCTCGCCTCAACGCTTAGTGCCGCCGTCGACGCCGGCAACGGTGGCAACACATCGAGACACAGTAACACGCTTTCGTTCCCCTCCGCCCTCGTGCCATCACGCCCCGGAAGGTGCTCCGTAGCAGGACCAGCAAAACCAAACGGGGGTGTGTCTGCATAGCCCGTGAGTCCTTTGCGAACCGTGCGTTGCGGGGTCCTTCCGACACCCAACGACGGCGTATGGGAACCGACACTGCTCCGCTGACTGGGGACCTCGTTCTGTGGCGGCGGCTGCCGGATGGGGTGAGGGCTCCGGTGAACACAGAAAGAAACACCGCTCTTGTCGGACACAAGAGGCACCAGCCGGGTTCTCGGAGTGCCAGTCACCGATGACGACCGCCGCTGGGAAATGACTGACACAAGAGAGGCATCGAGGGTGGCGCAATGCTCTGCTTGCTCTGCAACGCCGCCCTCGCACACGTCGCTCGCACCGGTGCTACGGCTGCGACGCCGGAGGGAGGGATTCGGCTCCTCACCGTACAGCAGTGTTGTCGCATCAGTTTGCTGTGCAGGCAGGCCTGACTCGCTTGCTGGTGTTGGGTGAGCCCCAGCCCCCAGGGCCGGTTCTCCTGGGACGCTCGGTGACGCGTGGGGTGACCTGAAACGTCCCTGAACGAGACAGGACTTCCTTGCGTTAGGACGTCGTTTCGGTTCAGGCAGGTAAAAAGCAGCGACACAGGCGGTGGAGCCGGCATCGCACTTGTGCTTTGTCTGGAGAGCGTCGTGGATCGTCACGTCTAGGTGAAGCAGAGACTGGACGAGCGCCTTGGAAAGCACCCGTTGGTCATCCCTGTCATCGGCCTCTGTGTCTGCGATGCTACTGTCGCGGCCGTTCCCGTCGTCTGCTGTGGAGGCAGCACCCATGGCCGCGGTGTATTCCCCGTAATGGTGCTGGTAGGCAAGGGTCAGGTGCTCGAGAAAAAACTGAGAAGCCATGTGGGACACCTCGTCTCCATTATGCCCATCAAAGACGCCGAAACAGCTAAGGCGACGTGTCTCGGGAGAGGCAGAGGCAGCACGTTGATGGTGGCTCCCGTCCACCACTCTCGTTGCCGTTGTCGCTGAGGTCTCCGTTGCGCGCGCGGGGGAAGGGTTCATGGACGTGATGCTCGCGGCGCCGAGACCACTCTCCGCCAGTCGTGCGGGAGAGCCTGCTAGCACAGCCTCGGGAGAGACGTCGATGACAATGTCTGGCAGAGCAACAAAGTTGTCTTCCTGGTGGCTGCGACTGCCGCGAAGGCTGGTGCAGCCGTGAAAGGAACGGATCGGAAGCGCCTGTTGAAACACGGTCGTTGGTGAGGGTGCGGCGACACTGTCACACAGAATGGAGCTCCGCGCTTCATAGCTTGTGTATAACGAGTCCGCCGCTGCGGCTCTGGTAAGGGACGCGGGAACCCGTGAGACATCTCCTGTGTCCAGCGAGCTGGTGCCTACACGTTCCTCTAGTGGGCACGGGAGGATACCGCGGTGATGAGCAGGAACGCAGACCGCTTCATCAGCAGCACATGCACTGGTTTCCTGTAATGACTCTGCCGATGGCAGATCTTGGCCCGCGCTGGCTGCTCTGACAGAGGAGGCGCCCTCCCGTGAGTTCATAGTGCATGAAGTGGCGAATGCCGTGCCTGTCCGCGAGGTTGTACTTGATGCGTTCGATCCTTCTCCCCTCTGTGCCCCCAGCTGGAGAGGGAAGCTCACTTCTCGCCGCTGCGTGGCACCGTGAGGCGAGGCATCAGAACTGCACGCGTACACCAGCTCTGCATCCTTGGCTAACGAACAAGGAACCACAGAAGGAAGGTGAGGGAGCTGTCCGTCGTGGTGAGGGGCCGTCATGGCGCCTGAGAAGAACGAGGCGCCGATTTCTCCATCTCCGGAGACGTCACACCCGCCGCTAACCGATGCTGTATTCACGCTAGCTATGGCGGAGACCATAACCCTCTCGTGGCTCGTGCTGTTCGCCGCAGTGGGGACTATTGCAGTGAGTGCGGGACTCTCCACTGTATCCCTGAGTGGTTCGTCCTGTGAGGCCAGCGCCGACGTTTCCGCTGCGCCGCGTGAATGTCGAAATGCCTCTGCGGTCGACGCACCGGGAGCGATGGAGGAGCTCCTAGGCGCTGCGGTCCTGCCGTGACCCGATGTACTAGCAAAGGAAGCCATGGAAAGGGACTCTGCGTGGGGAAGGGAGCTGGGATTGCTTTGCGTGACACGGGTGTGGTACTGCGGCGTTAGGCGACCCCCTGGCGGCGTACTCGTCATTGCGGGTGAGAGGCAGCGTGCGGGTGTCAGTGCGGGGTCCCCATTGTCGTGAGAAGTGAGTGGGGGCGGTTCTGACACAGGCAGACAACGGCCCGTATTGTCGTCGGCGTTAGGCGCACATTCCACGGGGTTTGCATCTCGTCTGAGAGGGTCCGCCATGTTCGGTGGTTGGCCAGCTAGAGACACAGTGGAATGTCTGCCGCCGCTAGGAAACTCCTCTGGTGACATCAGAGGCGGTGAGAACGGACTGCATGAATGCTGTAGGGGTTCTGACGACAGGACTCTGTCACTGTGGCAAAGGGCACCATCACCACCGCAGAGATCGGAGTGCGGTGAGACAAAGCTATCGCCACTCACAATCCCAGCGGAGGTTGCAGAGTCCCGCGGTCTACCCTCTCCCTCCCTCTCGACAGAGAGCACATCAATGCGCAGTCCTCTAGATGGTCGCTGTGGATCTGATCGCAGTGCCATGGGCAGGTGCGAAAACGTGCTGCCCAGATTCGTTCTGCTGGCGGCATCTGAGCTTGCTCGGGGGACTGTTGTGGCCGCTGGTTGGTGCTTCACTGGGTGTGCGACCCCTTGTGGCGCGGCCGAACCAAGTGTGGACGAGCGAGAAGCCGAGCTGAGGTTGCTACAGCTTTTAGAGGCCGACGGGCCACCGCGCGGGCTAGCGGTGCTGCCTGTGGTTGTCAAGACACGTTCCTTCAGCTTGCGACGGTGGGCGGTGGCAACGGACTGTGGAGACATACGAGCCACCACATCAAAGTGCGGCGCTGTACTGCTTGGGCACGGGGACAGTGGCGTGCGCAGACCAAACAGATCGTCGCTATCCACCGCGGTCGGCGAACTGCCCTTCCCAAAGACGCCTTCGAGATCATCACTGACTTCATTCTCCTCCATGTCCACATCACTGTCGAAGATGCCTAGGCTCCCGGTCGGTCGTTCTCGATGCCGGGAATGATGCCCACGGTTGCCTCGTGCCACACTGCGAAGAGGGCGCTTAATGAGCCACTCGTCCTCACCGTCGTCTTCGTCTTCGTCATGGTCACGCTCCTCACGTCCCTCGGCAACACCTTTGGTCACTCCGCTAGAGCCTGCAAATGCCGACGGCTTTCGACGACGGGGCCGTGCTTTTTCGGGGAACCGACCGACACGCCGGAGTGCCTCCTCCCCTGAAGAGGGGGCGGAAATCCCGCTGTGCTGTGACGTCGTCGACGATGACATGGATGTGGTGCCTGTGCTTTGCGAAGCGGACGTTGCAGCCACCTGGAACACCTCCGCGGATATCGTGACCGCTCTGGTGCCATCAGGCGTGGGTGCTCGATTCACCGTGACACTATCAGTATTGCGGGCGGACCGCAGACGACTCTTTATGAAGGGTGTCTGAGGAGAGTGTTGTTCGTCCCCCTTGTGATCGGCCAAGATACCAGGTGGTCGCGCACCTTCGCAAACCTGCTGCAAAGTCTTACCCACCGAAGAGTCCAGTCCTCGTCCTCCGCGAGGGCCTTTCGCTGTGTCGTAGGGATCAGGAAGAGCGGAGGGGTGCTGCACGGTGGTTGGAACGGGCGAGCCGCGCGTACCTGTGGAGGCGGATGCACTCCGACTGCTGCCGCACACCCCAATCTGTTGCCGTAGCGTGGCATCCCCGTCCTCTGCACTCCTCGGAGGTCCGCACGTCACATCCAAGTCCGCGTGGGTGTCGGCCGTCACCACACTGTCGTCCTGAGCCTTACCCGAAGCGAACGTGCTGAAGAGCATTCTCGCACTAGGGTTGCTGCCTATGTGACCTGCCGCCAGAGCTTCTTCAGAGGAAGTTTTGACGCGTCGTCCACGCTTACTCTTGCGGTGGTGACGTTTGCGACGGTGCTCCGAATCCACATCCAAGCGGCTATCTGAAAGTTCCGCACCTCTGAGCGATTCCTTTCGGCGCTTCGGCGTTTCTGGATGACAGTCCTCCTTCTGAGCTCCGCTCCGCTCGTCCACAGACTCCTTCATGTGAAGGGGCACCATCACAGAGCGGGGAAACCAACTGCCTTGTCGGCTGTCCTGGGCAAAGCTGAGACCACGCGAGAAGGATATTGTCGGGATGCTTTGCGCAAGCCCCGTGTCTGAAGACGCCTCCGAGGCAGAGTCTTCGTTTTCGCTACCCGTATCAGACACCAGTGTGAGCGGTCGACCCACAGGACACAATGGGCGACGCGGCACCGTTCCACCCACCGCGGGTGCCTCGCCCCCTCTCTGCCCGGCCTCGGCGCGCCGTCTTGTTACTCCGTTTTCACACCCCAGTGCTGTTGCGATGGCGTCAGCGAGACCGCTGGAGCTTTGCTGGGCGTCGACGTGGCAGCTCCGGTCCGTTTCCACGCGGCAGCTAGGGCTCAGCGTGTCCGCGTCACGCGCACTTCCGTTGCCCGCGCCGATTCCAGACTCGTGAGAGAGAGAATCAAAGGCCGCCGCGTTCAGCTTCGGCAGTGCAAAGACACCCACCATGCTCATGCTCCTATTACTCACAAAAGCACCGCTGCACCCGGAGCCGCTCGCCGCGCCGTGGCCGAAGCTGTTCGAGCCTGGCGACGCACGACAATCCAGGCCGCCACTCTGGCTCCGTGACTCCAACCAGTCACCGGGGTGCACTGCGCGACTGATGCTACCGGCCGCTCGCTGACTGCGCGAGACACTGAGCTCCTCGATACTAGCAAACGCGTCGAGGCGTGGATGAGGGCTGCCGCCAGCAGGAAAAGAACCTTTGTTGCTCGTGTGATGCTGCGGCTGTGGCAGTGAAGCTTCGTGACGCCCGCTGTGGGGAGGCAAGGCAAAGCTGTCGTAGCCAAACCATGACGTAAGTCGATCCACATCACCATTCCGAGAGCTCGCAGGCGTGCTACCGGTGGGTTCCTGCTTCTGTGCCAACCTGCCCTGCAGTGGCGTCGGCAGCGGTGCGTGCGGCGACACCCCTTGCGCGGCCTGTCCTCCCTGTCCAGTGGACAGCGTTGTTGCATCGGCGCGGAAAGCGTCGGACGGAAGCACAGGAGACGAGCGCCTGCGGCCACGCACATTGGTAAGCGACCCCGTGGCATCGTCGAAAGAGGTGATGAGGTTGCGGCCGGAAAGCACAGATACCCTTGTCGGTGACCCCACCGCATGCGAGGGCCATAGCACCCGACCATCACTGCCGTGCGGAGCATCCGAAGGCATTGCCCTCGGCGATCCCGCCATAGGGCTCCGCGCGTTGAAGCCGGAAGTCGCTGGCCACTCTCGTCGTGCTCTTGTGTCCGAGGCGACGCCAACCGTTCCGCTTCGGTGGAGAGGGGAGTTGACCTGTGACGGCCACTGGGAAAGCGGCGGACTGCCAGGGCCGCCCGGCGACGCTGGGGGGAAGACGACCCCGGTCATGGCGCGCACCCGTCGAGAGGGGGATGTGGGGTACGACGGCCGCAGCGCAGGATCGGTGAAGGAGGACACCCGGGCAGCTCCACTGACCCGCGAGCTGCGGGTGGCAGTGGCGGTCGGTGAGCCACTAGCACCCTCATCCCATGTGAGAAGGCCTGGTATGGTGCGGCGTATAGGGTCTGCGGAAGTGCCACTGCCACACGTGGGGCTAGCGGGAGCCTTCACAGTAGGGGGCCGTGCGGTTTCCATTGCCGCGGGGGAGCACCCACCTGAAAACAAAGGACTCGCAACGCCGTCCTCTGGCCGCAAGCCCTGTGACCGCGAGCTCTCATTCGCCGATGCGGACAAGGCTGGCGAGGTGCCCTGACGAGGGGCCGCCGTCTTTGCGCCGTCCCGTTGCCTGCCGTCCCTTTGCTGTAAGAGAAACTCACTCAGTGCAGGCGGCGGAGGAGGGCGGGAAAGCTGAAGTGCCTTTGAAGCCGATGTCTCGCCCGCACCAGAGCCCTCTGCTCCCTCGGGCGGCACCTTGACCTGCAGACAGGCTACGGGGGAGTGACCTGGCAGTGACGTGTCCGCCGCACAGCGGCTATGGTCAGCCCTGGCCATCTTGGCCGCTGCCACGGGAGTCTCCGCAACGGTAGACGGCGCGAGAGAGGTGCGCCGGCTTGGGAACCGCGGGCTAGTGGCGGTGGTCGGGCACTCAGAGTACAGGTCTCCCGGACTGTGAGGCCGTACACCGCTAACGCTACCACAGGCAGGCGCCGTTGTCGAGGAGTGCGACGGGGGACTGCCAACACCGGACACCACGGAGGAGGAAGTCCTATCGTCTCTGGAGAGGGTCCGTGAATGTTGCTCGTGGCACGACGCTTCAACAACGCGTCTGGGCGGTGTTTGCGACTTCACCAGCGGCGAGCCCTCGGTCGCGCTTGGCAATGCGTTGCTCTCTACTTGAAAGAGGTACGCTGTAGACACCGTTGGAGGGAAGGAGGGCGGTGTGCCAGACGGCGCTGAAGCGTTCTGTGATCCCTCCGAGGGACTGTGGTGAGGACCACATCCCTCTCGTGGAAAATCGCCTCCGACAGGCGACGTGCCGTGTGCTGCCACGCAATCCTCTTTTGTGGGCTTGCTCCCTCCACTAGAGGAAGCGAGCGAAGTTACACCGGCGGCACCGGTGGTTCCCTCGCGGGGACTCGTAAGATCACCACCGTACTTGGGGTCCGACGGCGTCGACAGTGTCGTAGAGCTCAGATCCTCCTTCGCGTCGCTATACCGACAGACTCCACGTTTCAGGGGGCCACGACCACGACCGCTCTGCGTAACAGACGGAGACGGAGGGAGCGAACTAGACTTCATGCTGAACAGAACCCTGCACAGGTCGCCTGGATTCCGACCGTCAAACGAGCCTCACACCAGCTCCGCCGAAATCAATGTTGCCCTTCTCGTTTGGCGTCGTTGAAGGGGGTTGTCGGAGGTTAGAAAAAGCTATACCTCCTTCTTATGTGATTATGACCCTCAAGGATGGCCCAGCAGAAGGGTAGGTCAGAAGAACCAGAGCGCGCACTCCACCTCTGACAGCTTCAAGATCGTTATTCTATGGGAGGTCCGCTTTAGTGAGGAAGCACCGTGCACGAGCGTCGGTGTTGCCGCGCGAACCAATGGGCGGCAAGAGCAATCTGCAAAACAAGGTAAAGAAAAAGAGAAACAGAGAAGAATTAGAAATGAGGGAGGTAACAAGAAACAGCCTTGCGCTGGGAGGCAGGCGAGGCAGGAGAAGGGGGAAATGTGGTGAGGAAGGCCAGTTCGGAGGCCTCCCTAAAACCCGCACAAACCAAAATGAAAAGCGGAGAGTAGGGAAATTAGAGTTTCTTCCGCTGCGGCGCTTTGCCTTCACAGCTACGAGAAAGAAGTGGTCTTTTATCTACAGATCGCCCACGTACTATCCCCTTTTTCCTACTACACTGTCACAAGAATCGATACACAATGAAGAGCCAGCGCAACGTTTTGATTTTCATTTCACCTGCACACGTGGACAGAAGTGCGAGCGGCTGAACACCGCCTGTGAAGCCCCCGCCCCCACGGTGTGCGCAGAAGCCTCAAGACGTACAATATTGTCGCCCCATCACCTCAGCGTTGACGCGATCGTGCTGCGTAGCGCACCATTGATCATTTCCGTGGCCGTTTCTTTCAAGACATGACGTCGGACGTGGTCGAGAGCGTGAAAATGCGTGTCCAAAGGTCACGGCACCGAGTCAGTACCGTGCACCCCACAACCATACCCACCGGCGCGCACACACAGGCACGCCGTGACGACAACGACGCTTCCTCTGCGGACTACGCGATATCGCCTTCGTCTGCTGTCAGCGGAAGAGCTCGCCGGTGCACGCGTAGAACGGCAGCAGCACCAGCTGCACGACTTCCCACAGGGTCTCAGCAGAGCTAGACACAAACTGCGCTTTCCCACTGGGGAAGATAATCACATTGACGTCCTCGGCCTTGACGGAGCGGTGCGATTGTAGCTTTGCCTCTGAGGGCTTCACTTCACCAGGAGGCTTGGGTGTCCCGGTGACTTCCGCAGTCGGCATGGGGGCATCCCCTCGTGCGTCTGCTCCCGCTAGAAACGCGCCTAACGTGGTTCCTGTCCCCGAAGCTCGTCCGCTAGTGTCTTTCAGCATATCGGCAAGGGAATCCTTCGTGGCCGAGGAGTGCATGTTGCCGGCAATCACCGCTGTCCGAGGATTCACCGTGCTGGGTACATCCGCGTTTCCCCCGCCATTCCCATTGTGTCCACTATGTCCGGTCTCTGGGAGTGTTGATTCCATGAAGAAAAAATCAACTGAGGAGGTTTGATACGCACCACTCGGCGGGGCCGTGGAAGCGACAGACGCTGGTGTCGATGCGTCGTCGTGCTCCGCAACCTCTTCAGCGGCACGTGTCAGTTCGCCATCGAACGGCTCTTCGCCTCGTGGTCTCTTCCTTTGCGTGTTCGCTCGTGCAGTGAGAGCACTTCTGCTGGGGCCGGTAAGTGCTGACGATGCAGTCGCAGCAGCACCGCGTGCGTTACCGGGTAGCCAGTGCAAGACCACTTGCAGGCCTTGTCGCTTGCCGGTGCGGCTCACGTTGGCGGTCTTCACGTGGTCGCGGAGCTGCGATCGCACGTGTGCAAGATACGTGGTGAGGTTTGTCACAATGAAGGCTGCTTCGTCTTGTTCTAACTCCTGTCCACCTCGTCTCACAGAGGTGCGTCGCGACTGACGGAACTGCGACAGCAGGGTCGACACAGGGCACAGGCTAACCAAATGACGGAGCATCTGTGCTTCTTTGCTCGTCCGGTCGGGGTCATCGTCGCTGGGAAACCGCAGGAGCGCTTCGAGCCAGAGGAAACCAGCGTCACCGCGCACATTTATACGGAGTCCACGCCACGCGCTCCCCAAGTCGCGCGCGGTGCTTTCCCAAGGCATCCTTTCCGGCCGTTCCGGGTGCCGCTCAGTGCGTGCAGAGTCCTCCTCAGTCAAGGGCAACTCCTGTACACTACCGTCACCATCCTCACTGGCGACGCGTTCAAGCGTGTCAGCGGCGCTCGGATCTTGCGTCGCGGCTTGACACGAGCTGCCTTCTGTTGTGTTCTTGCTGGAAACTTCGGGGACCTCCCGCAGCACGTGTTGCGTGCGCAGGTCGGCCACCTCGTCCAACACAGGCGTCAAGTGCGACGTGAGGCTCCGCACATGAAGATCCATTGAGGCGATGTGTTCCCATTGCGCCTGTGCACGATCCACGAGCGTGCCGTAGGTTATTGCGCGTATTGAGAATAGAGGGTCACGGTCACCACCGGTGTCCTGGTCGGAAAACACATAACGGTACAAATCTGCTTCCTCCTGCTCGCCTACCAGGCCACGAGGACCTTTTGTGGACAGCGCAGTGAGAAGGTCGTGCTTCACCAACCTCGTGAGGTACAAGGCCACCTCCACTGTCACGTGATAGCACACAACAGTCACAGCGCCATTGCACGAGACGGTAGCCGTCATGCCTTCAGACACCGTCAGAGACCTCCAGCCTTGCGAGGCATCGTCCGTGACAGTACCTCGCGACGACAGCAGAAGTGGTGGGTACCGGATGACACACGTACCAGGATCAGTGGCACTCTTTCCCGCTTTCAGCTCCGCGTTCCACGCATGCGAGGCCAACCGGCGCAGGAACCGCGTTTGCTCTGAGATGGAAAGCACAAACGCAGGCTCGCCAACGCCTGTCCTTCTTGCGGTGGGGCCGAGGTCTACGTAGGCTTGTGTGTGTATGTCTGGGAGAGGCCAAGTGGGCAGCGAAAACGAGGTAGTCACACTCGTATAAGAGGCTTCCATCGGTCGACACGACTGCCTCCATAAAGCATCCAGCTCCCTTGAGTGTCCGCTGGAGCGCGTCAGAAGAGTTCGAGCGCAGAAAAAGAAGAAGGCAAAGGTGTGTCGCACCTCCGCTGCTAGTGTTACGAGGGAATGTAGGAAGGGAACAAGTGCGTGGTAAGTGTGTCTGTGTGTGCGTGTGAATGATTGCGCAGTCAGGGAGAGCCCTGCCATCCATCAAACCACTTCATGGATTTCTCATAAGCCTCACGCCGTGGAGCATTTCAACATGGCTTGGATAACGAATATGGGAGAAGACGCTCCATCACACTAAACGAGTCACGGGTGCCGTTGAAGCACACGCATTTCCCCTCTCAGAATCTTTGCGTGCTTGCAGTGCGTATGAGACTGTTCGATAATGGAGGCAACCTCATCGCTCTTTGCTGCGACACAGGAGGGAGCCGTTGGGTGAAAAGAGGAGGGAGAATCAAAGCAAACGTATTGTGACTGGGCGTTGCGAGAGGAAGAGGGCAACCCCATCACGGCGGTAAGAGAAAGGAGTGTATATTGGAAAAGCAAAGGAAAGCAAAAAGAAAAAAAAAGAAAAACAGGTACGATCACTGGGGCAGGCACATAGGAAGGTCATGTGCTGCAAAAGAGAAAATAAAAAGAAATGAAAGAGATGCGAACCAGAGCTTACACATGGTTTTACCAGCACTGCCGGAAAGAAAGTAAAGCAACGCGATCACAGAAAGAGTTGACACAGGAATGAGAAGGAACGTTCGTCAGCAAGATGCGACGGAGCACCTCTTAAAGACAGCAACAAAGTTAGAGAGGGGAGGAGAGGGGCAATGGTACGTTGGCTTCGCACGTGAATTGACACCTGCACTGCATGTGTAGCCACAGAAGAGCCTGGGTCGCGTGTGTGGGTAGCACGAACAAGATAAGCAAGAAGGCAACACTAAGGCAGAAAGTATCTCCTCAGCGCACCGAGGTCCTGCTACGCACAGTCAGCACACCCAACTACTACCCCAACGAGAACCCTGTGGAGCGCTCTTGACTGAAGGAATGAAGATCGCGGATGTTTCCGCTCCTTTAGCTGTCCAGGCCCGTCACGTAGCGGCTCACAATGAGATGCTGAATCTGCGTAGTGCCTTCGTAGATCGAAAAGATCTTGACATCGCGGTACAGCTTCTCCATTGGGTATCCCGTGTTGTAGCCGTTGCCGCCAAAGATCTGTAGTCCGCTGGTGGCGCAGAACTCTCCATGCTGGGACGCGAGCATCTTGGCCATGGACGCGTAGTAGGTGTTACGGCGACCCTGGTCCAACTCCCAAGCGGCACGATACGTCATGAGACGAGCTGCCTCCGTCCCAGCAGCCATATCCGCCAAAAGGAACGCGATGCTCTGGTGCTCACCAATCAGCTTGCCCATCGACTGGCGCTCACGGGCATACTTGGCCGCCTCATCCGTGGCGCGACGCGAGAGGCCGACGGCGCCAATGGCAACCGTGTGGCGGGTAATGTCAAAAGCTTTCATGGCAATCTTGAAACCCTGTCCAGGCGTCCCCAACACGTTCTCCTCGGGCACCGCAACATTCTCAAAGGTAATCCCGCGCGTGTCAGAGCAGCGCTGGCCAAGCATGATCTCCTTCTTCTCACGCGTGATACCGGGAGTATCTCCGTCCACAATGAAGGCGGTGAAGCCCTCGTCGGAGCGGGCGACGACAAAGAACCAATCCGCGACACCGCCGTTGGTGATCCACATCTTCTGGCCATTGATGACCCACTTATCACCCTGCTTCTTGGCAGTCGTCTTCATGCCGGACACGTCGGAGCCGCCGCTGGGCTCGGTCACACAGTACGCGGCCTTGAGCGGTTCCTCTGTCATGCGGCCCAGGTACTTCTTGCCTTGTGCCTCGGTGGCCGCCACCAGGAGTGGCGCCTCAGCCGGCTCGTTCCCATTCAAAGCCATGCCGATGCCCGCACAGCCATAGGTAAACTCCTCGCTTATCAACAGACCGTCAACATGGGACAAGCCAGCACCGCCGTACTTCTCCGGGATGTGTGTGTTGCACAGGCCCAATTCCCACGCTTCTTTGTAGAGGTCATGCGGGTACTCCATGGACTGGTCGTACTTTGCAGCGTTGGGAATGATGCGGTCCTTCGCGAACTTGCGCGCCGTCTCCTGAATCTGCAGCTGCTGCTCAGTGAAGCCAAACGACAGACCAACTTCCGAGGTGGCCGTGGGGCTTGTGCCGCCGTAGAATTCCTCGGACATGCGGTGCTTCTTCAAGAGCACCGGCGAGGCACGCACCATCTGCTTGGCACAGGTGCGGAACATGGTGTCCTTAGAGAGCAAGGGAATCAAAATGTTTTGCGAAAATTGGTATGGAGAATAGAAAGAGGGGAAGAATAGCACAAGGAGAACTTGTTGAACAATGCG
Source organism: Herpetomonas samuelpessoai (assembly GCA_030849835.1). Classification (NCBI taxonomy): domain Eukaryota; phylum Euglenozoa; class Kinetoplastea; order Trypanosomatida; family Trypanosomatidae; genus Herpetomonas; species Herpetomonas samuelpessoai. Next base: position 127,765 of record JASAOC010002132.1, read on the forward strand.
TCACGCGAAGAAGAAACTCACAGGATCATGTGAAAGGAGCGATAGAGATTGTAAACACAGAGTCGGGAACCCATGTGTATCAGGAGCGGGCGAGCGAGCGAGCTCGCCTTCCACAGGACGACGAGATAAACGAAGTTGTGAGGCGAACTTGAGTGTCGATACTCACTTCGAAATGACTCACCCAGGTGCGCGCTGGTGCGTGCTGACAAGCTCAACTCAGCGGACACTGCGGAGGGGGAAACCTCCAACCCTCCAACACGAGTTACGGATATTAGGATGGCACGCTTGCTCCACCTAGCTGCCAATCGTCATGGGAGTGCTTCTGCAAGTGCACCGGAACACACACTCACGCAAGCACACACAGATACGTGAGCCGTCTCGTGTCACGGTCCTCCGTAGCAGATAGAAGCTTTCGTTATAAATAGTAGTAGGACATCCACTGTTGAGATGGAAAGTTCGATGGCTTAGATAAGGGTGATGGAAGGACACACACATGACGAAAGAGGAACGTGTCTGTTGCGCTACGCACACAGTACCCAACTTCACGCGGAACCCTTCCGGGTGGACACAAGGAGGTCGAGAAAAAGAAGAAAAAAAACGATAAGCGAACATATAAAGTGACGCAAATAAAGTAAAGGAGCGGATCAATGGAACGTAAGAAAACAACGCAAAGTGAAATCAAGAGCACATAAACACAAACGACATCGATGAGGTTGTCTGTGAGGTGCGTGATGGTATACAGCAGCGCGTCGCAGGGGGTTCCTGACACGAAGGGAAGATGGACACGGGTGGGAACTGTGCGACGGCAATCGAGTAAAAATAATAATAAAAGGGTGATGGAAAACTAGGAAGGAAGGTCAAAAAGTAAAAAAAAAAAGTGGAAATATGTGGTAGTACGAGAGGTACACAGCTTTGCGTGGAGGGAGAGAAGGAATAAGAAAAGAGCGTTTTGTTTGAGGTTATGATAATCCTTTCAGCATCTAAACAATAAGAGAGGTTTGAAAAAAAGACACAAGAGAAAACAGAACACAGGGCTCACGTGCGCTCGCCGGGGTGAGGCGGCACAACCGTGAACGCCTCCATTGATGACCATGAAGCGGAGAAGATAGCGCGGTCACATCCGCGGTCCGGGCCGTCAGCGCAGCCGAAAGGACTGGTATCCATCACTCCTGCAGGTACATCAACAGCGTTGACTTCACACGAGTGCGTGCGAGAACAAGTCTCGTTACACATCAGTTTCCTCTATTCCACTGCAGTCCCAAACGGGTCAATTACGTTGGACAGCCTGAGGGTCCGCAGATTTAGCTGCGGAGACCCGTGATGTAGCGGCTCACCACCTCGTGCTGGATCTGGGTAGTGCCTTCGTAGATCGAAAAAATCTTGGCATCGCGGTACAGCTTCTCAAGCGGGTATCCCGTGTTGTAGCCGTTGCCACCAAAGATCTGCAGCGCGTTTGTCACACAGAACTCGCAGTGCTGCGAAGCAAGCATCTTGGCCATGGACGCGTAGTACGTGTTCCGGCGGCCCTGGTCCAACTCCCAGCCAGCACGGTACGCCAGGAGACGATACGCCTCCATACCGGCGGCCATGTCAGCAAGCAGGAACGCGATGCTCTGGTGCTCACCAATCAGCTTGCCCATCGACTGGCGCTCACGGGCGTACTTCGTCGCCTCATCAATCGCACGGCGGCTCACACCGACTGCGCCAATGGCAACAGGGGGTCGCGTGATATCAAAGGCTTTCATGGCAATCTTGAAACCCTGCCCAGGCGTCCCCAACACGTTCTCCTCGGGCACCGCAACATTCTCAAAGGTAATCCCGCGCGTGTCAGAGCAGCGCTGGCCAAGCATGATTTCCTTCTTCTCACGCGTGATACCAGGAGTATCTCCGTCCACAATGAAGGCGGTGAAGCCCTCGTCGGACCGAGCAAGCACAAAGAACCAATCCGCGACACCACCGTTGGTAATCCACATCTTCTGCCCGTTGATGACCCACTTGTCACCCTGCTTCTTGGCAGTCGTCTTCATGCCGGACACGTCGGAGCCGCCGCTGGGCTCGGTCACACAGTACGCGGCCTTGAGCGGTTCCTCTGTCATGCGGCCCAGGTACTTCTTGCCTTGTGCCTCGTTCGCCGCAATCAAGAGAGGAGCCTCGGCAAGGTTGTTGCCTTCAAACGCTGTCGACATGCCACTGCACGCGTACGAGAGCTCCTCGTGGACAATGAGGCCGTCCACAATGGAGGCGCCGAGTCCGCCGTACTTCTCCGGGATGTGCATGTTGCACAGGCCCAGCTCCCACGCCTCCTTGAAGAGCTCGTGAGGGTAGGCCATGGTGCGGTCGTACTCCGCGGCCTGAGGAAGCATGCGCTCACGGGCAAAGGTGCGCGCCGTGTTCAGGTACTGCATCTGCTGCTCGGTGAAGCCGAAGGAGAGACCAGCTTCCGAGGTGGCCGTGGGGCTTGTGCCGCCGTAGAACTCATCGGACATGCGGCTCTTCTTCTTGTCCGCGAGCAGGACCGGCGTGGCGCGCACCATCTGCTTAGTGCACCTGCGGAACATGGTTTTGCTGAAATGAGGTGTAGTGTATGGAGAAAGTGGAGAGATGGGCGCAAGAGAAAAAAAAGAGAAAAGGTGTACGGGTGCGAAGAAGGGAACTGGGTAGTGTGTTGCTGACAGGTTGAGAAGGGAATTTGTTAACGATGGAGTGTGAGACTCTACTTGGTCGTTTGGTTCAACAAGGAAGGGAAGCAGATACCAACACAGAAAATCATTGTCGTATCACATACAAAGAACGAAGGAACGAGAAGGAGAGCGCAGGTGTACGCACTGATGGCATGAGTTCGCCACAGCTGCGGGGTCGCGATCAGTGGGGTCATCATTTCGGTCGAGAAAAAGGCGGTGCTACATGTGCCCGTCATGGTGTCGGCAAGTGGCTCTTTACACTCATCTTCGTTTTTTTCTCTTTCTTTTTGCTCCACTGACAAGTGGATGAATCCACACGTGAGTTATATTTTTTTGTGTGTGTCTGTGTCTGTATGTGCGTGTTCTTTTCCTTGTAGCCGACGAATATATGGTGCTGTAAAGCTAACAGGTTCCGCATTCGGCCGCGCCGCCGCCGTGTTGAGAGTTGAGCGACAAAATCACTAACAGAACATACACTGAGGGACGCGGTATTGCACATATCAGAGATCAGAGGATGTGAAGGAGAGCGCCTTGTGTGCGGCTGCCACGAGCACCGTGATGAGGAGGGAGGGTTATAGCGGGCCTGTGATATGCTCGCCTCGCACACGACTTCGTCTCTCACAGTCCTTCCCCTGTGGTGCATATCTGAACCTTCTCCACGCTCGCGACAAAGTCAAACTTGCGGCTCTGTGAGCTCAAGTCTTTTCGTTTCGGACGCCGCTCCCGTGGTTGTCGATGGCTTCCCCGCTGGATGGAGGCAGTTTCACCCGCCCTACGACTGTGATGGCTTGCACGGTTGTCCTTCCGACTCGCCACCCGACCTGCAAGGCCCCACAAATCCTCCTTCAGACGGCTCGCCATGCTGTAGTTTCTGGTCTCGCTACCCGGCACAGACGCAGAGGACGAGCGTCGCGTCGCCGGAGGGTGAGGCGTAGGGGAAGCACCCGGGATGCTACTGCCCGTCGCTGGAAGAGGAGACGTCGACAATGCGGGGGACGAGCGAAAGCCGCTGCCGACCTTTCTTTCGTCGCCGCTGCTATTGTCCAACGACGCATGCGCGGCTGGTGCAGGGGGTGCAGTGGAGGAGCGGACGGGAACAGGTGCGGTGCCTTCGTAGGGATCGGCGTGTGCGACGGTGCTGTCGCCGTGGACATGATGGGGATTGGCGTCAAAGGAAAAGCGTCCACTTCCCTCTGGAGCATCCGAGGCAACATCAAAGGTGGCGGTGACAGTGTCGCCAAGAGGCGGAGCGGAAAGTGGAGACGGCGAATAGAGCCCAGAGTTCCCGTGCTCGCTGGTTCCATCCGGCAACTGCGGTGGCTCTGTGGAGGAGCGTCGCGAGGTAGGGTGGGGCTGCTGCGTGTCCTGCCGCCGTACCCGACTCCCGTCGCCACCGGGCTCATTTTCCACATCGTCATCGTCTCCTGAGTGCACCGTGTTGGAATCGACGCTCTGCCGAAAGGACGACTTCCCCATCCGGCTGCCTCCCTCTTGTGCTGCATCCTGGGTGGTGCCCACCTCTTCCACCTCCGTTTCAGGCACCCCTGCCCTGGCGGTAGATGCTTCCTCCACGTAACGCTGGAAGCGGCGCATTATTTTCTTGCTCCCCACAAGAGGTAGCTGTGTGTGGCAGAGAATCTTCCTCATGTCACTGGTCAGAATCACCGCGGGTTGCTTGTCAATGCTCCCTAGCCATATCAGCATCGTCCCCTCACCAGAGACAAGGACGCACATCTTCTTGGGCCGTCTGCGGGTGGCTCTTTTCTTGTGTTTCTTGGAAAGAGGGTTAATGCGCGCAAGCTCCTTTTCCGAGAGCGCCAGAGCAGGATCTCTGTAGTAAGCCTCTGCCAGCCACCGCCTGTGTTCGGCCTTACTTCCTGTAGCATCGCGTCCCCGTACGCTCCCACGATCCTCTCGCGTGTAGACGGAGCTCGCCACGTCGCTTGCCTGTGAGGGGTCCGCTGGACGGGCCCGGCGAGTCAATCCCAGCTTTTCCATAAGGCCTCGCCGTCCATCACCGCGCCCCCCGTGGCTTTTAGAAGGGAGCCGACCTGTAGAAGAAGGGATTTCAGAAGAAAACAACGAGGTCGAGCCAGAGGCCGTGGAGCCAGAAGAATCGGAGGAGCTTGACAAAGATGAGCTGTCAGAATCGCTCGTGTCGGCTGAGGCTTCATCAGCGTTGTCAGGTACTCTTCTTGCGGTCTCTGGGTCACCGGCTTTCTTTCCTGTCGTCTTTGCGCGCCAGGCACCTGACAACGCTGTCCGTATGCGTGTGTTGGTGATTGCAGCGTCCTCATACCCTGTGTCTGCGTGGAGGCTGCCCTGGGAGTGAGAAGATGCGGAGGTGGACGAGGTGTCGTCCGACGGGACAACCCACTCCGACATGTTGTCTCCATCGTCTGCTGCATCTTCAGTGCTGCTCACCGACACGAGCGTGCCAGAGAGGACTGAGAAGCCACCTCCGCTGCTTACGCGCTGATGCCAAAAATGCGGTTGCCCTGGTCGGTGGGAGACTGGCTCACCCGGTGTCGTCGAGCTGAAGTGGCCGTACCCGGGAGCAAGTCGCATGGACGTGCCCTGCGTGAGGTAGGTGGCCGCGGTCGTCTCACTGACGCTTGTGAGAGAGGAAGCAAGGACGGTCTCGAGGGCTGCTGGGTGAGTAGGGTGTGGATGCTGCTCGCCCCATGTGGCGGAGTTGAATGCTGCGTGCGTTAGCTGCGCAGCGGCGAGGGCTTGGGGGCCTCCTTGTGTTGTAGAGTGCGACCGAGGCCGTGCGTGCGGTGTTCCCGCGTTCATCGTCGATGAGGCGAACGGATTCTCCGTGTCACCGGCCGCGAGAGGAGATATAGGAACACGCTGTGGTGCGGCTTGGGTCTGCGGTTGAAGCCGGGCCGGAACCATGTCGTGATGGTGTGGGCTCTTGCGATCTTCGCACTTTTCAACGGTCAGTACATCCGCATCGGCGTCAAACTCCTCCTCTTTGGAGAAGACACTTCGATGACGCATGCCGTGCGACTCAAGTGAAGGAGAAGAGAAGTCACGCTGTGGCGCTGTCTGGTGAGACAGAGAGTCTGTGGACGACAGCGCAGCAATGGCCGACAGCCTAGATCGATGGATTTGCGTCGCGGGAACGTGCGGGGGAGAGGGAGACAACGAATTGGGTTCCATCACCTGCGGATCTTGGAGGACCTCGTCGTGGAACTCCGTCGCCCGTGCACCACTCTTTCCCTCAACCTCTTCTGCACTTCGCACTGGTACACAAAAGGAAAAGAGAAAAGCGTCCTTCTGGTGATAGTACTGCTTTACATGCGTAACAGGGATGGTATTCAGGTAGATGCCCACACAGACATGGTAGGGCTTCATGCCTTCGTCTCGCAAGGCTTCGTCGCCCTCAACAATGTATTCGTACCGCGCCTTATTTCGTTTACGCTGGCGTGACGCTGCGGTGACCTCGTCTTCGTCCCCGACCGCGGTCTCGCTGGGGGTGGTCGTCGTACTTCGCTTGTACACGACCTTGCTCGTTTCAATAAGTAGGAGTGTCGGTACGGGAACCGTTCCTTCCACCTTCACGTCCCTCACTGAGTTTCCCGAGGGTGCTGCTTTATCCGCCCCAGTCGCACGGTTGCAGCCCTCCACGGACGCTACAAGGGAGCTGGAGGCCTTGGGGAAGCCGCCGACTGCATCCGTCGTGGGGGAAACACGTAGCAGCGCATGTGCCCGTAAGACACGACGCACACGGGTTTGCATGTCAGCGTACGAGAGGCCGTGCAGGTTGCTTGTGTACACGAGACGCCAGCGGAAGCGCCGCTGTCGCCTCCCGTGAGGTGCGTCTAGCGCAGGAGTTGTCACGGTGCTTCCACCGAATACGTCTACACACCCTTCTCCTCCACTGCCGCCAGTGCTGATCGCGGAACGATCGAGTCCTAAGGTCGCCCCGGATTGCTTTGTGCGCAGTTCAATGAGGCTTTGCACCAGGCGCATCTGAGCAGTGCTAGAGAAGATGAGCTTCTCGCTCAGCGCAGGTGTTCGTCTGTACGGTGCGCTGATGTCGCCTCCGCTGCGCTCGGAGCTCCCCATCTCCATGGGAGAGAACGTGGTAGACTGCTTTGACAGTATGCCGCCTTCTGTAACGGTGACAACGTCGGAGGGTGCAAGCGTAGAAGCCGTGCCCCGGTTGCGTGGGTGCGCACCATAGCCAGTGGCCGTGTCCTCATCCAGAGGAGGCCCATTGCTGAATCCCGTCGGCTGGGAGTTAATGCGCACAAGGTTCCGTAACGGTGGCGGTAGAGGTGGTTCTGTCCTAGTAGTCCTTTCCTGTGCACCGGCCTGTCGATGGGAAGCATGGGTGCCTGTTGATGGCGTGGCATGGGCGCTGCCCTGTGCACGATGAGCAGATTCTTCTCTTCCTCGCTGGTTTGGTGTCATCTGTGGTGCGGTGCCCGGAGATCCATTCCGCCTCACGGGGGAAGAGGTCACTCGGGTCCCCTCATCATCAAGGTCCGCAAATGCGTTTCGCTGTGCCCGCGTGGAAGATGCGCAGCAGCAGCAGACGGCGCTACAACCGTGTCCCATGACGCGTCGTATGGAGCACAAGGGAAGAACGAGTGAAAGACAGATGTGTTTACGCGAGAAAAGCGAACGTGACGAATACAAAAACAAGCAAAGAAATGCACACGAATATAGTAAGGAGGAAAACAAAGTTTCAACCCCACTGGAGCTCAGAAGAGGATAAAGCACAAGAAACTCCTTTGAATCTTACGGAAGGTAGAACGGTTATACAGTATGAGAGATCATGAACTCGTATGTTTGTGTTTTGCTTAGTGAGGGAAAGGCTTTATAGAAGGGAGAGCGTTAATTGAAAGTAAGGCAACACTCAAGTGCGGACTCCACGTCGACGGCCTACACAAACTTATCGGCTAACCGAGGGAGGGGGACAGCCAAGGAGATAGATGAGGTGGCAAGCACAATCAAAAAAAAAAAAAAAAATGAATGAGGAAAGGCAAAAGGAAAGAAGACAGAGGGGCGGAGCTAACGAGGAGCGGAGCGACAAAAGAACAGACACTCCACACCGTTAATTTGAAAGTACTCAGCAACAAACGGAGATGTAATAAGGACAAAGGTACACGAGAAAGAGAAAAAAAAAAAAAGAGTGACACAAGGCACGTCAAAAGAAGATCGTTTAACAGAACTGAAAGGAATGAAAACAAAGAAAAAAAAGAGGGGTATTCAATGAGGAGAAGGTCCAGCACTTGTTGAATCGAAAAGCAGGAAATGACGAGAGAAGCTTTTGTATGCAGATGTTTGGCTGAGAGGCTCGCTTAGCAACAGGAGGAAGACAGATCAGAGAACACCTAAATTACCACCACGGTGGCCTAATGTTTACAGTGCAGGAGAGGCGTGCGGCCGCTGGTGCAATATGTATAAAATTTATTTCTAGTTCAGCTTTCTGGGAGATATACGAGGAATAAATGGAAGTTACAGAAGCAATTGCGTGACGTTCACCATATATAACGAGTCCTCCGTCACAAATCCTTTGTTGTGAGTGAGCATAATTGTGTGAGGAGGGAAAACGTCACCTCACGGTGTTTCGGTGTGTGTGTTACAGAGTTTTTTTGAGTTTTTTTTTTTTTTTGAAACCGTAGGTCCTGTTGCGGACAAGTGAATATCAATCTCTCAAAACTTGAAGTGTTGTGACTGGGAGAATTTGTTTCCTGCCTCCTGGTTTCATTTATTTATTTACGCGTGGAACTTGCTACAAAAAGTCTCGAGAATTAAGCGAACGTGGCGCAGAGGGTGCGGTACCTACGGAGAAACACGTAGCACGCCGTGCGCACGGACTGTGTTAGGGGAGAGAAAGTAAAGAAGAGAAAAAAAAAGGAGCGGCTTTGGTCGACGACGTCAGGAACAAGGATGGTGTCTCGCTCCAGGTTAAGCGTACGAGTGACATTTCTTGACGGTACCATCTTACAGGAACGGAAAGACCGAGAGGATGACGGCTAGCTTGTCTGCCGTTACCTTGTGACCGGGAGCGCGGCCACGTTAGAAGAGCGATCCCCCATTCTCCTGCGATTACTCCTGTGCCGCTTCTGCTGCCTTGGTGGCTTCGTTTTGCTGCCCAGCGGAAGTCGATTCGGAGCCCAGAAACCGCATCTGAACAATCACCCGATCCTCGGAGAAGCTGCAACGGAACTTATAGTCACCGCCCGCATCCATGTGGAGGGCGTTGGGCATGTCGGCGTCGCGATCCGTGTCAATGAGCTGGAGGGCCTGACCCCACTGCATATCGCGGGGGAAGTTATCCGCTGTGTCCTTTGGATTTGTGGACATGTACAGCATCTGTGGCTGCCCTTCCTCCTCCGTTGACGTCGGCTTCAGAAAATCCTTGGCCACAAAGTAGAAGAGCCAGGCGTGCGCCGTGCCGGACGCTGTCGCCTTGACGGTAAAGTCAAACTTACGGCGGAGGTCCTTGCGGCTCGTTTTGGCGAAGTCAATGTCTAGAATCGGGATGGGTTCCGCCAGGAACTTGTAGGGCACGCTGCTGAGACGGAAGCCGTACTGCTTCGTGAAGACGAGGCTGGTGGTGTCCTTGATGGCCATGACGTGAGAGAGGTCCAGACCGTTCCAGGTGCCCACGGAGCATACCTGGTCCATGACAGGGCATTCAATAGGTACCGCGTACTGCACGCCAAGCTGCGGGATGATTTTGGTGTCGGGGCGCAGAAGGCGACGCCGCACATCAGCGATGTAGTCCAGGGCACTCTCGCCCAGGAGCATCGTGCCAAAGATCTCTGAGACGAGCACGTGCGGCTTCTCGGGGAGGTCCTTGAGGGACAGCTCCGTGCTGAGCATGTTGAGGACCTTGATCTTGTCCTGGAAGTTGTTGGCCTTGATGTTGTGGCGCGCCAGCTGCGCCATTTCAGGCGAGCCCTCCACCGCCACTACCCACTTCGCACCAAGCTTTGCCGCCATCATCGACAGCAGACCGGAACCCGCACCAATTTCAAGCACGCCCGTCTCTGGCGTCACGTAGCTCTGCAGAAGGTCGTAGTAGAACTGATTGCGAGGGGTATCATTCATCATCGCAAAGTGAAAGTCGTTGACGGCCTCCACGAGGGAGCGCGGCACAGGGGCCAGGCGCTTCGGGACGAAGAAGTCCTCTTCAAAGCGGTACCCAAACGCGTCTTGTCCTTCGTACTCGGAGAAGTTGGTGCTGTCCTCGCTCATGCCCTTCTTACCCGACTTTCCAGCGGACTTCTTTCCTTTGGCGCCATTACCGCTGTACGCGGGGGGTTGACCCGCAGGTCGTGCCCCAGGCGGTAAGAAGCCGATCCCCGCCTGTGGTGTGGGTGCCTCACCAGGGCCCGGGGCGGAAGGACGCTTGCGGCTCTTTGGGGGCATGGGTTGCTGAGATGGATCCGTCCGAGGAGAGAGGTGCGGGGGTGAACAGAAATGACCAGAGGTGCGGACTGCGGTGGCGAGGACAGTCGTAGAGTAGCGCAGAGGAGCACTGAAGGTAAACGCGCGAATGGTGCTAGGCGTTGTCTGTATAGGGTTCTATGGCCCTTCTCGGGAGGTGTGATGCTGAAATTTTGCTGGGCGAAACGCATGAAGCGCAGAGAAGGAGAGATGGTGCACAGAGAAGGTAACATGAGATGAAGTCGAAACCTGCGGGGGACATCCACGACCACTGACATCCATCACGTGAGAGAGAAAGATACTTCTCTGTCTTCGCAAAGGCTGGCTACCAGTTCAAACTTGCCCTTTGGGTAACCACAGAGTCCCATTGTTTTTCCTCAGAGTCAGAGACTTTTGTCAATGACAAAGCTACCAACGTTCACTTGCTGCCACATGTTGCACACCCTCAGCTCGGGTATCAACGAGCTTGTTGGGTAACGTGAACGTACCAGGCATCCTGTGATTTCTCTGTGTTGCCTTGGCGGACGCTCGTATGGGAAGACCGGATTTGCCTCTGACTACGGGAGAGACGCAGAAGAGACGTTAGGTGGGATGTGGGGAACCGAAACATCTGAGCAACCCCTTTATGGGTGGCGATGACCACCATTGAGTGTGATCTCACGTTGCCCTGCCCACGTCTGCCACAGGCAATGTATAATGAAAGAGGTCAAATGACGGAAGGAGAAAAAAACAAAAACGTCAACAACAGAAAAAACAGAAAAAACACAAAGACTCATGGTGTAACCCTCACGTGGCAACGCCGCCTGTTTTGAGGCACAAAGGAGAGTGACGAAGACTCTTGGAAAGTTTTGGGGAAATCGAGAGAGTGAGTTGACCCTGGCTGTCGAGAGACGGTGGCGGCGAATGGCGCCGGTGTCACATCGGTCCTCCAGCTTCGACTGGCCGACGGACAGGCAGTTCCCAGTCGTGTGAAATGTGGCAGGACGTTTTCCCCAGCCCAGTCACAGGAAAAGAGTGTGTGTGTGGGTCTCTGTGGGGATCCCTCGGAACCGCCACACTCATGTCTGCCGTACCGGTGCCACCACCCGTACCCATGACGCCGCCCCGTGAAGCATCGGAGTAGCGAGAGGGTGAACGATATATATGAAGAAAAAAAGAAAAGAGCCAAACAGCGGTGATTAGTGACATCTATACGACGAGGAGAAGGTGTGTGCCTACTCGTTTCGTTTCCTGTATCCCCGATGTTTTGCAAAGATCCATCTTTGTAGTTGTTGTCTGTGGGTGTTTATGGATTTTGTATGGGTGTGAGAAACAAACGCAAAAGAAAGAAACGCGTCCTCATCATTGTGATTCTTCACAAGCGCTACGTCTGAAGCTTCTTAGACGGCCATCTCCATCTTGATGATCGGGTAGGGGACGTAGTCGATTACCTCCATGTCTGACATTTCATAGTCTTCCAGGTATTCCTTCTCCTGGTGGAACACCAGCTTGGGGAACGCACGGGGCACGCGCGTCAGCTGCTCCTTCAGCGCGTCCACGTGGTTGAGGTACACGTGGGCGTCACCCAGAGTGTGCACAAGCTCACCCAGCTTCAACCCCGTCGCCTTCGCAATGAGAATGGTGAGGAGGCTGTAGGACGCAATGTTGAACGGGACGCCGAGCCCCATGTCGCACGAGCGCTGGTACATTTGACAAGAGAGCTCCTTCGTTTTTGGGTTCACCCAGAACTGGGCCATCAGGTGGCATGGGGGCAGCGCCATCTTGTGAAGTGCGCACGGGTTCCACGCGGAGACGAGCATGCGGCGGTCGTTGGGGTTCTTCTTGAGGGTCTCGACAATCTCCTTAATTTGGTCTACGCCCTGGCCGTCGTAGTTGGCCTTGTGGTCCGTGTACTCCGCCCCAAAGTGGCGCCACTGGAAGCCGTAGACAGGGCCCAAGTCCATCTCCTCATTGTCCTTGAGACCGCGGCTGTCGAGGAACTCCCGGGAGCCGTTGCCGTCCCAAATGTGGACGCCCTTGTCCGCCAGCAGCTTCGCGTACGTCTCCCCTCGAAGAAACCAAATGAGCTCTTCGCAGACGCCTTTCCAGAAGACGCGCTTCGTCGTCAGCAGCGGCAGGGTGTTGTCCCGGAGGCTGAAACGCATCTGCGCGCCAAAGAGGCCAATCGTTCCAACGCCCGTGCGGTCTTCCTTGGTGACGCCCTCCGTGATGATTTTGTCGATGAGCTGCGTGTACTGCTCCTCCTCGCGATTGCGCGGGACCCACTTCTCGATTTCAAAGGACGTGTGGTGCTCGTTGGCGCTGGCCTGCGCACCGCTGGTGCTTTCCCGCACCCACTCCAGTGGGACCACGCGGACACCGTGCTGCTCCGCGATGCGCTGCACCTCCTCCTCCTCGAAGGCGCGCGGGGGCGGAGGAAACACAAAGTGGCGTGTGCAGGTCTCCTCCTGGAGGTGAATGCGTGTAAGGTAGACGGTGTGCAGCTGCTCAATGCACGGGGCCAGGAGCGCCTCTGCGTAGACCTGCGCGCCGCCGATACAGTAGACCGTCTCGACAGTGGAGATGTACGGTGGACGCGCGAGGGCCGCCAGCGCCTCCTTCAGACCTCCGTTGATGACCAGCAGCTGGCTCTCGGCCTTGGCCTTCTGCTCCTCGGTTGGCAGCACCGCAATCAACTCTTCCTTCGTCGCGGAGGCGGTGAGGACCACGTTAAGACGGCCCGGCAGGGGGCGAAACTTGGGTGGAACGCTTTCCCACGTCTTGCGTCCCATGACCACAGCGTTGTGCTTTTCACCAGGGCCAAAACCTGGCACGGCGTTCTTGCCCCGCAGCTTCGTGGTCTGGTCCTTGAAGAAGGCCATATCCTCAGGCACTCGCCACGGAATGGTCTTGCCATCGCCAATGCCGTTCAGCTCATCCGCGGCGACCACGGCGGAGAACGGTCGTAGGCTGGGGAAGCTGTTGTCCGCCTTCGTGGGCGGCATTGGGATCTTGAATTCGGGGGCGGCACGAGACATCTTGCGTGCCACAGCCCGTAGCATGCGCTGGTCAATCCGTCGGTGTGAGTGCGCTAGTGCAATGTGAGCGAGCAGGATTCTCCTTCCGTGCAAAGAATGTCCGGAATTGTTGCGTGTCGTGTCGTGGCGGAACGGGTTTTCGTTTTTAGCACTGTCCCATCAATGATACCGTAAGCTGATGGTTGCTAAGATCGGAAGGAATTGATGAGAAAATAAATATATATATAAAGACGAGGTGAGGCGAATACTATCGATCGAAATAAAAAAGAAAATGGAGTCCACGAGGCGACAGAGGAAGAGGATGGTGACTTGGGAATGCGCAAGGAGCTCGATGTCGTACCATGGGTTCCCAGAGACAAAGCACATAGAACAAGTTCATCCATTTCCAAGGGATGTCTCGATACCAGGCCCACCCATTGTCCCGCTTTGGAGGTCCCTTTGGGATCGGAAAGAGGGGTGTACCATGTCAAGCACATGGTGGTACAACAACAACAATACCACACGCACTGAGAGGTCTACGCCTCTGCCAACAACTTGTTTTCTCCGCGCTATTTGTGTTACACGATTGTTTAAACGTTATCGGCCGAACAGGTATAGAATGGAGTGCGTCCCTTTGTCTACTGCAAATCTGCAACGATACCCTCACAGCTCGTTTCTCACCGATCTGCGGGCTGGAAGCCCACCTTCTTTCAGGCGAGTCCTGAGTCTAGTAGTCACCGTCGCCGTCCGAGAGAGAAGGCAGTGCGCACTCACGTGTGGAGGCCCATTCATTTTTCGAGCTCAGAACGAGGGTCAAGGGAAGGCGGAGTGACATGGTCGTGGCGAGCAAGTGGGCGTCCGGCTTCAGGTTGCTGCCGCAGCTGAGTTTCCGACCCATCCAACCACAGAGTTCCTCGTAGGTGATGTGGCCGCGACGAGCTTTGTCGAGGGTACGGAAGATGCGTGGCGTATGCCGGATGATCTCAGGGTGGTCGCGCGAGAACACGTCTTGGGTGTACTTCCCGAACCCGTTAAACGTCATGGCGCCGTAGTGCTGCAGTAGCGAGTCATAGATGGTCTGCACATAACCAATGCTTTCCCTGGCGCACTGCAAGAACGGGAACACGGTGGCCGGCGCACCAAAGACTCCTTCCAGCCGATTCGACCCCGCAGGGGTGAGACTCGCAGAGGACAGCACGTTGCGGTGCTCCAGGAGAAACTCTTTGAGGTACTTGAGCTCGTGCATGAGGAGACGCTCCTCCAGCTCTTCGTCGCGCGTCAGCGTTGACGGGAGCCGCTTGGTTGCGTCGTTAATGAGGCAGTTCTCGACGGAGAGGAAGAGAATGCCGTCCTCCTGCTCATCGACCACGTACAGGTAGTACATGGTCGTGTCGAGAGTGTCGTCGCCTGTCATGTAGAAATTACTCTTTTTCCCAAATGCGGCGGAGCTAGACGGCGACGTTTCACGTGCACCTTTGCCGTGGGTTGCGTGCGCGCCGCCTGGTGTGGGCGTGTGCGACCCAGCCTCACAGGAGCCGCCTCCATTACGCTCCATCGAATTCACACGCGTGTGGTGCTTCGGAAGGTGGGTGTGCCTCTCCTGCCGCGTCACGTCCCCGTCATGGCCTTCTGGCTGAGATTCCTGGGTCGATGGCGACGGTTGTGCCGGCTGGGGGCTACGATCGCCCAGCCGGTCAATCTCGCTGACCGATGGAGACTCATTGAACAGCATGTCAATGAGAGGCGAGGAGGTGGCTCCAGCCGAGGTGGACAAGGCGGCCGGCGATCGATGCTGGCGTGGACCCCCCTGCTCTGCTGCACTGAATTGTAGAGGGTGCTGCTCGGACGTCTGTGGCGACGGAGGGGTAAAGCGTGGGTACGGGGACAGCCCCACGGACGGCCCGTTGCCCGAGAGCAACGAAGGCTGCGCGGAGAATGCTTCCCCAGAAGTGGTGGCGATCTTTGAAGGAGAGGAGGCGTCAGAGGTAGTGCTACTTAGGTCGACGGGGTACCCCAGGCGGATGCGGCCCCACAAGGTTTGTGGCTCGTAGCAGAGGCCGAACTGTGCCTGCAGCTCGTCGAGGAAGTCACGCAGGCTACGGTTGTGATAGTACAGCACCGCGTGCGCCACGACCTCGTCCACCACACGAACAGAGGGGAAGAAAGGGTCGCCCTTCTGCGCATGGATGTCCATGACGTACACCTCCGACGCTATCTTTTGAGAATACCGGCACGCCAGCCAGACCTCCAGCGGTGTTAAGCCGTAATTTCCGTTGTGAAGGTTTAGCTCTGCGCGAGAGCGAGTTCTCTCCGCGAATGTTACCGTGTCGTCTGCCGCGTCCACCGCGTCCCCGCCGTCGCCGTACACGCCGCTGTTGCTTTTGAAACCAGAGCAACCCATGGGTGAGGCAGATCGCACGTCCTGTGGCTCGCGACGCCAGAACACCACTCGGCAGAAGGCACGCCTCAACGCAGACAGACAACGCGCAAAGATACCCGTCTGTGGTGCCAATGAACCGTTGGTCATGAACAGGTTCTGATGGCTCGTTGACTTCCGGGAGGAGGCCCCTGCAGGGGACTGGGGGGATACAGGGGTGCGTGCGCGGAAGGCTGGCATGCTGCCCTGGGCAGGGAGCTGTGCTGCAAAGAAGCCCGCGCCGCTGCTATCCGATGGAGGGAAGAGAGGGGGTGGCGTAGACGCTCCAAAGCGAAGTCGCACCTGTGCAGTGGGTGAGGACGGATTGGCCGCCGACGTCTGGCGGCGCACCAGCGACGGAGGCGGAGGCGGTGCGCGTAGGACCGTGTTGAAGTAGGTGTTGTGGAGGTGGCGAAAGAGGGAATAAAAGTGTTGATTTCGTGATTGACGCGCCTCGTCTTGCCGGCGCTCCTCCTGTGCGTCCTCGTCGTCCATAGGATCGTTCTCATAGAAGTACGAGCAGCCCGGGTCCTCCTCGGGCTCAGGGGTTCCCACCTCCGTGTGTGAGTTTGGGGAGCTGGCACTGGTGCCCTGATACGCTTGTGAAGTCTCAGCGGAAGGCTGCACCGCGTCACCGCCAGACGACGCTGGTTGCAGAGGTTTTGCGACCGGGAGGTAATCTTCCATGGGCGCGTTCAAGCCTGTTTTCGACCCCGCGCGCGGCGTCGAGCCAGACTCGCCGCCTTGTCCTTTACCCCCGGGGAGGGCGTCTGCACTTGAGGACGAGGGCACAGGGCCACGTGTTTTTCCACCAACTCCGATGAGGGACTCCCAGGCATCTGTTTTTTCGGGGCGCGGTTGCATCGAGGCGTTAAAGAGTCCCGCCTGTCGATCGGCAAACGTGTAGTAGTACGTAATGCCACTGTACATGGGGCCGCCGCTAGCGCCAAGCAAGTCGTACAAGTTGTGGCTATAGCGGAGTAGGGGGCTCTCAGGCGGTTGTTCTTCCTCGGGCCGTAACCCACCTGCCTGCGCCGAGGACAGCTGCTGCTGCTGCTGCTGTTGGTGATGTGACGGGGGTAGTGCGCCAAGCGACGCGAACATAGCGAAGGCACTGCTCGTGCTGCTGTTTGCACTCATAGGCCCGATGCCTGGTGCCGCACCAGCGACACAAGGGCTCTTGTAGGGTGCGGCCTTGGATCCTGCTGGTAGTGTCTGTGTGTTTGTCGGAGGTGCACCTACGGTGGCGAGTGAATCCAAGGAAGCGGTGCGACGCAAGCGCTGGTAGTGGGTAAGAGGGGGCTCGTTCACACCTGCCTGGCTTGAGTGGCGACGGCTGACGGACTGGCTGAGATAGCCTTGCGACGTTGCCACAGTTTGCTGTGAACCGGCGGTTGTCGCCGCGTTGTGGAATGACTGGGTGCGAGCGGCTGCCGATCGTGTGGAACCTCGGCGACGCCTCTCTTGCTTCTCTCGTGCACGTCGGTTCGCTTGATTCACCTCCAGAAGCGCCTGCTGGCGTAGCAGAACGGCCTGTGGTGCCGCCACGGTGTGCCCGTAGTACGCGTCGTATGTGCCGTACATGCTATTGTTCGGCACCGCCGGGGTAAAGGAAGCGATGGACTCCGCTGCTGTACTACGACCAAACACATCGGCGGTGGAAGTGCGGCTTGTGGGCACGTCCGTGGACCGGTCGCGCGCGTGGTGGCGTGGGGTGGCGGTGTTGGTGGATGTCATGGAGAGGGAGAAGTTATGGGGTGGGCCGGGATGCGCAGGCACGGAAGTGACCGGCGGTGCAGGGCCTTCCGTGGGCGTTGACGTATGAGGGACTGCTGTACCCGCACCGCCTCCGATGGTGCGCGCGCTGTGTCCGGTGCCAGAGCTCCCTCTGCCGAAGCCGGCGCTGGAGTCACCAAACTCTCCTGACAAAATGGGGCTTTGGGAGCCGCTCGTGGGGGAGGACTGCGAGGAACCGTTGCGGGGACGAGGGAAGGAGGTGGCGGAAAAGGCACCGGTGCCAGACACGGAAAAGCCGGCGCGGGGTGTCGCTGTCAGAGGTGTACCAGGGTGTGGGGCGTCGTCTATCATCACAGCGGTGGGGTACCTTGCGGTCAACGAGGTTGGGCTACCGACGGTCAGCGGAGGGAGAAGGCTGGGAAGAGGTGGAGTCCCAGAACGACCCATGACTTGGCGGGGAGAGCGGAGGCCCCCAGTCAGCGAGGACCCTGGCGAGACGACGGACGCCGTGCCCGAGGACACGATATCCCCTGTCCGTGCCAGGTTGGTGGCGGTTATCGTTTCCATCCAATACCCGCGCTTGCAGGCGTCCTGAGTAGACCCCGAGGGAAGTTCGTCAAGAGTGGGCACACCGGTAAGGCGAGGCGACGAAGACGGAAGGAGGGTCACCGGTCCGGGTTGATGGTGATGGGTCCCTCGTCCGTTGGCCAGGACCCCCGCTGCCTGTGAGGAAGTGCTTAGCAAGGGGACGGGCGCCACCGCGCCGCCGACAACGGTGCCCCCTTCACCAAACGGGGGACACGCGACGAGGGCGACAGACGTGGAAGTGACCGTTGGTCCCGGCGGTGGACCCTGTGGTGAGCGGGCCCCCGTAGAGTCGAGAGAGAGCGGGGTGGTGTCCACTAGGTCAGCTGCTTTACCACCGCCAAGCGCTGCGTTGACCCTCAGCCGGCCCGTCAGCATGGGCGCCGGCGCGTCGTCCGCGAGGTCAGAGAGCATCCGCGAAGAGCTCCGGACACCGCGCAAGCCACGACCCAGTCCGCCACCTCCCCCACCGCTGCTGAGGGTGCCCAAGTTCGTGTTGACTGGCGGCGGAGAAGGCGCCTCGCCGTTTGTGCCGTCGACGCACGGGGCTGGGGACCCAGAACTGAAAGAGACGTGTGTATTTGCCCGGGTCGTCGCTGCACTCGTACTGAAATGGTTGGGGGAATGCGTGGTGCCTCCCCCCTGCATCGCCACTTCCGTGCTATGCGAGTCTCCTGCAGGCTCTGTTAGCGGAGGCGTGTCAGGGTACTCGGCGGAGGTGCCTGGATGCTTCAGCAACGGGTTGCTAAGAGGTGTTGACAGCGTGGGAACCTGAATCAACGAAGTGGCACTGCCTCCCGCCACAGACCGGGAAAGCACCGCCTGCGCGACGGGCAATACAGCCGACAGCTTCACACCAACACGGCCATCATTCTCGACGGGATCGGTGCTACCGTGGTGGCCGTGGTAACTTGTCTTGAGGTGCTCCCGAGGGTTCTCGTGGTCTCCGCGATCCTCATTGACGTGGGTGTCCTTCGCTGTGTAGAGACGGCTGTCTCCGCTGGAATTGCCTTGGCAGCCTTCTATCCTGCCCGCGGTCCTTTCCACTAGCTCTGTCTCATTGCCGACGTCATAAGTCACCTCCGCGTCTGAGTCGTGGTCAGTGTAGTGCCGGTGTTGGTGGAGCGTGTTCTCTGTGAGGCGGCGAATGCTCTTCCAGGCGTTGCGTAGCGGAGGCGGTAACAGTTCCGATCGCCGCCTCGCCCGTTTGGCCTCGCGGGCCTGTTCCCGCATCAGACGCCGTCGCTCGCGTCGCGCCTGCTTCCGCCGCTGATGCTCCTCTAGAGCAATGAGAATGCCTTGAAGCACACGTTGCTGGTACAGAATTTCCTGCGCAAACGTGTGTTGGAGCGGAAACCCGCGGGCGTGTGCGGCAATGTGACGTGGCACCGCGGGGGGCACGTTGCGGTACACGCGCTGGTCGGGCAAGGGTATGGTGCATACGGTGAAGGAGGTGTCCTCGAGTTCTTCCATGAGACCCTCTCGCATGTCCTCGCGGCGAGCCATGCCAGCGGCGAAAAATGCAAGAATCGTCTCCCGGAAAAAGCGCTCTGTGCGCAGCAGGCGTGCTTCTTCCATGGCCGCCGCTGAAGAGCTGTTCCCACAGCTTTGACGGTCGAGACGATCCCGTGGACTGAGGACCTTGGTGAGTTCCTGCTGGAGGTCCTGAAGCGCCGTGTGCCAGTGAGCTCGCACGCGTTTCAGGAGAGCCTCCATGGCCTCCAACATTGCCTGGGAGCGCTCCGTCACCTTCAGTAGCGACACGTGAAATCTGCGCCGCTGAATGACGCTCGAGTTTTGGGGCAGGTTACGGTTCCGCAGGTGCCGATGCTGTTGCTGCTGCTGTTGCTGAGCAAAGTAGTCGCCAAACGGTGATCCGTGCGGTGAAAATGTACCGAAGGCGTCAGTGGTGTGTCTGTTGGCAGAGGATAAAACAGGGGTGACGTTGGCGGAAGACATACTCTGCGTCATCGTGGTCTGATGCGGGGACAGTGCGTGTATGGTGGACCGTCTGCGATCGGCCAAGGACGCGCGCATGTCCCATGAGTCCCCTTCGGAGCGAGGCTGGAAGTGGAGTTTCGGGGTCACCGCGGCCGACGACGTGCGGGTGTTGGTGACGGTGGTAGGTAACGTGGTGGGGGCCGTGGTGAGCTCCGTCTGAATGGTGTCATCATCGCTGCGTTCTCGTCGAAGGGACGCTTCGTCACTCGGTGCGATGGTGTGGTCCCGCATGCGTGGAAGCGACAACGCGTCCATGGGCTCCCGGTCCGAGGAGAGCGGAGGTCCGCTAGAGAAACGACGGACACCTGCCGACGGCCACTGAGGGCCGTCGCCGAGCGTACCCGCGTCAGGTGCACGTGCGTTCACGTCCTTCTCAGCCGCTTGCAAGAGAAGCGGCTCAGGGGTGCAAGCCTTACCACCGTAGCCATCCTCTGGTCGAGTCGGCGGCGAGAACGCTGTCCGGCTCATTCCGTGGGTGCGGCTGCGAGCGAGTCGCGATTCAGTGTCCGCAGGGTTGCTGCTGCTCCCGCCCGACGAGTGTGCGCGAGACTGTGTTGCGGTCGTCAGGGCGTGCTCCCGTGCTTCGACGGTGAGGTAGTCTTTGGAGCGCACCGTCAGGACAATTTGGCGGGAGCGCTTTCCAGCACCACCCGCCTGCCCTCGTGTGGGCCCACCTCCGACGCCTGCAAGACCGACAGGTCCGCTGGGTGCGACACGCGGGTCAACGCCACCGCCCATCATCCCAACTCCCGAGGGGGTCATGCAGAGCGGCACCACATCCGGGCACAGCTCGTCATCGCGTGCGCCTATCAACGAGCCCGATCGAGCGAGGCGGGGGGACCCGTGGCGCGCCGTCGGTGAACCCATCAGCGCCGAGGGAGAGCGGATAGAGCGGACCAGTGAGCCGGAAAACTGGCGGATTCTGTCACGGAACGATGGGGAGCCAGGGCTTCCCGGAGGCTCCGCCGTGCCCACGGTGCTGGAAGCGAGCGCCGTTGGTACCATGTAGAGGTCACTGCGCTCGTTCATGAGTCTTGTCGACATGGACACCGTGCTAGAGGCACCCAAGTTAGGGCTGGGCATCGTTGGGGAGGTCAAGGACGCGATGGCCGGCAAGCCCAGCGGCACAGTCACGGGAGCGGTCACGACGTCGCCCTGCGCATTCAGCGCGCTGGAACTGTGGCCGCTTCTAGAAGCACCAGAGAGTCGCACATCGCTCGAGCTCACCACGACAGAGTTTGGCGTCTCCGCTACCGCATTCCCATCGCCATCTACCGGGCCACCACTTTCGGGTGCGCCGGGCGTTCGACGTGTGGGGTGGGGCGGAAACGGTAATGTTTCCGTCGACGCGGAAGGCCCGCCGCCTAGCACAGAGGCGAACCCGATTCCTCGAAGAGGCCCTTGACTCACCCCTAAAGGATCTTCCGCCAGGTGAAGGAGGGAGGCAGCATGAGGCATCGCGAAGGCTTCACGGATGTTCTGGCTGACCAGCGTTTGTCGCGCCTGTGCACACCGCTCGATGCGCTGAAGCAGTGAGGGGATGCGTGCAAAGAGCTCATTGTCCTTCTCCTGCAGCACGCAGCAGCGCGCGAGGTAGGCGTAGTACGTGTATGCCGGTACAATTTGGAAGGAGATCTCGTTCGGTATCTCCAGAGACGAAGAGGAACACGACGATGAGGCGCTCGCGTCATGAGAGGACTCGTCGTCTTCCACAGAGGCGATAGAGGAGGCGGGGGATAAGGAGCGACCAGGCGTGTTGCGATGAAATGCATTTGTGCCACTCCGTCTGGAAGAGCCACCCTCGTCCGTTGCTCCTGAGCGACGATGGGAACGCACGCGTGAGCCTCGCGACGCCGTGTTCTCAGCTTGCGGCCTCCCAAAGGTACCGCCAGAAGCAGTGCTCGGTAGGAACACAGGAGACATGAAGGCGTTGGAGGCGGTGGACGGTCCGAAGCTCCCCACATTGTCGTGTGACAGGGGCGACGCAAACGGCTTCCACGAGATGCCGCCCGTTGCATTCAGTTTGCCGCCCACCCCAGCGTTCACGAGAACAGCCTCAGGTGACCGTGGGTTCACTTTGGACATGACAACAACGTCGACGAGGTCGTCTTCGGACACGGTTGGGTCCTGCTTCAGCGCCTTCCACAAGGAGTGGACATCAGCCGTGGTGTCGTGCAGCAGCGGAGCTCGCACAATGACAACGCTGGGAACGCGGCCAGGCGTGGGTTGCAAGGGTTCCAGGAGCTCGTCAATTTGCCTGTGGAGGTCGGTGTCGTTCTGGAGCTTATCTAAGATGGCAGACCAAAACGCACTGTAGTCGTTGTTGCCGTCAAGGGCGTCCTCAGCGGTGACGGGTACGTCATCGATGCTCTCCTTTGTACGCACGGACTGAATTTTGGCGTGCACCCACTTCCACGCGGAGCTAAGCTTGGCCCCGCACCACACGGCTAGGTCAGAGAACATCTCGACCGTGGGGCCCATGGTGCACTGGTAGAGAATGCACCCGGCGTACACGCACCTCTTCCACAGTCCGCGCACCATGCGTCGCAAGATGCGTGTGCTGCGCCGCAGCCGCGACCAGAGGCTGCGCTTTCGTGTCGTGCCAACATGGTTTTGTGCCTCTGTCCCCCCTGGCTTCGACCCGAACGACGCCCGCCAGGGTGCTGCCGCACCCATCACAGAAGCATTTGACACGGCAGCGCCGGTTCCACCCAACGCGGGCGCCGCCGTGAGTGGTTGCGTCTGTGGCTGTGAGCGCAAAATGAATCGCGCCGCCACCGCAGACGACGCGGTGGAACTGCCGGCCCATCGAGCGAAGGCTTCAATGCGCTCCGCCTCTTCCGCTGCCACTGCGGCCTCCTCCTCCGCGTCTGTCATGTTGTGGCCGAAGCCGCTGAAGTTCCTTGCATGGGAGGCGCTATCCTTGTGGACGATAGAACCTCCTGCCCATGAGAGGCCTGACCCCACCGCGCCGCCTCCATGGTGCTGACTCTGGGAAGCGGTTGTCGCCGGGCGTCCGACCGTAGGGGCACTTGCATCGCAATGATCGCCCAGGTAGCGATGCCCGCCAGGTGTGGCGGCGCCGAAGTCTGTAGGAGGCGAGTAGCCCGCGGCTGGAGATGGCACCGCACCTGGTGATCCGCTCGGGGAGCGAGAGCCACCAAGGAAGGACATACATGAGCCGTCCGTAGAGGACCGCGAAGAGGACGATGTGGTTGGGCATTCAGATGTTGCAGAAGAGAAGGTGTCGCTATCCGAAAACCCGGTAGACGCAGTGGCAAGAGATGCCAGTGAGGCGCTGTGCAGTCCGCTAGACGGGTGGCCGTCCAACGGTTGGGTGGTGTTGCCAGGCACCCGGCGGTCCGAAGCAGTCTCCTTGGACGCACTGGGGTATCGTGTGGACGCGGAGGTACGGTCCTTTTCAGTGCCGTGTTGGGGACTCCTGCTGCTGCATCCTCGACTAACACGACGCGACTGCCTTCCATCGTGCGCCTCTTCGGCTTCTTTATGCTGCCGCTCCCCCTCCCGCTCCCGCCGCCGCCGACGAGCCTCTCGTTTCTTCGATGACAGAACCTTGACGTTAGCGCCGCCAAACCCGAACGGACCGTCCTGCAGTTGTTGCAGCACGGCCACGATGTCATCCGATGGCGCGCCGGTGTTCGCTCCGTATCCGTCCTCATCGTCTTCGTCGGCTTCGTCCTCAGCGTCAGCGCTCCTGGGGTTTCCTTCTCCCCTCACGGCATGGTCACCATCGCCCGCCTTGAGGGAACGTGGGTGAGTGCCCTCGGAGCCTCCACAGCGGCGCCCGGCATTCCGAGTCTTCTTTTCCACACAGACCGCTGCAGGAGCTGTCTTACGTCCCCACAGCCGAAACCATGAAAGGACATTCTTGCCGCATGATGCCGGTGTTGCTTCCTCATCCACCGGCTTTGTTCCTCCTCCCTTGTGATTCCGCCGGCTCGTGCCTCTTGACCGATCGCCGGCGCTCGCGGTCCTTGACGGCGGTGCTAAAGGGGAAGAGGTCGCATGCATACGGTGAAGCTTGTAAGCCCAAGCGACGGAGGTCGTGAGCGCCGCCGCGGTGGTCACATACGTCGCCAGTCTTGTCGTTTCTGTGTCCATGGCCAGAGTAATGAACGGAAGAGGAGAAAAACAGGAAGGGAAGGAAGGTGCACGGGAAACACCAACGAAGGAAAGAAAGTACGAGCGCAACGGTTCAACGTGTTACGCTTTCGGAAGGAGAGGGCACGAGTCCCACCGCTGACAGGAAAATATTGCGCCGTTGTTTCGCGTCCCGGTCGATTTCAGCTTTCCCCCTGAATGCACGCACAACCGCTTTAGGTGTTACGAATGAGCAGGGAGAGAGACGGCAGAAATCTTCGTCGCCGACGCGCGATGAAACGGAAGCGGAGGAACAAAGAAAAAAAAAAGAAAAAAAGAGCGCAGGCCGTTAGTTCAAAGAAGCTCAGATCACGGTTTGTATTCTGGAGGTGTCGCAAAGAGAGGTAGAGCAGGTCGGCAGCGCACGTTATGTTTTCAATCCACCCAAGTGCACCGCGCGTAATAGTCAACGGAATAGAAATACGACAAGAAAAAGTAAACTAAAACGCCAGTCCGTGGGACGCCGAAAACAAGAACTAAGAGGGAAGATAATAGTATGTGTATGGTCAACGAGAGAGATACTTAGAGAGAAGAGGAAAAGAATCGTTTAACAGAAGGGGTGTGAATTGAAAACTGTGCCTTGTTTAACGATACGGACAGAAGGAACTTGAGAAGGAGGAAAAAACAGGCACTTCACACTAATAGTTAATCTTTTTTTTTTTGTATTTGGGATGGTGACGGTTGATAGTGAGAGACTGTTTTTGGAGAACTTTGAAAAAAAAAATTTATAACAAACAGGCCGTCTCAGCGGTGTCTCTGCGGTGCTTTTACCTTTGGAGAAAGCCGCAGTGTCCGTGGTCCCAACGAACGACGAATAAAAAGATAAGTGGGGGGAGGGAAAGGGGGTGAGTCAAGGCTTCCTTTTTCGTTGATGTGTGCTGTCAACACCACCCGTGCTTGCTACCAAATGTGCGAGACCAGTACGATCAAGAGAGAGAGGGAGAGAGGGACGGATGCACGTATGTCGGGGTTGAGGTTCATGGTCCACTGCAATGGTACCTCACAAAGATCGCCCAGATTGGCTCCCTCCCGCATTCACATGAGGCAGAAAGGTGCGGCGCTCTTCCACGTCTTGTACGATCTTTTCTGTGATCCCACGGAAACAACCACCCTGCGCACGAGTTGGCATGTGGGCCCTACAAGTGCACGCGGCTTCTCTGGTGTCACTGACACATGACACGGCTTC
The DNA here is from genome assembly GCA_030849835.1 of Herpetomonas samuelpessoai. Classification (NCBI taxonomy): domain Eukaryota; phylum Euglenozoa; class Kinetoplastea; order Trypanosomatida; family Trypanosomatidae; genus Herpetomonas; species Herpetomonas samuelpessoai. The sequence goes on from JASAOC010002132.1 coordinate 152,944, forward strand.
CACTGTTATGTTATTTGCTTCACAAAGTTACTCAAAGGTTGTACGCTGCTTTGAACGGCACAGGACCTTTTTTAATCGCGTTACACAAACATTAGAAAAGATAAGGCATTGCTTGCCTCTGTATCACACCAACGAATGCAACACAAAGTACCAAGTGTGAGGAAGGAGGGAGGGACCACACGACGCCACACCTGTACGCCTTCACCACATGCGGTCGCCTTAGTTGTTCTTTTCAGCAGACGCACCGGTAACGTGGCGGAGCAAGCGGCCCACGACCACACCGGTTTCACCGGGGACGCGCGACACCACTCCGAACATGGCTGCATCCCCCATGTCGTCGGCGGTCTCTGCGGTCGCAGTCTCCGCTGCTTCCTCCCGGCCACGTTTCTGTCCTGAGAGAGGAGCTGCTTTTCCGCCCGCTCGTGATGCCGCCGCCTCTTCCGTTCCTTTGGATTCCTTGGCCTCCGGTTTCGTTTCTGCATCCTGAGGTGAGGTTTGCTGTGTTGTCTGCTGACGCTTGGCAAGGTCCGTGATCTCACGAAGCTTCTTGATGTAGTCCGTGATTCGGTCAATCTTGAGCAGCAGCTGCGCATCGACGTTGGGATTGAGGGTGTCCTGCTGCGCTTGCGTCCGTCGCTTGCCAGTAGCGCCAGCACCGCTCATCTGGATGGCCTGGTGTTGGCGGTGGTTCAGCTTGTCCAAGGAGTAGAGTGAAAACGCCATGGCAAATGCGGACGCAAGAAATAAACGAGCCTGTTCATCCAGAGAGTAATGCGAGACGATGGCGTCCTCATCGAGCTCCGCAAGAAGAGGCAGCAGTTCTTTTTCAATTCTGTCCATCGTGTCGCGCGTCTGCGCCATCAGTGGCGCAATGTCCGGATCCACGTCCATGGTCAGATGGTTGAAGATGTCTTGAAGCAAGGCTGTAACCAAACAAAAAAAAAAAACACTAGATACCCCAAGAGAGAATAGGGAGCACGACTACAGTATCCCCTTGGGAGTCGTCAGTACAGTAACAATGGTCCTCTCTGCTTGCTTCTCCTCACGCAACAAGAACAAAGAAACTAAACCACAGAACTTTATATGTGTGTGTAGCGCCAGTGTACTATCAGGTACCTAGGTTCAACAATGAAGAAGGCGTAGATGATGGGTTCAAGCGAACTTGATTGTGTCAGTGATGGGTTTCACAAGGCGCCCACATGCACCGATGCCATGTTTTCTTTGTCTGTGAGCACTGAGGTCAACCAAGCAAGGCGCATGAGAGTCTCTCGTAGTAGCAGAGACATTGCACCTCCACTTGATCCACGGACCCGCCACATCGTCTCTCTTGCCGGGTGACACCATGCGAGGGTGCGTCAGCAAGGACGAGGGTACTGAAACATTCTCTGAATAACATGAAACCTCTTGCTTTCGTATCGTCTTCGTTGTCATTGCGCTCAAGGGGAGATAACCAAAAATAGGAAACGTAAAAGATAACATGATAGGAGTGATAAAAGGGCATGTGTCATGACACATGATTATGCAAAATCAAGTAACGTGAGGTCCCTTCGGTGTCGCACAACAATATAAAGCGGAACAAGTGTGACATCACCACAGAAACATTGTTATCAACTCATCGTTTCCGTAACAATGGGTGGTTGTCGTTCAGCCAATGACGCGAGAAGTATCGTGCTCACACGGCAGTCAGTCAACGCCCGGTAAACGTGGTGGGGTGTTGCCTGCTGTGCTCCTTGTCGGCATGCTCTCCTGCGCGGGCGTGTCATACTTGTTTAGCACCCGCCGGCCCTGGTTGAGTGCTTGTGCCGGCTGCGTTGAACGAGGGGGTCCCGGTGTTCCCAGATGTAGCACCTTGCGGCAGTTTGGGAGAGGTCCCTGCCGACGGCGTGGCAGACGTGGGCTTAGAGGGAGGCTGCGATGGCACCACAACGCTGCCCTTTGTTGCGTCCTTTGGGGATATCACGGGCAGTGAGACGTCGTACACCATGTAGTCTGGGTGGCAGTACGGGTTACGTGTGGGAGGAGTCGCCCGTGGTGCCTCATTCTTGCTCGCATTGCCACCACCACGTGCGAAGCTAAACGAGAAGAAGCCACGCTTCGCGGGAGGTGCAGACGTCTGCTGCTGCGATGTTGAGGGCGTCACCAATGCTTTCCCTGCCAAGGCGGCTTGTGTGCTCTGCTTCCCTGAGAAGCCGGGTAGAAGATCCTTTGCCGTGCCAGTGCCAAAGCGAGGAGGAGAGGAAGATCGTAAGGATCGTGACCGGGTCGCCGGATGCACAGGGGTGCTGTCGATATCTACCGGTGCCGCAGCGGTGGCGCCCGTCGTTGGCAGGTCGCGCGTTATCGCGGTAGACTCTGCAAGGGACTTGCCCACCACCGCCGCCGTCTTTTCAGCTGGCTTCGCGGTGCTGGATGGGCCGCGGCCGAAACCAAAGCCGAGGCGTGGGCCTGCGGGCTTTGCATCGGCCGGCGGTGCGGGGGACTTGGTTGTTGTCGCACCCACAGGCACTGCACTGTCTTTGGACGCTGCGCCAACGGCAGACGGGGGCGTTGCCGATGTTGTGGCCGTCTTCGCGAGCGCCTTGTTTCCCTTCCCATCAGACGCTTTCGCTGTGGTCGTCGGAGTCAAGATCAGATCCCGCGGATCCGTGCGCCAGAAATTAAAGGAGCTGAACTCTGGATCTGGCATCACATCCTCCTCCACGTGACTGCAACTGTAACAGGTGGTGTCGCTAACGGAAGACTTCCGCTGGTGGCCTTGTGGCCGGGTCGTCGCGGCTGCTGCGCTTGCGTTGATACTGGAGAGCTTCCTGTCGACAGTGGACTTCTGTGAATCGACCGACGGCGCTGTACTTCTCTCTGTGTGGGCTGCTGCAAGAGCGCTCCCGCCCGTGGTGGGTTCCGCATTCGCACATGACTTTGCCGACGAGCCGGCATTGGGGCGCGGCCTCTCGTCGTCGCCTGTGATGCGGAGAGAGCGATGGAGGTCGTTCCCGGACAGGGTGAACATGGCGGACTGCTTCCGTTCAAAGTCTCCCGGTTCGGTGTTGTCGTCACGCGGCTTGTGACGGTTGGATGTGGTACCGGGGCGTAGGGTCTCGTCGAGGCCGGTGTCCTTTTCGCTATCACTCGAGAAGAAGGACGAATCGGCAGAGCCGTAGCTCTTTGCTTGTTCACGCCTGCTCCCTTCCGATGCAGGTCCCGCCGTCAGCGGCCCTTTGGGGATGTACCCATGAGGATTATACCCGTAGGTGCCGTTGCCGGATAGGGCAAGGGGCTCGGTATTCGCTGGTTGCAACCCAGACCACGCCCCGTGCGATGCATCTTCACTCCGCACAGAGGACTCTGGAGAACCCTCTGAACGTGCAGACCCCGGCGAGCTCCCGCCATGGTTGCGCGGAGGGTGGGAAGCGTGTGACATGGTGTCGGGATGCTTGCGGTAGCGCCGTTTGTGGATGCGGGGAAACGTGACGTCCACAAGGTGGGCCAGGTTGCGGTAGGTCTGCTTCACCTGGCACACGTGCAGCACACTGGAAGGGTCAATGATGAAAATCTTGTGAATGGGCACCCCAACCGCGTCGTAGCTGATGAGGTCATTGTAGCGGTTTCCGAATCCCGCAAAAAAGGGACGCGCGTGTGGGGGGAAGGCGGCCTTTACGCCCGTGAGACACGCAATCTTGAAGACGTGCGACTGCTTGGACACCTCCTGCGTCAGGGCGGTGAAGAAGCGCTGGGGGGCGGTCAGCACGGGTCCGAGCGGCAGCTTCACACCTTCCTGTTCCAGTGTCCACAGGTAGTTCTTGGTTTGGTCAATCTGGGCGACACTACGCGCGGTCAAGTAAACCATCTTGTAACCGTTCGCCACGATCTTGGAGTAGAGGGAGCAGATGCCAGGGTGCGTCCAGTCACCGCCTTTCCCCAGCGCCGCGTAGAAGTGGCCCCATAGGTCGCTCTTGGTGATGGTGCCGTCAATGTCACTCACCACAAGGCGGTCCATGGAGTCCCACAAGAAGATGTTGCACGTTACCGCCACCACCTCGTCGCCATTCTTGCGAGCCAAATAACGCACCGTGTTGCAGCCGTCGACGAGGTTCAGCTTCCGCAGGTCCTCCTCCGTGGGAAGAAGGGTGCGGGTGAAGTACGCCGTCGAGGAGCTGTTGGGGTCGTCGTGGCCAAAGTTCGCACCGTGGTAATCGGCAGAAGCTCCGGCGCCCTCGCCACCTGCGTCACCAGTAAATTCGTCGTCGCTCTCCGGGCCAAGGTCATTGTCTGAATCCCGATCAAAAGCCAAACGCACCTCCTCCGCGTCGCTGTCATGAAGCGCCTCTCCATCAACAGTGTTGACGTGTGCCGCAGCCGCGTTTCCCACGCTGTTGCTACCGCTATGCGTGCGACTGCCCACGCGGTGAGTGGCGTCAGTAGTGTGGGGGTCCTGCACCTCAGTAGAGCTGTCCGCTCGAGACGGCCGCTTCGGTGTTCCACTGTCGTTCAACGAGGTGTTCGAGCCGAGCCCTGTCGTGGCCGTGTTGCCGTAGCTTGTGTTGGTGGTCAGTTCCGCCTTCTGAGCGCCGCCGCCCACCGTCGGACGGTGAAGTGGTTGCTGCACATCTTCACCACCCGCACCATCATCGAGTGCTGGAATGTCGTTGATAGAGACGCCGCTCGTGACGGAACTGGAGAAACTGCAGTTACGCAGCACCTGCTCCGCCACCTCCGCTGTGACATCAAGATCGTCGTTATCAAAGTCATCGGCGTCAATGGGGTCGAGAAAGTAGTCGTCGTCGTCCGCCTCCCCGTAGGCGAGCTCATCGCTGTTGGCGGTGCTACTGGCGGCAGGGGACGCACGCTTGCTTCGTTCACGACGCGAGTCCGCCGGCACAGGTGCATTCTCCACCTGCACAGCCACATGGGTATCCTTCTTCGACGGCTGGCTCGAGGGGTCTGTGGCAGGTTGACCAGCAGCGTCCAGGGCTTCTGCATTGCACGTTTCGAAGCCAGTGTCATCCTTGGGGTGCAAAGGTGAGCCGTGCTGGGACATGGATGGGGCCAGAGTCATGCTGGTCGCCTCCTTCTCCACGCCACTGGCATCCAGCGACGGCACGGAATGCGCCTGTGGGGCACCCGCTGCTGCTGGCGCCGACGGGCTCGCTTGCGTCATCAAGTCTGAGGTGCTTTCCTTCTCCAACGCGTCCTGCGCTGTCGCGTGGTATTGCTGCTCCTCCTCCCTCTCCGCATCCTCCGCGTCGCGTAGCACATCCGTGGCCTCCCCTTCTTGCCAGGCCGACTCCATCAGAAAAGGATCCTCGGTGATGAAGCGACTCAACCGCTTGCGAGACTTCTCCGCAGCTGCCACCGCCTGTAGCGCAAGCTTTGCCTGCTCTACATCGCCCGCCGAGTGGATCGCCTTGCGGGGGACACCGATGGTGCCATCGTCGCGCTCTTGGAGAAGGGGCACGGCATCCGTCGAGGTATCTGAGGCGGCTGAAGACACGCCAGTAACATGGTTGGTCGGGTCATCGAGCGGCTTCGCTTCGGTCCGCGCACCCGACGCAGCGTGTGACCCAAGGGGTCCCTCCCCTGACTCGGTCGCACTTCCTGCCGCCGCGGAGCCTGGCGTTGACGACGCCCCCGGTGTTGCACAGTGCCACTGCTGGGGAGAAACAAAGTCATCCACGGTCCCCTTCACGGGACTGTACGGGTGCTCTTGAAATGTTACCCGCTGCCCTCCGGTACCCCCGTGCACCGTGGCCGCCCCTCCCGCCATGGCAGCGACGTTTTCGAGCGAGTCGGTGGTGGTTTTGTGCGGCTGCGGATGGTGTCCCGCGTGATGACGGCGCTGCGCAAAGTCCCCGTAGGTGGGCTGCAGCCAGTAGGCCTCACCACCTTTGCCAATCTTCATGACCGCGGTCGTCAGCTGGCCATTCACCTCCACCTGCACCACCTTGTTGAAGGAGTTCCAGATCTTCGCACGGCCGAAGCGGACATTGAAAGGGCTGCTGTGCAGCGAGCCGTCCTTGTGGCGAATCACAATGACATCATTGGCACGCGTGATTTGGTCAAAGTGGTTGAGGTTGAAGAACCCGCCAATGGTGGAAATCATTTCCCCCGCCTCCTTGTTCTTGTCTCCGCTTCTGTATTGGGCGACAGTGCCGACCTCCCGCGGGTGCTTTAGTTGAATTCAAGACAATGACGGAGTGAGCAGGAATAACGATCAAAATAGCGGCGATGTCAGAGAACCTTTCGTCGAGCAAAGCGCGCGTCGATTCTGGAGAGACGTTTAGCAAAAGGAAATCCCAGCAGCGTAACGATCTACCCTATGTCGATGCTTCACGGTCGTGAAAGGTAATTTAAAAAAGTTAGTGCGCTTTGAAAACAAAGAGGGAGGTAATGTATAACGTCTCCTCTGTAAATGAAAGAGTCCTTTACGGACAAAGAAAGTTAGTAGGTAACTTCTGCTGTGTGTAGTACACACACGAAGGAAAATCCGGTGAAGTGAGGAGAAACGGAAAACGAGACACGATACGAGCTTTTTTGTTTTGTTTTAATGTAGATAACGAGGGGAAGTGTGGTTTCTTTTTTTTTTTTAAAGCAGGAGTGAGCAAGATCCACAGAAAACGTTTAAGAAGAAGAAAGAGAGTGAACAGGAATCGTGAACTGAAAGAAACGCACAAACCCTCCGAGAACTGTCGAGCAACCAAAGTGAAAGAGAGGGAGTGGGGGAAAAAAAAGGAGGGGTACGTGAGGAACACCGATCAGCAACAGTGAATGAAATGGGTCCCTCGTATGAAGACTTTTTCTTTGAAATACACACGGGCGAATATAGGTGATAGAAACACGGGCAAGGGGAACGTGAGAGATTGTCCTAGAGCTAGCCGGAGTCCTTCGAGAGTCTTCCCAGCAAAAGAGAAGAGCAAGGCGAAGACCACGACTGCCGCACTGGCCAAAGGTAGGGGAAAGGGTAACCGAGAAAGGCAATGAGAAAACAAAAGCTACGGTGGAAGAGGGCAGAGAACGTGAAAGAGAGAGACGCGTTGACCAATGGTCCTTGATGCATGTCAAAGCAACAGAAAAAAGCTCCAGTCGATACCACTAGTGAGGAGCATTTGGGTGTGTGCGCGTGTGTGTTTTTCGTGTGGGGGTCTACACGGAGGTATCCATGTTCGACCTCGCGCTGACGAAGCACTCTCGCGACATCGTAGCCTCGTGCATTCCCGCCTTCGTGACTTTTCTCTTCTTTCTCGTTCTCGTCGGTGGGATAAGCAAGGGTAACGGTCCTCATAGCAAAGGGTGGGGAAAGGAAATGCAATACGAAAGCGATGGATGACAACCTGATGAGCAGCACACAATAATAAGAAAATCCGGAAGCTAGGAAGTGGAAAAGAGGGGAGGGGCGAGAGTGCATATACGTGTGTGTGTATCGGCACGCACTGCCGTTCAGGCCAGCGGAAGCAGCCATCATGGGACAAGGAGCGTCAGGTCGTTCCAGGCCACTCACATTCTGCTCCCCCCTCCACCTTCCTCCTGTTGCGAGACCGATTTTTTTACCTAGCCAGCGACTTTGACCAACACCGCGAGCACGAGCAGCAGTGCTAGGAGACACAGAATATAGGAGCAGATGGAGGCGTCGTCCATGTCCCGGATCGCGTGTCGCAGGCGACGGTTCATGTTGTGAAGGTCCTCTTGGTTCCGATCAACCTTCGCCTCTGTTTGGTTCAGAAGCACCGACTGCACATTGAGTTCCTCTTGAAGGCCCAACGCGTTGTCACGGATGCGCTGGACACCGGCGTTGATACGATCCAGGGCCTGATCCATCAATTCATCGTTCTGCTGGACCTGCAGAAAGAACTGCTGGAACTCAGCGTCTTGGCGGGCGTTGATGTACTCTACCTCCTCCGCGGACGGCCGTTCTTCACGACTGCTCCCGCGGCCGACGCCCGTTCCACAATGCCTACCTCCCCCACCACCCGTCCCAGGTGAAGAGGGGCCTGAGAAGAGGTCTTGCAACCGCCGGTTCCGATTTGCGTATATCGCCTGGCGACCGGCAACGGTGTCCTCGTCCTCCTCCTCTCCAAGGAGGTTACCTCCGAGAAGAGGGGCGCCCTCCCGTCCTAGACCGTTCATCGCACCAGCAGCACCAGCCCCGCTTCCCAGTAACGGATCGTCTTGCGAGGTGACAACGGTGATGTTGAATTCTTCTCGGTAAAACCGCTTCGCGTTCTCAATGTGGTTGTGAAGCGTGTGATAGTCCTCTTCATTCCCGGACGCGTCACTCTCCTTTTTCTTTCCACTTCCTCCCGCCGAGGAGCTTGCTCTCGCAAGAGACTGTGCCTCCCTTTGGAGTTTCTGTAGCTGCTGGTGTGCGCGTCGAGCGGCTTGGCGGCTGCGAGCAAGCTCCTGCTGCAACACGGTGCGACGGTTCATGTCCGAAGCTTTCAGCTGTAACTTCTTGGGACCACCCTCGGCACCTTCAACGGGGGAGGCGGCATTGTCGTCTCTGCCTTCGAGCGTCCCAAGGGCCTCGTCACACTCCCGACACTCCTTGAGGGCAGAGCGCAATTGCTGAATGCATTCTAAGCAACGGTATTCACACTGCTTATAGGGAGACAGCTTGGCGAGCCTTTTCTTGCGCTCCTTTTCTCGTTGTGCGTGTTCTGCCGCCGTTTGGTTCCGCTCCTCCGCGGTTGTCGCGGTGTCCGCGTGGATGGCCTCCAGCTTGCGCAAGGCAGACCGCATGTATCGCCGGAGAAGAAGCAGGGGACAGACTAAGAAGAAGAGAAAAACAAAAAGTAAAGAAGCAGAAGACGACAGATTTCGTTTCCTCAAGTTTCCTTTTCGTCGACGAGAGCTGCGCACAGAGCTAACAAAACGAGTTGACAGCTACAAAACAAAAAATGAATAAGGAGCCAAGTACATTATTTTTTCTTCCACGTGCGTATGTGCCAGAGACATGTGAAGGAGAAGAGCGACGACAGAAAGGGTAGGGAAGGCTGTCCGTCATTCCCTTTGGCCATCCGTCTGCAGCGGCTCACAGAGTATCCCGCAAGATCGGGACGCTCCCTTTCTCTCTTAACCATCCGTACCCACCCTTCACCACAACGGCCTCATGTCATACGAAACTCGTTCGCGCAGGGCCCATCTCTTTTGAGTAATTCATGTTGTGGTGTCCATGCTCAAACAAAGTCGCACACGTAATGCTCTGTGAAGACAAATAGATGCGAAAGAAGCGAACAAACCCACAAGAAATAGTTCCATCTAACGACGACCAGACGTGCACCCAAGAAGGTGAAATGGTCCCATCTACATTCGTTCTCTCCATGCCCTTGTGTTCACAGTCCATTCACCTCAATAAAGGTGACGACCCGAATCAACTGACGCCAGCACGCCCTCTGACTATCAGAGGGTGCGCCATCCGATCTAGACACCAAGTTGACAGATGTGGGTGCCAGATCACTGTTCCACAAGGCAGCCAGCTCGGCGGTGCGGTTGTCTTTCAGCAAAGCCACAACGGACTCGCGAAAGTTTGCTTGTTCCTCCAGCCATTGCTCGGGGGTGAGAGCGAGACGAACGGCGGCAGCGGCTGACTTCGATACCAACGACGACGCGTGGAGCCTTGTAAACAGCTCCAGAGCCTCCTGCCGTGTAAAGCGATCGACGTCGTGGGCCGCCACAGACGGTATGCCCGCCAGCGTTCGGCGTAATTCACGGATGAGCGACACCTGCTGCCGTTTGTTGTCGCCCATGTCCTCAGTGTCCTTGTCTGCAGGCGCTACCTCCACCGACCCGCGTTCTGACCGCAGCCTTTCTTCCAAGGAATCCAGCAGAGGGCACAGTGTGCGAATGACGTCAAGAACATCGCCGCCGTCGGCCAGCTCCAACCCCTCATTGATGGCCTGCAGGAGAAAAGGAATGTCTTGCCGTAATACCGTTGTTGCGAATTCCTGGGATCCATCACGAGAGTCGCTTTCCTTGACAACATGGCGCAGAAGCAGCGCTAGATCTTTTGGACGGAGAAGGAGAAGTCGCTGGCGCGTCTGCAAAGCGTTCTGCCCCTCACCCTGTGGCTCCGCAAGATTTGCTTGCTGCACGACCTGGGATAAATGTGTGGGCAGTGCGGTGGCGTGCGCTGTAGATACTGGTTTGCCAGGGGCCCGTGTCACGCCTGTGGCTGGTGCGTGAGGAAAGAGAAGTCGGCGAACGGCACCGAGCAGCCGCCCTTGCTCTTGGCGGAAAAACGCCCTCTCTGCCACTGCGCTGTCAAGGCCTTCATCGCTGTAAAATGACAACAATGACTTATCGGAACCGTGCATGTGCCTCAGAGGTAACGAAGCGGGAGACGGAGTAGCGCAGAAACCACTACCCATCATCTCGTTATACTCCATGACAGAAGGAGCCGCCTCCCTGTCGTCCGTAAAATACTCTAGCATACGACCAAGGTTATGGACGCGCAGGGAAACGTTTCCGTACTCACCCTCCCACACACGTTGAATCATGTCGAGGTACTGGAGCAACAGATATGTGTACGAGGCATTCTGCAGCGCAGACAAACGGTCAGACGGCTCTGATGACGATGTCTGCCTGTCTTCACTCGCGAAGGGAACAGGGTTCCCTGCCAACACCTGACCACAGCCTTGTTGCGCCCGTATGGCGTGAAGCCGCGGTTGATGCCTCTCGAGAAGCTGAAGGAAATCCACAATGGGTGCGGCATCAAAGACAAGGTGCCGCGCAGAAGGAGTTGAGGAATCGCCCTTCGCCGCTCCTCCCGAAGGCCCGCTTCCAGCCGTCCTCCGCACCTCGTCGGGCAGTCGGTGAGCCGCCCATGCGCTCCCTTTACCGTGTACGTTCGCAGCGACCTCGTGTGGATGCGTACACAGGCCAAAAAACGCTGATGGCTCCCGTGCTGCTGTGGTACAGAGATCCCAGGCACACTGCAGCCAGGGTTGCAACCACGGGGTCTCCAGCAGCTGATCAAACGAGCGTGACAGATTACCAGCGTCTTCCTCTGCAAGGAGCGCTAGCATTTGTGTGCAGGTGCGGTGACACATACCATGATGCCAGCTTGTTTTAGACCCTGAATTTTGTCCCTCACGAGCGTCAACGTCAGCGCAGCCGCCCAGCCACCAAGAGGGCTGCTGCGGCAATGAATCCCCGCCCAGCTTGTGGGCTGCCTGAGCCGCCTGAGCGCCGGCGTCGAGCCAGAATCGATCAGTCAGAGAGCACGTCGTCGTCAAGACACTCAGTATCTCTACAGTGAGCGTAACGAAGCCCACAGACCCAAGTGTGCTACGCATTTCCTTCACGTATGACTGGGGAAAACAAGCGAAAAGAAAGAGTACGTGACCTTCTCGCATCACATCACCAATGATCGTCTGCATACTCTCTTCAACGGTGTCGAGAACACTGAAAACAGGGACACTGGGTTGCTGTTCGGCTGGTGGCGCTGCCCCACGCCGCTCTTTTCGTCGGCCTTGCTTTTCTTTCCACTCTTGCCGGATTGCCGTCGCGTGACGTTGACGTTCGTACGAAACGTAGCCTCGAGACGAGTTTGTAAACCCCAGTAGACTGCGCCAGCCATCGAGAGAAAGACGAGTAAATGCCTCGGGGAGGTGTTCAGGCAACCGGGACTGCGCCTGTCCTTCCCTATCTGCCACCGTAGCAGACGGCGGCACGCGAGAGGAATGGATCACCTGAAGAGCTAGCGGGGGTGGGACTGGAAACGCATCCCGATGGACAACGAACGCAACCCCTGTTGACTGCTCTCTTTCTTTGAGGCTCTGAATCGTTTGCAGTTGAGCTCCACTTATGCCTTCGGAAGTGCTGCGGTGACCGTGGTACCGCTGCGTCTGCGCAAGCCACTCTGCGCTTGGCTGTTGAATAACCACACGGTTGCCAGAAAACAGTGCCGCTTGGAGAATAGCTCGAAGGGCCTTCACGAGTTGGTTCCCCAGTCGTGTGTCCGTGAGTGTACCGCTGCGCTCCAAGAGCTGCGACACCAAACCGGCATCCAACTTTCGTCGCACGTAGGACGGCGCGGTCGCGAGAGCTTCCCTTAGCTGGTGTATGAGCATGCCTTGCACACGCTGCACGCCACGAGGGTGATATGTTTGCCCGTCTCGGTCCTCACCGTGTTCCTCTGGTTCCCCGTCTAGTCCCCTCGACAGCGCGGCCGACCCTGCGGCAGCCGAATTGCCAAGGTAAACATTAGGGTTCTCCTGCAATCGCCCAAGCACCAGCACCGCGCGCAACAGGCTCTCCACGTGGGCAAGTTGTGTGGCTGCATCGGTGTGAAAGTTTCTGTTGGACCGCCGGGAGCCTGTGTGAACCCTCCCATCCCTCCCCACGAGATGTCGCTGTGTGCCTTGCTCACGGCCCGAGGTGTCCCCGTCGCCCCCATAGAACAGGGTGACAACAGCCAAGAGGTCCTCAGGGGCCACATCGGTAAGGAGCTCCGTGCACTCGGCAAATAGGCGTGTGTGGCTCGCGTTGAGAAGCGCGTCTGTGGGACGAGATCCCGCTTGTTTCTGCGCATGGCGCGCACGCTCACCCGTAAGCCTCACCGAGGCTTCGAGAAAAGGTTTGCACATGTTGTAAATGCCCGTGACTAACGGGGAAGCTGCATCACCGGATCGCAGTTGCAGTTCCCTCAGGTTTGCTAACAAAGCGTTCACCTGTTGAAGGGAAGCCGACCTCGACAGAAACAAGGTTGCGGGCCCGAATACGGACAGACACGTAACAGGTCCTGTCCCACGGGCAACGTGTGACTGTGCTTCCTTGTCACTTGTGTGGGTGGTAACATGTTCAAAGACAACGTCACCGTCCGCATCGTAGCGGGCCGGTTGACGTGCCTGGCGTCCCGCCGCGCGCTCCTGCATAGCGCGATCCGCCTCTGCTGCAAGGGACGCCTGCTTTCTCCGAGCCCTCTCATGGATGGCATCCACCAAGGACATCAGAGTTGTTCGCAGGGGCTCGTTCCTTCCGTTTTGGGATCCGCCGGTGGAGGGATCCGAAGTGGCAACGGCGTGACACCGGAGGAGAATCTGAAACAAGGAAATGACATCCGCCGGCGTGGGAAGCGAGGCGAGCTCCAGACGTTCTAGTGTCTCTCTCTCCATGGTCAGAATGTCGGCAGCGTTGTGAACAATGAAAGCTTGGAGACGCTCTGCGGTGGTGTCGCTGAACACGGGACCCATTGCGCACGACGCCGTCAACATATCCATCGCGGAGACCTCGGGATGGTTACCGCAGTCCCCCAGTAAGCGTGGATCGACACGGGCCGCTGCACGCGCGGCAGACAGCACCATGGAGAAGGTTGGTCGGCCGCTCGGTGTGAGTTTCGCGGCGTTTTCCATTGTTTCCAGCAGGTCGCAGAGTAACACATCCGGTGTGGCCATCTGAAGAGTACTGTCGGTGGTGAATATTTCAGGTAAACCTTTCCTAATGATTTGGACCATCTTAGGAAGAAGGCTCCAACCCACCAGAGAGTAGCGTGTCTTGTGAAACAAGGCCTCGATATGTTTCTTCTGTTGGACGGACTTCATGGTCTCCTCCGTGCGCGAGAACGCAAAGACATCCGCAAGCACATCGGCGGTGGCGTACTCGCTCACTGTCTTTGCGAGCGCATCTGTCGCTTCTGCTTCGAATCCTTTGAAATAGGTCCGCTGCACGTCTTGGAGGAGCTGTGTGCGGAGCACCTCATCCCGTGGTGCACGAAAACCATCGTGTGCTGTCATAGACGCCTCCACAAGCATTTGCTGAGAGCGTTCGAGGAGGCGAATCAACAGCAGTGTTGTCTGCAGCTCCTCTACTACAAAGGACGCATCACCCCTTCCGAGGACGTGCTCTGTGTCACGCGTTTGCTTGTGAAGCATCGCCTCCACCACAGAGCCCAGCGCCACACCGACCTCCTCCATCGCGTGCAGGTTCTCCGAGTCCCGCGCCGACCAGTGACTACTGGAGTTCGTTTTTGCGAGCCGTAACCACTGGGACACGTACCGAACAATAACGAGAGCAGCGAGAGCGTCACGCAATGACACCGTCGTGTGTTGCTCTCCTTGCTCTAGAGGCTCCTTTCCGTGACGCACCCCCATCCACAGGGCTTCCACCAAGGAGAGAACCAGCGCCGTGCACTGGGTGTTTGTCACGGCGAAATCCACGGGTGAAGGCGCACCGAATCGGTACGGCATGCGCACGAGTAGTTCCGCAAGTAGCGTTACCACTTCACGAAACAGTGTCACGTGGTGCGGAGATCGCTCAGACAACGCACCTTCTGATACCAAAGGGCCAGAATCCACGGGGGTTCTGGCATCCGTGTTGGTTTCCTGATGGGGGTGAGACATATCCGCGTCCGACGGCTGTGCAACCCCTCCAGCAGCGCCATCATCGCGGTGTTCGTGTTTGTTGGCTTCTTGTTTCAGCCGAGCTGCGTACTTCAACATAGCGCCAGCTTGTTTCGCACAGACAAGTTCTCCGGTGTTGCTCTCCTTCGAGTCACCTGCCCACTCGGTGGACGACACGGTTTGCAGAAGGAATGCTGGGACCTTGGTTGCACTTGACGATCGTCCTCGGGTATCCCCCATTGTCGTCGACAACACTTCTGACGATGATTCACGAAAGGTACCGTTGTGGTCGTGCAAGTTGTCCGTGGGAGGGCTCGCACGCAACGCGTAGCGAAGAAGAGCAACTCGCTCGCTCCTCGTAAGGAACGGAAAGACTTTTGGCGATGAGAGAAAGGTACCGGCGACAGAGAACAGGGCTCGCGGGGGACTCTGCGTGACAGATAAACGTTCCACCGACCCGCAGATGGTGAGCAGCTCCGCGGGTGTCAACTGCGTCGTGATGGCGCCACCCTGTACACGCTTCGCGAGAAAGGACGGGCCAATAACTTTGACGCGAGCCGTGGTGACATCTCCTGGACTCTTTGCACCACCACGGTGCACGTCCTCTTCCTCCTCGCCGTCGACCTCGGTCACATGGATAAAGGCGTCTGAAGGGTCTTGGTCCGTGCGGGGGCTCCTCACCGGTGCATCGGCTTCTGCGGGATGGATGGGTGGGGAAAGATGAAAGGAGTAGTGACGGAGACCGGAAAATGCCCGTGGGGTTGCGATTTTGGGCATCAACGCCAGGTGGACCGCAGAAACGAGACGCTCGCGTGCCATCTCCAGCGTCAGAAGGGTGGTGACAGCCTTCCCGTGATGGGGTTGCTGCCCACTGGCTGATGATGCAGACTCGCGTGAGTTGTGGACCTGTCTGGGTGCGACGTCTGCGATGGTGGCGAGCGCGGGGAGTACCGATGACCAGTCAGAAAAACTAAACATGTGCGCATACTTGAGGGCGGCGTCACATAGCTCAACGAACGCCTCAGCAGGTGAGAATGCCTCGAAATAATCTCCTTCGATGGAGGGGGCAGACACCCGCTGTTTCTTCGTGGGGGTCGTGGAATCCTGTTGGACAGCAACAAGCGGTTTGTTTTCACTGCCGACCGATTGTGCGGTGGCGAAGACGGTCTGGTCGTCCTTGTGTGAGGGAGTGTTTCTCCGAGACGTAAAGCGACCTGCGGATTGTCTGCCAAGAGGGGACACGTCACCACTGCTCCCGCCTGCGCTCACGTCCACGACAGAAGCGCGCTGTGTCATCAGGGTCTTCCGCGTCCTCTCTAGGGCACGCAGGGCCAGGCTATCCGCCTCCCCGTGAGGAGGGGACCAGTTGAGGAGACGCGCGTAAAGGTTGGCGGCGTACGCAATTTGATAGGAACGTGAGACGTGTGCCCACCGCACAAGGTGCCACACCAGGCGGGAAAGGGACGCAGCAAGAGCTCGTTCCGCTGCCTCTGTGTGGCTCCGGCCCAGAGGGGCTAGAGACGTCGGCTCCGGGGGAGTTGCGGATTCGCATCGCCCCATCGATGCGTCTGCAAGGCATGCAAACGAAAAGGCGTGGCTGTAGAACTGCACCACAGGAAAGAGAACGTCCACGTTAAAGTTCATGGGACGCTCCGTACGTGCAGTGGATGCAGCACCGGACATGGACGCTTGTCCCTCTTCATAGTGCATCATCTGCTTGTCTCGTGAGCGTGTGGGAGAATGTGATGCTCCAAGCGCCTTGAGCTGACGGGCGTGCAGCGCCTGACCTCGTCCGCTCGTCTCAAGCCCCCGGACAAAGCGCTCCAAGCCGCTCAGAAGGGCGTCATACGGGATGCCACGGACGTAGCGCATCGATTTTTCCCTTGAACCAGAGTTTGCCTCTCCTGATAGAGGACTTGGAGAACTTTCTGCAGAAGATTCCTTTTCGGTGAAGCACATCTGCTGGAGCGTAATTTCCTCATAGGTGGCTTGCACCGGACCCCGACAAAACACAAGGGAGGATGGTCCACCTTCATCGTTCCCGTGCAACGGCGTCGATGGTCGGCCCACAAGCTTTGCACCGATACACTTGTTCAGTACCGACAGGATCGTCGAAAACGCCTCTCGCTCCACGCTGTCGAACGCGGAAGCTGTGGGGACATCTTTGACCCCGTGAGGTCTATCAGCTGTTGGACAAGACGGCGTGCAAAGCTGGATAAACATCTCCACAAGCATCGGAAAGAGAGTTGAGGACACGTACCGATCCAGTTGAAGCACGTCGTCCCGCATGCTGACGTACACCTGATGAGCAGCATCTGGAGAGGAGGAAGATGAAGCCGAGCCACGCTCCTTCGGCGCCGCAATGTCCATTCCCTCTCCCACGTCTTGCGGTAGGGTAGCATGGGGAAATACGAATGCGTCGACAAAGCGCATACTGTCAACGGTGCTCTTGAGAATGCGGTGCGCAGAGAGCGCTAGCTTCGCCAGCTTTATGCACTCTTGCGCATGGGCCTTCCGCGCGGCGTCTGTGACCTTGTTTCCTGTGACGTGCGGCATAGGTGGCGCACGGTCTTCTGTGGATGAAGGTCCCGAAGAGAAAGGCTCCTTGTTATCGAAAGCCCCTTCGCGGTGCGCGTCTGCGCAAAGAAACGCTGCCGCTGCGTCAATGGCATCCCCGGCACGCGGCCTCATCCCGAAAACGGCAGCCGCATGCAGGACCTCCTCCGCCAGCTCCCTTGTCCACGAAACGCCCGCCACACTAGACGACGCTGGGCGAAGCTGATACAAGAACTGACCCGCACGTCTCCGCAGTGGCGTCCCATCGGTGCTGCGCTTCGTCGTTGATAGCCCGTAGGCCCGACGGAGCGTTAGTAGGTAGCTCGCCGCGGCGGAGGCGGAGCACGTGTGTAAGTCTGGAGGAGACGGTATGCCCACGCTGCGCGCCTCCGCAGCGTACGTTTCATCGCGAGGTTCCGGTGAACTCGTCGTATTGTATCGCTTGTGGGGTGATGCGGAGCTACGGCGCTGCACGTCCGTGTATGCCTCAGAACGATTCGGTTTCCGAGTCTGGCCGACGCTGGTCGAGCGCGGAGACGTGTGAGGGGGTACGGTGGCGTCCAGTGGGGACTCCTTCTCTGGCAGCGGTGGGAGCCCTCGAGAACACACGGGTTCTTTGCGCTCTGTATGCGCAACGTGGTGCGCCCCCGCAGCCCTGACTCCTACCTCTGCTGCTGCTGCTGCTGCTGCAGGGGTCTCTGCCTGCCGTAACACCGCGCGTTTTGCAGTGCGTCGGCGGTGGGAGAAACGGGACCCTTTGAGTTCACCAGCGGTCTTCGCGTTGGGGTTGGTGCTGTCACCACCTGCGGCTGCGTTGTTGTTACAACGATGGGAGCATAGTGTTGACGGTCCCGTGAGGGTCCGCAAGGAGGCACTCGCACGCGCCTGCAGGTGACGCCGCATGGTGAGCGCCACGAGTGCCTTGGGGGAAAGGTGAAAGGCACTGAGACTGTGAAAAATCAACTAGGTGTACTCTAATCTACTTCCGTCGTGAAAAGGTGGAGTGCAAAGGTATGACATTGGATTTGTCGCAAGCCGTTCGTGTGCGTCGCTCTGCGCGCCGAGAGATGTGAGGCTGAATTCAGGATCGCTCCGCACGTGCAACAAGCAATCGAAATGGCACTTTCATCCACCTCTGAAAAGCGTTTACACATACGATCCCTTCCCAGCTTGATTTCCTAGGTCTACACCGCCTTCACATGTCATCCCTCGTGGGAAAGAGTTACTCGGTGGGTTTGGTGGCTTTCCCTCGGCGATATGTATTCTATCTTTTACAATCTTGTCTTTGAATGTGCTTCTGCGTTTGGAAACATGCAAAGATGATGGCTCAAGACAAAGGAACCGTAAAGATAGTGTACATTCGCAGGAGTAAGAGAGCGGGTGTATTTCCAAAAGAACACAAACGTGAAAAGCTATGAAGCGAAATGAGTGTACATTGAACAGAAAAAGTGAAGAGTATCAAGTGCCAAGGGAAGAAAAAGAAAAAATGTGCTGAGCCAGATGATATACATGTACGCACCAACCACGGCCCATGTTCTCTTGTGTTTGTTTTTGCAGTGATTTGCCTCGGAGCTCGTACGGTGGGGGAGAAGAATTTATATTGAACGGAAGCGGAGCTCACCTTCAACCCTAAGACAATAGCTTCCCGACGTCTGGTTTGTGCACGCACGCACACTCACGTATGGTGGTACCGAGGTTTCTTGCTTAAGAGACTACAGCAGCTCCACCGTCACCTTGAGTTCTGTCTGCTTGGCTGGCCGGACCGATGCGCCGTTGCCGTTGGTCCCCACGGCAGCGCGGGTCAGCGTGAGCGGCAGCCACAGCTGGATCCTCTTTCCGTTGCCGTAACGCTGCACACTGAAGGAGCCCTCCGCGACGGGCTGACCATCGCGCAGCAGCGTCATGCGGATGGAGGAACTTGCATCGTAGAGGTGCAGCTTAAAGGTTTGATTGAAGAAGTTCACATTCTTACCCGCCGCCGCCGCCGCACCACCACCACCACCGTTTCGACTGTTCGCCGCGCCTGCCTTCCCAGCACCTCCTGGCTCTTTGCCGGACATCGCACCGCCTCGCCCTCCCCCACGGGGGCCGTCCGGATTTGCACGACCGCCCTGCCCATTCGACGCGGGCACCGCCGACGACGTAATGGTTTGTCGCTCCGCCTCAATACGCACGGCGTACTCTGTCTCTGCGGGGACGGCGGCCACAGGGGTTATGTTGCGGGCAAACGAATTGGTGGAGGACGGCGAAAAGGGTTCCATTAGGGTGGTGGCTACCGGTGTGGTGGAGGCGCTGCCACCCCCGCCGTCGCCGCTCGTGCTGCCGCTCTGTCCCTGCGGGAGGGCCAGGGCACCCACCGTGCTGGTGAGGCCGCGAAAGGTCGCATCGGCTGAAGTGAAGGTAGAGCTGCTCGCCAGGGCCGCTGGCAGCGGGGAGCCCGGCGTGGCGCTCGTCAAGGAAACGGCGGCTGGGACGCGTAGCGTGTGACTCGCCGTCATGGGCGGCAAGGTTCCGGTAAGGGCGCTGCGGTCCGCGTCAGGACCACCGGCCGCCTTGGGAGACGACGCCGCGGCATTGGAGCGCTGCATCAGAAAGGCTCGCGGAAGACGCCGGCACGAGTGCAACACGATGCGTACCTGAGCCTCGTCAGGGATGTCCTTGTCTTTGATACCCCGGTCAATCGCGCGGAAGCGTGCCTCGTAGTCGTGACAGTTGCTCAACTTCTGGTACAGGTTGGCGAGCCACTCGCGGTACTCGCGGGGTGTGAGCAAGAACAGCGCGGCCAGGTGCTCCAGCATCTGCTGCACAGGCCACTGGATGAGCTGGAGAAGACTGAAATGCTTGTGCACAATCGCCTGGAACCCAATGAAGCTTTGATGATCGCGGGGCTCGTGGAGAAGAATATCGCGTGCGTGATTCAAAGCAGCCTGTGCAGCTGGCCAGGTCGACTGCGGTATCTGCTTCTCGCTCATCCCCTCTAGCACATCAATGAAGAGGAGCCGCGCGCGTTGCCGGTGCTCGTCGTCGAGTTCAAAGGCAGTGGCAAACAGCTGGTTCCTGTGGCGTTCAAGTACCTCGTTAGCGTTGGCAAATTTACGCTGTGGTACCGCTGTGGCAGACGTAGGTTGGTTCAACGGTGTCATCAGCGCGAGCGCTCCAGCATCTGTGCTTGTCGTGGCAGCTGCTTCCGCTGCCGTGGAGGTGGCTGCTCCGTTTGGAAGCGGAGAAACTCGTGTCTGACCTTGTGTGATAAGCGGCAGGCTCACGGTGCTGCCTGACCGACGGGGATACTTTCGCTCCCACTCTGTGGGATCGGTTACGTTGTACATGTCAAGAATGTCGCGATGCACGAGCTCCTCTCGCAGGGGGTGCAGGCGAGCCAGGAGTTCACAGGTGCGACGTGTGTCTTTCGCCGCGGTCATCTTGGCTTCCATCTCGGTGAGTCGTGTGAGCATGAGTTCCTTTCGCAGCTCCGCCGCCGCGCGGTCGCCAACACCAACCATCACAGGAAGAGGCTCCCGCGTTTTCTTCCGCTTCAGCTGGAACGGGTGAGCTTTCCGTTCTGCATTGTTGGTGCCACGTTCATCGCCACGACGGGACCCTGCTTTCCCAGCTGCCGTCGCCTTTCCCGCGGTGTTAGAAAGAGAAGTAGTGCCTGTCATCGGTTTCGGCGCGGAGCCTGCTCCTGGTGGCGTCACAGCGGCGCTGGATGCCTTCTCGCCTGGGGACGAGGCGGCAAACGTCACACGGCGGTCCGGCTTTTCCTTCTTGTAGGGTGACGTTGCGGGGGAGCTGACGCTCTGGAGCACGGTGGCGACGCTGGTATTCAGCTCCTCCTCCGCAAGGGCTTTCTTGGTTGGGCTGGCCGTCCGCGAGGTGTTCGAGGCACGGGACGGTGAAAGCAAAGCAGACTCAGAAGATGTTCCAGCCGGGGAGACTTTAGGGACATGCGCTCGCCTGGGTCGTGTGGGTCTACCGGCGGAGCGTGATCCCTCTGTGCGGTAGACGGAGCGTCCGTTACCACGCTCTAGCAGTTCTGCAAGCGTGTCCTCGTACGACATGTGCTGCAGGGATTCGGAAAGCAGCGACACAAGGGAATCACGCTTGGTGGAAGCTTCCGTTCCAACACGAGTGGATACGTCTGCGTGCAGCACGCCAGACCTGTTGCTGGAACTCTCGTTGACTAGAACAGAGGTCGCCTCGCGTCTGTCGTTTACGATGCTTGACAACGGAAGCGGTCGTTCCTCAGCGAGGCGATCCACGGCGTCTGTTTCTGCACCGCGCACCGTCACGGCACCGCTGGCGTCTTTCGAATCACTGGTGGAACCCTCCTCATTCCTCGTGCTGAGGTCACTGTTGGTGCGTCCGGCGTGAGTCGACGACTGCTCCTCCCGGTCTTCGTCGTCGTCGTCGTCGACGGCGCGTCTGATACCCGTAGGTGCATACCCCGTCCAATCAAAGGTCTCTGCCACGTTCTCCTTCACGCCCTCCCCATCAGGGCCGGTGCTGTCGGCATTAAGGAGATCACCTGGCATTGTTGCAGATCTTGTGCTCGTTGCCAAAGATTTTGCGTCGTGCAGACGGACGGTGCGAGCGGCGGAGAGACGCGCCTCGCTCGCCACGAGCTCCGTGTGCAACGCCGTCTCCATCTCGGGATGCTCACGCAGAAAGCGCTCTGCAGCCACCAGTTGGCAGCGCAGCACGCGTTGCTGCTGCTGGGCAGTCAGGTTGCGACCCGGACCACCGCCTTGCCCGCCTTGTTGCTGCTGTTGCCCAGACATCTGTTGCTGCCGGCGAACGAATGGTGTGTAGCGCTGCGTGGTCGCACCCACTTCACTCCCGAGGTAGAGAAGACCGACAGCGCTCTCAGACTCTTCGGCATCACCGTCCTCGCTCTCCTCATCGGTGTGGTAGTCGTAGCTGTCGTCCTCCAGTCCGTGCGAGTCATCCACATCCTCGACACCGTCGGGGGTGAGGTCCCCCTGCGGGCCGCCGCCTCCTGCGAAGGGCGTGGAGCCTGACCCCGTGGTGGGGGCGGGTGAGGCCCTCTGCCTGGCTTTGCGGCGCACACGCAACGCTTCTTCCTCCATCCTTTTCAAAACGCCTTCGAACTCGCGCATTTGCTTTTGGGACTGCTTGGCTTGCGCCACGTTCTGCATGTGCTTGCGAACGTAGAAACTGTCACGCGCCTGTTCTGGTTGCAGGTGACGTAAGGTGGAGCTAGGAGTAGTACCTAGGCCATCCGCTTTCACGTTTTCCCCAGAAGCTATCGCGGCCCCCTCAGCAAGGGCTGATCCACCACGCTCTCCTTGCGGAGCAGAAGCCGGGGCATCAGAGGTCTGCCGGGCGCCTGATAGCACCCCTTGGTGGGTCCTCTCTGCTTCCTTCTCCGCCGCCGCGAGCAGAAGGGCAGTGGCGGGGAGCAACGCTGACACGCCAGTGTCTGACAAGGTACCCCTGGCATCAGGAGCGGGGGAGGTCGGCACCCCACCGTCGTGCAGGCCACCGGCTGCGTAAACGGAAACCGTCGAGACGGCAGCGGACACGGGCCGCTCTGCCGCCCGACTGCCATTCATCGAGGTCCCCTCAGGGACGCCGCGTGACAGCGCCAGTTGCTGCGTTGGCGAGTTCGCCCTGGTGGGACCGGCGGCAGAAGACCCGAAGGACGACGTCGAGGAGAGGGAGGTGCGGCGGGCGCTCGCAAAGGGGTTCGTGCCCACCTGTCCCGCGCGGCCGCTGCTCGCCTGTTCGCGGTAGCGACGGCCACTGCCCGAGGAGGTCTTCACGTAACCTTTGCGAGACGCACTGCCGTGCTGGCCACGCCACTGCTGCCGCTTGAGCTCGCGCTGCTGCTGCCGGGTGTAGTACGACGGACGCTTGACGTAGTCGGAGGCGTCCCCTTGACTCAGCGGGTGCTCATGGTGCGCGTGACTACCCGCGTTGTTGGTTGACAGCCCTGTCGCGCCACCCCGTGCGCTGGCTGCGGTGACCCTCGGACGTCCATCACGGGTGAAGTTACTGAAGTCAATGTCGTCGCTGTCGGTGACTTGACGGCAGAAGGAAGTCGGGGATTGCAGGGAGCTCGCAGGGACTTCGAGGGATCGAGGTGCAGCCCTTGCGCTTGCGTTTGCGGTGGCAGCGGCCGCACCCAAAGCCGCAGCGGCTTTGTTCCGCTCCCGCGCGGAGGACGCTGTCGGGGTCGCCAGAAGTGAGGTGGGTTTAGCCTGGTGCAGTGCTGCACTGAAGGCGCTGACAGGGCCCGGCGCTGGGGTCGACCCGGGTGCCTCCTCGGCATTCGCCAGCGTGACTTCTGGCACGGTGTGAAGCCTACCGGCGCTTGCCAGGGCGGCAGCGGCGGCATCGCCGGCGGTGGTGTCCGCGCTGCTAATGAAGCGAATTTCCTTTTCCCTTCGCCGCTTTCCATGGTGCGTGCCGTCCATTTCAACAAACGGTGTATACACACGGAGAGGTTTATATACAAGAAAGAGGTGTGAATAAGAAGGAAAAAAGAAAACAGAATTCGTCTGTTGTCGGCTTCGGTGGCGACGGAGCTCCAGGGGGTTCCAGGCAGTTTCGATGCAAAAAGAAAAAAAAAAGTGAGAACTGGTGAAAACAAGAGGGCACCAAGACGACGGAGTGTCAGCGGTCCTCCTTGTTCTTGTCTGCTGGTGCTGCGTCAGCCTTTGGGGCACACGGAGAAGGAGAAAGACGGGGAGGAGAGACGGGTAGTGGTTTCACAAGGAAACGCAACCGTGAACGAGCTGAGAAGCACACATGTGACAATACATCAGAGACGAACGACAAAGATCTCGTTGACCTTTGTGCTGCTCATCAGGCAGGAAAGGGGGATGGAAGAAAAAAAAATATCGAAGAACCAGCAGTCCTACATGTCGGCCCCTACCGCATTTGCGCTTCCGAAAACCGGAAACGACCATCGCGTGGTGATGGATAATCTCCCCACAGTGACGAGCACAAAAGCTGCGAAGCCTCCATAACAGTGTGCGGCCTACGCGCTCAGATATCCAGTCACGTAGACCCAACATGTCTTTTCGTGGGCGATTCCCGGGACCTTCCCTCTCACTCGTTGCAGACACGTTTTTTTTTTTTTTTTTCATTATGATGTTATTGTTTTTTGCGTGTTTCCAGCATAGCTGCTGAATGGGTGAAGGGATTGCGGGAAGAATGGTGGAGAGAGGAGAAGGGAAAAGCGGGAAGATGTGTTAAGCAAGGAGCAAGCGCAACGGTGTCAAGACACACAGACAGAGAGAGAGACCAAGAAGAAAGAAAGTCAAGGGGAGTGGGGGTAAACCGAGGAGTTGTTGGAATAGGATAAAGCAGGAAACGGAAACATGTCTCTCTAAAGCCTCACCAAGATAGGAACAGACGAGGGAGACATCAGGACAATCACCAAATAGCTAGGAACGGGTGGCGTCTGGGAGGAGAAGCTCCCATTCGGTTGTTCTTCTCGAGACCTGCGCTTCGTGTTCCCTTTGCAAAAGAGCCAAAGGAAGATGCTTGTCCGACACTAAGAGAATCTTCGTCCTCGCGACCAGCCATCATGCGGACCTCGTGCCTCGGTCCTGTCGAGGTCTGACCGATAATCACAACCGTAAACGGTTTTTATAGATCAAACGTTTAAAAAAAAAAAAACATATTTCAGGAAAATAAATGTTCCTCTGGGAGAACAAAGTGAAGAGAAAGAAAGAAAGATGACTCTACTGTAAAATAAAAGAAAAGAAAAAGAGATACTCACAATATCCGATCTAATCAGCCGGATGCCCCTCTCCCACTAAACAACAGAGCCGTTCACCAGCTGGATGAGAGGTTAGCGACTGGTGCGGTGGCGGTACGGCTGCCCGCTTCCGTTAGAGGCAGGTGCAGCCATCTGTTGCCGCTGGTGCTGGGTGGAAGGAGGCTGCCTTGCGTACATGCTGCCCGCTGGTAGCGGTTGCCCGCCCAGCGTGTTCGAGCTGCTACTCGCTGACCGCCGGGTTCCCTGGTGTGACGTGGGGACAGGATTGTCCGTCGGGCCTCCGGGAGCAGTCACGCGTGGCGTGGTTGACGAGGTTGAGGTTGTGTTGTTCCCGGCAACCGCGTAGTAGTCGCGATGTTTCTGAGTGAAGGCACTGGGGTTCACAGCGTGTCCCAGTGGGGGGCGCTGCTTCCCCGGTTGGTGGTCGCGTGTGGTGGCCGAGGTGGACGGTGACGTCCGCTGAGAAGGGCCCTGCCTCACAGGTTGAGGACTGCCGAGGGCGTTGAAGGCAGCTTCGGGAGCACCACTGGTGGGTGTTTGCTCCCGGCGTTCCTGGCCTTGGTTGTCTCCTGGGGCCGGGGTGATCTTGAGCACACGGATGCCAGACAGCAACGAGGCGCTGCGATTACGGTGACTGGCAAGCGCAGCCGCGGTAAGCAACGTGCCTGACGAGGCGCTTGTGAGACCGCTGCCATCGGGGTGACCAGTTGAGTAGCCTTGCGTAGTGGTCGGGACCGAGGCCCGCCGCTGGGGCAGTGCGCGTGGCGGAGACTGCCCTCGCGAGATGCCACGACCGCTGCTCCCCTCCGCTCCACCATCCGTGGCGCGACCGGAGACGTACGAAGACTGTATCCCTGGCGTTGCACCGCTGTTGGGGGCCTCGTTACTGTCCCTGTACGGTGTGGGATCGTTCCCATCGCCGTCCCTGTAGCCTCCCCCCAAGGGGCCGGCAGTGCCGCTGGGAGGAGAGCGAAGACGGTCCACAAGGTGAGAGGGCAGCACAACGGGCGGTGCTGGCGGCATCGTCCCGTTGCGCTCCGCCGATCGTTGCCGTGGCGTTGGGGTCAGGGGCCCCGCGACCATGGGCGGAGACGGCGTCAGCCCACGCGGCGAGGAGCGGCCGCGGGCAGCACTGGCGTAGAAGTTTTCATTCTCGCGCAGAATCGGTGCGGCAGGAATGGTATCCGCATCGGATACGAAGCTAGGGTTCTCCAGTTCCCCCATCGTCGGTGAGGGGAGAGAGACCCCGCCTGCGGTCATGCTCGGATACGTCGCTTGGACGCCACGGAGTGGGGACAAGCTTTCCCGCGCGTGGCGATCCGTACTCGCGTTGTTGGGAGGGTCATAGACGTCAGCTCCAGCGCTGGTGGACATCGGTTGTTGGCGTCTGCGGGTCGGGTCCTCGTCCGGGTAGTAATACGTGGAAGGAGCGGCAACCGCTGAGGATCCTTCGAGACCGCGTGCAGGCTGCCTGCCTCGAACAGGAGAGGTGCGAGGAGACCGCATGGAGCGCAGGCCTTGTGATAGGTCTGGGACCGGGGGCGGCGGCAGGGCCGTGGCAGACACTGGCAGCGCACGCCGCGCTTCCGATCCTGCAGCGGCAGCAGCAGCGGCGGCGGCGGCGGCCTGGGCACGCTGCAAGTGGCTCCGTGTGCTTCTCTCCGGGGATCGGCGTGGTGCTGGTTGTTGACGCGAGGGCAAGGAGCTGGCACGCGTTGTCGCCGGCGGAGGGGGCGGCGAGGGTGGATTGGAGGCGTCAAGTGAAGACTGTGTGAGGAAGGTAGCTGTCCCTGTCCCCGCGAGGGGTGTCTGCGTGCTGGCGACAGAGTTGTGAAAGCTCGAGGAGGTGCCCTCGTCCACGCCCGACGTCGACGACCCATGCATCGTGCTTGGGCCGTGGGGAGCGGCCGCGCCCCCCATGTCTGACACACCACGCTGCGTGGCCGCCAGAGGATCATGGGTGGAGAGGCGCTCGTGACTAGGAGTGGAGCAGCGGTCCTGGCTGCTGGCCCCTAGCTCAGGGCTGGAGGAGCGACGAGGGAGAACTGCAGGAGCGGCGAAGCTGTAGTAGTCGTTCTGCGCAGGCGGGAAGGGATCAGGCACGGACGCGGCACCGGGTGCGAAGGGCAACTCTCGTGTGGCTGGGATGCTGGGCATGGCCTCTCGCACAGCCTCGGAGGAAACAGCTGCGTCGTTGCCGAGGGCTTCTTCAGAGGGGGCACCCTCATTACCGTCTGCGTGGTCGAGGAACGTGACGTGGCTGCTGGTGCGAGACTTGGGGCGTGAGGCCCGTGTACCATCGGGGAGAACAATTGCGGAGGCGGAGCCTAGCGACCCGATGCGGCGCAGGGTCATGGACGACGGGCTGTGCCCCTTCAGATGGCCAGCACCCAGACCGGCGTTCCCGCTCGCGTGGCCGCCGGTGCGTCCAGCACCAGTGGCGCCACCAGCAACCGGGGTGTCGCTTCCGCCTTTCCTTGGGCTAATCTGCGAGTGTTGCACCAGCGCGGACGGCTGCGGCGAGGGTGGCTTCCCAGCAGGTTGGTGGGCGAGGCGGGTAGAGGAGGAGGTCCGTGAGGCCACTCGCGGCACGGCATCGCCGCCCAGAATGCCGGCGGCAATGTTGTCTAAGGGTGGTACTACGGCGCGACGGGCGGCAGAGGAGGTCGACGACCCTGGACGTGCCGGGCTGCGATCCCGCATCGCCGCGGCGGCCTGCGAAGGCAGCGGTAGGGTCTTGCGCACGACACCTTCCTCGCCGCCTCCGTTCCTTGCAGGTGGTTTGAGACTGCTGGTACGCTTCTTCTTGCCTTGCGGGATTTCGTCCAGTTCGCGGAAGGTGCTGCTGAGGCCGTCCTGCTGGTACGTGCCCATGCTTGTCGCTACGGAAGTCCTCTTTTTGGTCTTCTGGTTCCCTCGGTGGCTGCCAGAGGTGGACGTCTCCGTGGCAGAAAACACGAGAGGATTGGTGGCGCTTGCAGTGGCAGCGTCTGTCGCCCCTCTCGGCCGTTGGCTATCGTCACTCGACGTAGGAGAGATTTCGCGATTGTCGGACGCTGGCTTAGCTGATGGGCTCTCCAGCTCGTGCTCATGGTCCTCGTCTGCGTCCTGGTGATCCTCGATCCGGGCTGTATCCTGGGCTTGGAGACGGCCCTGGGGGAACTTGCCGAGGCCGCCATTCACCTTCCGCAACTTCTTGCGCTCGCGGAGACGCTTTTCTTTTCGTTTGCGGTGCTCCTCTTGTGCTAGCTTGCGGCTGTAGTACTCGGCATCGCAAGGATGGTAAACACAGCACCATGCAAGCAAGAGAGAGAGAAGCAATACAACAAGAAAAAAACCAGAGATCCCGAGTACAAGCCACCACCACAGGTCGGGGCTCACGTTGTTCTCACTACTACCGGCCATGACAAGGAATACTTGAAGGCACGGACAAAGCAAAGGAGTTTCGTGTATGTAAAACGCGAAGATAGCCGGACAAATCTAGAGTCCCCGCAGAAGTCTACCAGCAAAGCACGAAAAAAAAAAAAACGAACAGTTAAAAAAAAAAAAAGAAGAGAAAGAGACAAAGATCTAGAAGAAAGTGAATAATGGCCTGGGAAACTCAAAAACTTTGTGTTCAACTTCAGAACGTAAAATTTGTGACCGCGTCGGAGGGAAGAAAAAAAAAAGTAAGCAACACTCCCGGACACCTTTGAGAAAAGTTCTGTGTACGGGGATGTGAAGTTCCCACTGAGGCAAGAGAGAAACAAGCACAAAATACCCAAGATGAAATCGTCTAGAACACAACGTCCCTTACAGACACCAACACACACACACAGACACACAGAGGTGGAAACGCAACAGTCTGTACACCAACGAAAAAGAAATGAAAAAGTCAAACGTGAGCTGCTGAACTTGAGAAAAGGTAGCCTGTCACGAGACACAGGGGTTGTCTAAACACGTTTACACCGCAGGAAGGAGAACTATGTACTGCTTTAGCGCTACGGAAGGAGCGGGGCACGGGGGTAAGAGGAACAAAAACAATTGAGAGCTTAAACACAGGAGGTTGAAAATGAAAAGAAAAAAACAGAGAAGAAAGAAAGATACTCTACTTTAGAAAGTGCTGGGCTGTTCTGTAACAGGCTCCTTTTCTTTAAGTCACCTGTAAGCGCGCGGTTTCAGAGCAAGGAAGGAGAAACAAACAGACGACATTAAGATCACAGGACGATCTCAGAAAAGCATCCTTGTGCACCCGTGCGAACGTTGTAGAGGTCCCATCGAGAAGAGACCCCATGGTCACTGTACCATGACAACGCCTTGTGAGATCTCTTGTGCGCTGCGCGGTGATTTTCAGAAGCGAAGGAACTCCCAAGGGATAGACAACGCCAGCGCTTCCGTCTGTCTTAGATAGACCTCACCTCACACGGTTTCGCTAACCGCGCTCGTTGAATTCAGATGATTATTACATATAATAATTTCTTTTGGGTGTGTGTGTGTGTGTCGTGTGGCTGCGCACGGGCAAGTGGTGAGTGGAAGTACTAGTCATACAGTTTCACCAAAGCATCGCAGCGAAACATCAAATCATTACAAGTTGTTCACATGAAGGGAGACGGAGCTACGATAAGCTCCTCGGTGTTGACAAGACACCGCACGCCCTCTCTCTCTACCTACCTCTTTGGCTGTCGTGGCCTAGGCACAGAAACGAGAAGGACGTGAGGGAAGGCAAAATAAACAGAGAGTAGGAGAGAGAGAGAGAGAAGGAGGGAGAGAAAAAACGGAAGGAATGAACGCGTGTTTACATCGGTGGCAGCATACAGGAAAATGGATTCCATTTAGCGTTCAATGGAAATAAAACAAAACAAAGAAAGATTTATATATAGAGAGAGAGGAACACACGCACCCATAGACACACATTAGAATGCAAGGAGGCTCGGCAGCGAGGCCACGTAGGAAGAAGTGATGCAGAAAGGATGCTTAACGCAACAGCGAAAAAGAACGCCAAAAAGAAAAGTAAGAGCGAGAGCACGAGAGGAAATCCGAAAGGCAGGAGCCATACCTTCTAAAATATGAGAAGAGAAAGTCGGAAAAAAGAAAGAGGAGCTGTATTTAAAGACAAAAACAATAACACAAGACAAGGCGCAAACATGGGCAAAGTAGGTTCGGAGGAGGTAGGAAGAGAGATGAAAACGCGAAAGTGAAGGTCACCAACAACAACAAAAAAAAAAAGATGTTTGCTTGGGATATACATTGTATGAACAACAGAAAAGGAAAAAACAACAAAAACCATCGCGCAAAAAACCTGTGAAGGTTCCCACCAGATATCTAAAAGGGACCTGGTCCCCGCGTGATGCATTCGCAGTAGCGTGGATGGGGAGTTGCAGAGCTTCTCTTTCCCACACATAATCTCACACTAGGGACAGAGAGGAGAAGCTCGCGGAAAGGGAAAGAACCGCAGGGGGCCGCAGCGTGGTGCTGCCCAGGGCAGCAGCAGCCGCAGGCCTCATTGTTCCCGGGGAGGATGTGGTGCTGCTCTCACCGCTGCTAGCCTGTGGGCTGACCGGTGTCCGCGCTGCTGTCGCCGTCGCCGTTGTCGTTGCCGACGTCGCGGACCTGCGCCGACCAGCGCGGGGCAGTGTGTTCGCCGCAGTGGGGTTTGGATTCGCGAGCGGGGCTACACTCGTCTTTCGCTTTCCTGTCGTGTATTGGGTGGACATGACGGGTGTGTCCGCAGGGGTGTCCTTGCCCTGCGCAGAGGCGCCGCCGCTGGCACCGCGTGCGGAGGCAGGTTTGCCGCCCGCTAAGAGCCTCTTGGCGCGAGGGCGGGGTGGGGAGCTGGGGATGGCGTCCAGGGCACGCAGGGCGGCTTCCCGGCCACCAGGGCTCTGCGTCTCTGGTCTCTTGGTGAGCGAGAACGGGGCAGAGGTACCGCTTCGGTCAAACGGGGAATCCTCGTAGAGCGTCATGGAGTCCGCGCGGCTGTCCATGGATGTTCGCCGCGTCAGCACAGTCGGCCGTGACGTAGGTGACATTCTCGTCGATGAAGTTGCGCTCGTCACGTGGCTGCTTTCGGGGGCCCTGCTCGGCTGCGAACTGCGCGTCTCCTGAGAAAGCGCGCTCGGTGTAGACGACGACGGCGACGTCGCACGGCTGTCCTCACTCTCAACTAGGCTACGCGACGAAGCTCGTGCGTCTCCGCCGTGACTTTGCTTTTCGCCCACATTACTATAGGCGCGATTGTCGCTGCTCACACCGCTAAGGTTGCTGCTCAGTCCCTCAAAGGCTCGACTCACACTCTGGCTCGGGGTCAAGGGATTTTCGGTAGGGGATTCAAACGTAAATGGCTGGTTCGAACCGTTGCTGGTGGTACCAAACCCGTGGCCAACAGGGGTGAAGCTGTTCATGGGTGCCGTGGCGTGGGAATGCATCGCTGCAGGGACCTGGGCCCCCGTGGCCTCCGCCTTGCGTGGCGACAGCGTCGAACGTGAGGTGGGTTGTGCAACGGCGCGGCGGGATGCCTTAGGGGAAGGGACGAGCGGTTGTTGCAACATGCTGCTATAGTATCCTTGGTTACCAAGAACGCCAAGAGACGTGCTGAAGTCCTGAGAGTCGCCCGCGCTCGATGCGGCTAGGACCGCACTGCTGAGGGGGTCCTCGGTCACTTCGCCAGCCCGCTGCGACGGCGTTTGCTGTGGTTTCGACTGAGGCGCGGGAACCACCGGGCAGGTGGGCGGCTGAGGGCCTCGAGGATCGGTCC
This sequence comes from Herpetomonas samuelpessoai, assembly GCA_030849835.1. Lineage (NCBI taxonomy): Eukaryota > Euglenozoa > Kinetoplastea > Trypanosomatida > Trypanosomatidae > Herpetomonas > Herpetomonas samuelpessoai. Next base: position 184,316 of record JASAOC010002132.1, read on the forward strand.
CTCTCTCAACGGCATGGGTGTCCGTCTCCGCGACTGTGGGGACTTCTTTCTTGGTGGCCCTCTCAGCCCCACTCCCACTACTGGCGGTGTCTTCGCCCGTTCGCCTTCCTGTTTCAGCGCCACCTTCCACTTCACGATCGACGCGACTCTCAGAAGCACTATCGCAATCATCCTCCTCACGCTTTTCTACGTGGTCGGCTCGTTGGCTAGGCGACCCACGAGACTCGTGACCGGCGCCAGGCGAGGCTGACTCGGTAGTAGCATTGCCGTTGTCTTCCGCGGCAGCGGCAGGGAGCTCATCGCGCGGCCTGTCGTCTGACGGCGCGGCAGCAGGTTCCGCCTCGTTGCTAGGCGTCGTCATCTTTTCCTTGTCCTGATCAGGACTGTCTTCCGCCGCGCGAGCGGAGCCGTCACTCCCTGATGATCCGTCTTTGGCGCTTGGTGCACTCACTGCGAGCGGAGAACGCCCGCGTCCGTTTCCCTCACGGAACACAGCGGGGAGTTTGTACATGTGGGCCGCGAGAGGTGGTGCTGGCGGTGGATGTGGCACCCCTGGAGTCGATCGGTTCAACGCAGGCGGCTGTCCCACGTGTTGCTGCTGCGGGGATTGCTGCGGATGCTGCTGGGAGAGCTGCGAATTCGATGAGGGTGTTGCGGCTGTCGTTCCTGTTGTGGACGATGACGGGGAGGTGGTCCGCGGTGCGGGTGGAATGGGTGCTTGTCGCGACATGAGCGGGCCGGCGCCGCGTCTGGGAGGGATGGGTGGGATGTACGGGGTGTTCACGCCGACGGCCGGCCCGCGGGGCGGCGACTGCAGCGGGGGAGAGGGCAGCATGGGACGCTTTGGTGCCGACGGCAGCGGTGGTGCGACGTCCCCTCCTGTTGGCAGCGCGGCGTCCGAAGAGCGGCCACCGAACCCGTTACCGGCCTTGCCTGGGAGCGCCTCTGCCAGCGGTGAGGTGGTGGTGGTGACGTCATTCATGGTCGTCTGCAGCGACGCTACGGACGCGATCATGGGACAATCCGGGAGGAAGAAGTCTGTGCCGGTTTTCGGACGGAAGTCGAGGAACCCTCCGCCTGGGACTAAACCAGTGAGGCCACCAGGGGCGGCAGAGAGACTCATGCTCGTGTTGAGCGCATTCTGTCCACCACCTCGGAAGCGATGGGCGCCGAGAGACGCCTGTCGCGCAACGGACCGGAAGAACTCCGCGTCGTCGGCGCCAGACTTTTTCGTGGCAGTCTTTGCCCGACTGCTCGGTTTTTCCAGCGTGTGTTTGTGGTGCTTTGGCGAGATGCACGGCTCGGGGCTGTCAGCGGTGGCTCGTTGCGCCGCCGCGGTCGAATCCGGCACATCAGACTCCTCGGCTTGCCATGAATGAGAAGTGGAGATGCGCCGTGTCGCCGGGCGTGTGGTGGTTTCTGGGGTCATTCGGTCCCTGTCACCTTGTGCGTTCTTGGAGGCGACGCTAGCGGGCCGCGGATAGGGTTCTGTCGATGGAGCTACCGCCTTGCCCGCCTGCGAAATGGTGTCGTCGGTCATACCACGGGATGTCTGTGCGAATCCCAACATGGGACGCTCTTGATGGGCCAGGTCTAGAAACGGGTTGGCTGCGGAACCTACCGTCAGCAGCTCGTCATCCGCAGGGGATACCAGGTTGCTTTGCACAGAGTTCGCCGCGTAGCGACCGCCCGTTGCACTTACGATACTGGTGCTCACGTTGTTGACACCTCCACTGGCGTGGTTGGCGTTGCCTATGTCAACCGCCAACGCATGACGGAACTTCGCGGTCCGTGACGTGTGCCCTGGCAGCGAGCCAAAGTGAGGAAAGAGGAGGCCTTTGTTGGTGTTCCTGTCATCCAGGCCCGCGCCTACCACCGTCGGCGTCTGGAGTGATGTCGACGTCGTCAGCGCCGCGGACTTGCCTTGGAGGAGGGGAGGGGGACGTGGGACGGGCTGTTGTGGAGACGGCGCCCGCTCCTGCAGGGCGGCCTCTGACGTGCTGCTCGGAGAAGTCGGGAGCATTGGTGTTTCGTTGCTCGTGTGGGAAGTGGAGGTGGCGCCGGTGGAGCGCCCCACTCGGTGACGCTGCGACACGCTGCTCGGCACGCTGCTTGACGTCTGCGTCGTCGTCGAGCTCATGACGGCCGAGGTGCTCTGGCTAAAGTCAAGAAAGGCGGCCCCAGCGCTGCCCGCGCGATAACGCCCTACCCACGACTCAAGTGTCTGTGCATTCGCTTCGGGGCTCCCAATGTATTCGGCGACCGCCTGCCGGAAATGCGTTGCGGACGTTCCGTTCGCCTGGGCCTCGGTCGCCAGTGCATTCTTTCCCTCAAAAGGAGGTTCCACCGCAGCGACGTCAGTACGGGGGTGGTCTCCCTGTGGGCCTGGTGCCCCTGTCGTTTCTCGTTCATCGCTGGCGTCTGCTGTGCCAAGGGTGGAGGCCGGACGCGTTTCGCTCAGCCGGGTATTGCCGCCATGGGGCATTGCGTCTGTGGGAACGGACGACATGGGAGGTGCGTGACGGTTCTGCGCTGACGCCACACGGGGGCCGCGGGATGCCTTGACCGTCTCCTCGGACCCCACGGCGCGCACGCCGGACTCGGAGGTGTCGCTGGTGCTGAGGCTGCAGTCTCCGTTGAGGTGACGACCGTACCGATACGTCGCCGCGACGCTGCCCACAGCTTGAGTCGATCCTTCGGCGCGTGCGCCACTGTCACCCTCCCCGTGCGAAGTCGCATCGGCCTCGCGACCTCGCGGTGGTTTCGGGGGCGACGCCCGACGGTCTGCCGCGTCTCCGCTTCCTGTGCTGAGGGAGATGCGTGCGCCGCTGGTGTGAGGCAGGGCGTGGTACTCTGTGGTCGAGTGCCTTGGCTGGCCCTGACGGGAAATGCGTCGGCTACCCACAGCGAACGGCAGCTCCTCATTCCCTACACCGTTGCCAGAACCCATTGCGGTCGCTCCGTCCTGCGACGCCATGGAACCGATGACCGGGTATGTGGCCGCTATGAAGGTGCCGGCGCCCACTGACAAGGAGGTGGATTCGGTGCTTCCGTGCCGAAAGGCGTAGGTGAAGGGTGCGGACGGAGCGCTGTGCTGGCTGGTGAGGGAGACACCGTCCACGGACATCAGAGACGTTTCCGCCAGGCCACCCCCACTCCCGTCGTGAGGAAACGGCAACCCATTGGCAGCGATGCTGTACAGACTGTAGGCCCGGCTGCCGCGCGTGGCCGGCAGAAAAGGGTGAAACACACTGTTGGCGGTACTGGGGCTGCCGAGGTCGTGTACCCCGTTCGGAAAGCCAGGCCCATGGGAGATGGACGTATTGCCCTCTCGGCGAGACCGCCGCCTGACAGCACTGTGCCCACGCCACGTGGCCGGTCGTGCAGCACCGCGCTTCTCCCCAGACTCCTCCAGAGAAGAATCCGTGCCCTCGCTGCGCTCCTCGTCGCGCTCCTCGCTTGGCATGCTGTATGTGCTCTGGCGCTTTCCCCCGAGCTCACCGGCCACGACGCTTTCGCCCCCGCTCACACTCGCGTGACGGCCGTCCGTCCCTGCATCGCCTGCCGGCGCCAGTGTGGAGCCGCTACGAATTTCAAACGTGTCGCGCCGGCTAAGAGACGGGATGGCGTCGCGTTCTCGGAACGTGGCGTGGCTCTGCGCAGTGCTGGGAGGCATGATATGAACGGGAACGCCGTCAATGCAGACAACTACGCCTCCGGGTGAAATTCCCGGCGATGCATCCGTGCCGCTGTTACTTACGCTGTCCGACAGCACACTGCCAGTGCCATCGTTACCGTAGGAAGCTGCCACCGGAGCACCCACGTTGCTGCTCTCGCTGCTGGTGCTGACGGTGTTGCGCATTCCGGTTGTCCCTAAGCTGTCACGGCTACTTCGAGTGCGCAGGCCCGCAACGTCCGCGAATTCTGGGTTGACACGCATCTCCCGTGGGATGTACAAGAGGGACGGCACCAAGGCAGTGCTCATGTCATCACTCTCCATCGAGTTCCCCAACGGGGCGGAGGCGATGCTGGTGAAGCGCAGGTTCGCGGGGCCATGGTCGTTGAAAACGCCGCCGTTGCCTCCGGTGGCAGAGCCGGCGCCGCTACTCTGAGGCCCGCTGGGGCCCGCGTTGACACTGGAGTACAGAGGAATGCCCTCGTAGGACATTTGGCTCGCGAAGTTCACGTCATAAGCAGCGCTCGCCATGCGCAGAAACTTGGGAGCACCTGGGGTCAGGGTCGACTCCGACGAGAGTCGGTGCACGCTGCTGTCCAAGGGAGGTGCCAGCGCACTTTCCATCGCAGGTGATCCCTCCAGCGGGTGCTCGTCATCGGTGAAGCCGCGAAATGTGCTAGCGAGGGAGTGGCACTTGGACGAGGAGACAAAGGGCAAGGGTACGCCTCCGTCGACATCGCTCTGAAGGGTCGTGGGGGAGCCAATCGACGCAGGCGTGCGCGGACTGATGTTGTCCCCTTGATAATGAGACGCGGAACGCCCAAGCGCGGAATGGTGGCTGAACGTGCGGCTGTGAAAGGGGCCGCTTACGTCTGAGTCAGCGCCATGAGACGCGAAGGCAGACGTCGGGCTGTCCAAGAGCAATGGCGAGGCGAAGACCGGGATGGTCACGGGTCCGGCCAGCGAGGGCTCGGAAGCGTCCGCTGGCCCACCGACGAGTGTCGACGTTCGTATAGAGGTCTGGGACTTGAGCCGAGGCGGTTCCTCGCTCAGCGGCCGCCCCTCCGAGGCACCCGTCCCCACGTCCCTCGCGCTGGAGGCCCGTGAGCTGGTGGACAACGAAGCCGCCACGGGTGATGCGCTTGGGCGAGAGGGACCCGCTGTGTTCGCTGCTGCGGGGGCGGCGATGGACATGCGCTTCGCGTTCCGCAGCCGCCCTCTGCGCTCTGGCACAGGGGTCGGTGGAGACGAAGGAGGAAAGCCTCCCGCAGGACTGCGAGCGTCTCCATTGACGGAGGCGTGCACGGTGTCCGGTGTGAAGCTGACCTCGTTGGGCCCTCGCCGTGCCTGTCCAGAGCGGCGGGGGGAAATCGGCACCGCCTCATGGCGGCCTCCGCCAGTGGCCGTTGCGCTGCTGGGCCCACCCGACGACGCGGTGGTCGCCGAGCCTTCCGCGCTGGGCGTCAGCGGCACAGCGCACGTGGTGGGTGGGCTGAGGATGCCGGTCGAAATGTCGCGGCCACCGGTAATGAGAATGCCATTGACAGGCTCGGTATTCGAGGCCAGCGCCCCTTGGCTTGGCTGCCCCACCGTGTCTTCCTCTCCGCGCGGCTCTGCTGGTTTATCAAGACGCCACCTCCCCAAGGTGCTACTATGGCTCGCGCGGCCAGGACGGAGCTCAGGGCTACGGGCCTCCGAGATGCCAATGGGGCCGGGCAACGACGCTGACCGCCCTCCGGTGTTGACGGAGGAGGGAAAGGGTGCGCTGTTGTCGCCACGATGGGACTCCTGCTCCGCACGGCTGTTACCCCCTGTGGTGCTAGCGTTGGTGCTCGAGAGTGACGCGAGGGGAGCCACCGCCGTCGTCGCGGTATCGTGTGCGGCGGCGTTGGACTGCAAGGAAGATGACGCCTGCGCGGCGGAGGAGGCGGAGTATCCAAAGGCTTCTTCACCGGGCTCTGAAACCTGCACCACCACGCGCCGTAAAGAGTCCGCTGCGTGTCCTGACGTCCCCGGCCGTGATGGGCTCTGCCCTCCTTGGGTACCGCCACCAGTGCCCATCGCGCTCGTTGCCATCCCGGCGGAGGCGGCAGCACCGCCAACGAGGGAGTCACTACCACTTGGATGGCTTGACAGAATACCCCCGCCCCCGGGTGCTCCGCCCAGACGCGCGCTGTTGTTGAAGGAGCGGTGGCGCAGCGGCCCAAAGGAAGATTGACGAGAACCGAAGCCAGACGAGGTGCTGGAGGGCCGCTGGCCGCTCGCAGCCCCACGAGAACCGGAGCGGGCAGGCGACTGAGCCGCGCTACCCGAGTACGGTGACGCTGCGGTTCGGTTGGGCGTCACCGCCCCACCCAGGCTGTTGGCACGGCTCGCATTCCCACCGGCGTTACTGACGTGGGTCCTGGGGCCCTTCCCCGTTGCTGTGGGGGAAGCGAGGAGGATGGACGAGGCCGCGCTGGTGCCTTCGCCCAGCGGATTCAGCGGATGGCCCGCGACGCTCGTGCCACTATGTGCACCGGTACGCCGGAGGTCCGCAGGGAGGCCAACCACGTGATGCTGGCTGCTCGTCGGGGACACCTCTTCCAGACCTCCCACAGACACGCTACCAATCACACTCCCTTCGATGCTGTCACAATGGTAGCCGTAGCCCGTGCCGTTAACGCCAGGAATGGGTGCCGTCGTTGCCGTGAGCGGTGTGCGGTGCCCCATTGGGGAGATGCCCACTGCCAAATCGCCTACAGCGGGGGGAGAGAGCGTCAGCTTGTCTTTGAGAGCACTCGTAAAGACATTCTCACGCTGACGCCGACGTGAAAGCAGCGATAACTGTCTTGGGACCAGCGTCGTAGAGTCACCCTCTTGTGGACTGGCGGAGCTGCCCGAGGTTCTCTTCCTCCATTCTTCTCCGCTCGATGCGTGGGGCTCTGCTTCTGCGGGACTACCTGGTCGCTGAGCACTGCTCGCCGCCGAAGAAACACGCTCCGATGACTTTTGCACCATCAGTGGTCCATCCACGCCAAAGGGCGTGGGACTGACACCCAGAAGTGCCGCCGTACTTTCCATGGTCGACCGCGCGGCGACCCCTTCGCTGGTGGTGCCCACACTGCCACCACCAAGACTCTCATCGGCCACGTATAGTGCGTGAAAGCCGCCAGACATGTGCCTCAAGCTCGCGTTGTGCGTGCCGCTGTCCTGCGGTGCGTCACGGTAGTACACGCCGTCGCTGAGCGGACGAAACGCTTGGTTGCGACTGTTGTTCGCCTCACGCGGTGTCGTGCGCATCTTCTCGTCCGAATCGCTCTCTGCTGCCTCCACGGTGACCCGTTCGAACTGGAGCATGTCGACAGATTCCTCATCGGCTGTCGTGGTGTCTGGATTGCCTTCGTGTGATTCACCAGCGACATTTGTGACGCGCGCCCGTGAGTACTGGGAAGGGCTCGGCTGCGCGAGCAGCCGCAGGCCTGGCAAGAAGCTTCTATCCTCCGTGTCGCTCAGACCCATTAATCGCTGACCCACCCGATTGCCCTGACGACCGCCTCGTGAGAACCCTCTGCCCTCTCGCATGGAAGTGGCCACAGTTTCCCATTTGTCGGCATTTTCTCTTCCTCTGTTGGCCTTAGAGCGCTTCGACACGGTAGCCGCGGGCGACGAGGCAGAGGAAGCTGACTGCGAGGACGCCGTCTGCGGTGAGGAGACGTCCGAGGTGGGCGATGCCGCCGACGCCGCCGTAAGTCGTTGTTGCATGGCGGCGGAAAACGCTGCCGCCAGCGCGGGGGAGTTGACTGACATTAACGCTGGTCGCTGTGGGGGCTCGAGCTCAGTTGCTGGGAAGGCACCGTTGACGGCGTCGGGAATGGCCGCAGCGGGGGAGGTGGACGAAGGAACGAGCGAGAGCGCCAACGCCTTCCACAAGTCCGCTGACGAGCCTGCCGCCATGGTCGGCTTCGCAGACGTCGCGGACGAGTCACCTTGGCTGTTATCTGTGTTCTCGCGGCCCACAGACAGCACCAGCGAAGGCTTCTCGGTTGCAGGGGTCCGGTCAAAACTGCCCGGTGAGCCAGAATGCGAGGGATGTGGGGTCGCTGTCGCTGCCATCAGTGCCGATGTAACACGTGCCGTTTCTTCGAGCGCGAGAGGCGCGTTCAGTCCGCTTGGGGTGCCGCTCTTGCTGCTGTGTATGCTGCTACGTGCACCGCCTTGAGACGGGGTGGAGAGAACAAAAGACGTCACCGTCGTGCTACTGCTCGGTTGCTCCAGGATAGCGCGTGGAGCCACCGCAGCCGCCGTGCTGGCAAGCAACGCGGCCACTACCGCCGAGGCGTCGGTCACGCCAGATGATGTGCCGCTGGAACTGGCGACAGCCCCATGACTGCTACGCGAAGGTGAAGGGCAACTGCTGTTGATTGACGCAGTCAGTTGCTCCATCATCAGTTTTCCTTGTCCTGCAAAGAGCTGGGTGGACGGTGCCGCTGAAACGGAGGCAGGAGGAGGGGCAGGAAGTGGGGAACGCGTCTGTCTAGTTGGGGAAGACGGAAGCCTCGTCACGCTCGATGGTTTATGACGGTCGGCGTGGCCGGATTCGCCACGGGGGCTGGAGCCCACCGATGACTGCGCCGCCCGCGCCGACGCCGAGGCGGTTGCGCTAGGAGACATGGGATCTACGGTGCCACTGCTTCCGCTGCGACTGTCCGTTGTCGCTTGTGTCACCGTGCTGATACCGGCACCAGGCATCGTCGTCTTGGAGGTGCCAGCCGACAGCCCGCTGGTCAGCGTTGAGCTCGTGAATGTGGTGCGCCGCTGCATGTAGGCGATGCTGGTCTGTGAGGAGGAATGCCCGCTGGTCACGGTCATGGCGTGTGAAGGGGTCGCGGTCGCGACCGAGGTGGAACGCTGGCGCGCGCCGCTGTCAGGGCTGGTGCAGAAGCACCTGTCAAGGGGGAACGACGGGTGGCGGGCATCCCCATTGTCGCCGTCCAGTCCACTCGGCGAGGTATCGGAGAGCGACGCAAATGGCATCACCGTAGAAGCCGGGACAAGGGTCTGCTGGATCATGGAATGCGTCCGGCTTCTTCTTGCGGACTGGCTGTGCGGTGGTACACCTGGTTTTTGGCTGGCATCGGGGGACGTGGAGTGGAGTGTCTCTTTCTCTTTGCCGTTGTCAGCGCTGGCTCCCTTCTTCCTTGCCATCTCGCTGTTTGTTTGCAGAGCCTTCTCCTGGTGGTGCCCATTGCTACCAGCTGCGGTGCCGTACTGAGGAGCGGGCGTGCGTGAGCCTGTTTTTTCCTGGCGCGCCCGACTGCGGTGTGACGTGGTGGATGGGCGGGCAGAGGAGCTCGACGAAGTCTCGTCTCGTTGAGATGACGAGGGGGATGAGGGTACAGAGCGCGTTGACACCTTGGTGCTGCCGCCCGCCACGGTCACCGGTCTGCCCTGGACTTCCTCGGAGCTGCTGAGTGGGAGGGCCGTGCTGGTAGTGCGCGCGGCGGTCCTCAACGCGGCCGCCGCGAGTGTTGCTTGAGAAGGGAGAGAAAGGGCCTGCATGTGAGTCGCCATCGTCTTTCGGGCCGAGTCACTGTCCTTTGCCTTCCTCATAGGAGGACCAGCAGGGGTCGTGCCTTGTCCTGGGTACACCACGGTGCGCCGGGAGTCGACAGAAGACGTCTGTGTAGTCGTTGAAGCTGGGCTAGAGGTCGTGTGGTCTGAGTGCGAGAGGGTGCTCGGCCCGGCGATGGTCGTGACAGATGAGCGCCGGCGTTCTACAAAGTCGGTGGAGGTCAGCTCGTCCTCGAGCACCCCGCTGACGCTGGCGTCGTCGTTGTCATGGAAGGAGAAGTCTACCAAAGGGGATGAGCTGAAGGGACTCTCGCGGAGGCGCCAGTCCGTGCCATCGTCGCTGGTGTCACGAATGGCCTTCTTGTGGTAGTACCCGCCCATCGTCAGGGACGGTGCCCGAGAGCGCTTCGAAGGCGCTCGCATTGGCGCAAGGAGCGAAGGAGTCTTGGGTGAGCTCCGCACGGGAAGCCCGGCGCTTCTCTGTCCGGCAGGCGCAGGCAGAACGGGAACAGCCACTATCGTCCCCGAAGTGTGTGGGGGCCCAGTGGGCCGTCCGCCCGCTACGTTGCTCGGAGGCTGCGGGGGCTGCAGCACGGTGCTCACAGATGACGTCCCTGCTCCACCAGAACCCGTCGTACCAGCGGGGTTGCCATGGCCGTTATTCCCAGCATTCGAGTTGGTGACAGCGAGGAGAAAGTCAATACTGCTAGGCTCGCGCTTCGGGGAGCCAGGGAATCGTCCGCTCGTGCCAACGTAACCCGTCACGCTCGCATCACCGTGCCAGACATTGGTCGTGCTGGCCTCGTGCTCCAGGATACTGAAGACACTGCTGTGTGTGTGGCTGTCCAAAGAAGCCGCCATGAGCGAGTTCACCTGGGCGCTGCGTGGGGTGGTGCCAGTCACCGCGTCGTTGACAGGACTGCGAAGGGCAGGATTCGGTGCTGTGGAAGATACCTGTGGAGGGTCGTGGGAGGAGACGGTGGCCTCGGCCTCTCTCTTGCTTGCACGGCGACCACGTCTCGCGCTAGCGTGGCCGTCGTGACTCGGTTCACCTGCGCTCGTCCACGTATCCTCGGTTCCGTCACGGGCAAAGGAATGGCTCCTTCGGAGCGGAACAGCCGTCGGTGGTGATAAGGGCGTCTTGAGGACAGCCACAGGTGGGGGCCGCTTGCTTAGGTAGTGGCTGGTGCCAACAGTCAGGGGACCACTACATGGGGTTGCTACCCCACGAGGCGTGGCGCTCCCGCCTCCGAGTTCGCCCGTACCACCGACACCGGGCATCGTCGCCGACATGTCGGGCGGCGGCATTCGCTGCGTGTTGCTATTCAAGCTGCTCTTCTTGTTGGGGAAGGATTGCAGCAGCGTAAGGCGGCTCGTTTCGCTCGTGCTCTCGTACGACTCCTCTCCCACACCAGGGCTGCCGCACGAATGGAGCGCTACCACGTCACTCGCGGAGGCGCTACTGGTGTGTAGCCCAGAGGCGGAACCGAGTGCCTCTGAGGATCCTATCCCGTGCGACGCTGGTGGAACCACCGTAGTGGGGTGAGCGGGTAAGGAGGCCGAGGAGGCCGCTGAAGGCCCGTCTGCAGCTGCGGAAGCGGTGGAGACCGCCGGTCCTACGACAGGAACAGGGATTCTACGTCCCGCCACCGTTGCAGTGGCGCCTGTGCGGTTTCCATTGCGTGACGGAAGTGCTGTGCCGACAGACGCACCCGTGGCCAACCCTGAAGGTTGGCCGGGGGGCAAGGTGGCGGTGCTGCCCTCACGCAAGCTTGCCACGTCGTCGGAGCTCACATCGCTAAGGAGCTTCACGGGCGAGCGATGCGGCATGTTTGTGCCGTCTACTGATGCATCCACAGGCGTGCCGGTTGTGAAGGCAGTGTCACCAGTACCAAACGAGCGTTGATTGGAGCTTTCGGTTTCGCTCGATCGACGCCTCTGTGCAGTCAAAGCATGGCACGAGTACCCGCTGCCATACCGGTCCATACCGGTGGACCTCACCGCCACCTGCGAAGGGGGAAGCGTGCTGCCCAGGACAGATCCCGTCTTCTGGTCCACGAGCGCCATGGACGAAGCAGCGGTGGCCCGTGTGGCCACGGCATCCCTTGCAGCTGCGGTTCCTGTCGACGGCACCCCTTTGGCACCAGGACCATGCGCCTGTGCAGCGCCTGAAGGAAGTCCTCCTGTGTCCTTCGTGTCGTTGTTGCCAGAGCTTGTAGGAGCCGTGACAGCGCTGTCCGAGGCGATCACGACGGGAGCGCCAGTGAACCGCTTGAAAGATGGTAGACGAACAGCGGATACGGGTAAGCCAGGATCAGAGGCACGCGGGCAATCGCGCGGACCGCGTGAGCGATCCACCGCAGTGGGTGTCTCGTCAGCATCCGAGAAGGGGTCGAACGGCGCCTCGTCCCCAGGATCATCGGCGGCAGGGCTGGTAGAAGCCTTGGCCCACGGATGTACCGATGGACCCGCCGTCGCTCTCACGGTTGTGTTGAAGCTTCCATTCACGCCGCCAAGACCGAACACTGCGGAGTCGAGCGAGAAGGCGGACGGCCTTGGCGTGAACGTGGCGACATCAAAGCGCGTGCTCTCCCCACCATACATGGGACTCGCTATGCCAGGGTTGCCGTCGGTACTAGTGATAGAGGACGTTGTCGTCCCGCCGAAGCGGGCCGTCGACAGTGCCGCGGCGGCCCCAGTTGTGACGCCAGCGGTAACAGCCGAGCTGTCTGGACCCGTGCTTCCGAGAACCGTTCCTTCTTTTTCTCCAGAGGAACTGTCCAAGAGAAGAGGGCCGTTGCCTTTCTCACTCATGAGAGAGGACGTGTGGGTATCTCGACACGGGGCAACGAGGGAGCCCGATTCGTTTGCACGGGAGCCCGGGGTGCTGTGGCCCGAGTGGTGCACCTCGCGCTGTGAGTTGAGGGATGTCGTGTCGGAAGCGGAGGACGCGGACGACACAGGCGGCTCCACAGACGCCGTCTTCCTCTCCGACGTTGACGCTGGCACTGCCGGTATACTGGGGGTGTTGGGCTTCACGTTGTCTGGCCATGGGGGCGGCGCGGGCGGAGAGACGGAGCCGGCGCTGGTCACGTTGGCGGGGCGACCGACTGTGATGCCAGACTCGCTTGCAGAGGACAGTGGCGTGGTGGCGAGCGGTGGGGACACAACACGGGCGGTCGGTTCTGGGGGGCGAGTCGGCGGGGGCAGCGGTGCACGGGTGTTGGCATCTGGGGTCAACGGAGGGCCACGGGGAAGTACCGCTGTGGCTGGACGTGCCTGGCTTACACGCTGGGCAGCTGGTGTCACCACTGAACCGGTAGGTTCCTCGGGGGTAGAGGTCGGTGGTGACATCGTGGGGTCCTCACCTGTTGTTGCCGTCGTCATCGACGTGGTTGTTGTCACAAGGGAGTGTGTCTTTGAGGCTCCAGAGGCAGCGCCCGCCGAGTAGGATACCCGCCGACGCCCGACCGAACTCTCGTTTGAGGTCCTCCTGGGCTCCCATAACGGTGACGCGGCGTCGTCCTCACGGTCGTCCATGGCAGCGGGGGTGCTGCCGGTGCGGGGAGCTGACGAAGGACCTGATGGAGGTGGAGCTTCGTCCCCAAGGAGAAAATTATTCATCATGCTACGGCGCAAACGGTCCGGGCTCCGGGCAGCGCTCGCAGTGGAATCGCGTTGCGAAGCGGCCGTCGAAGTGTCGCCACCATCGCTCACGTCGGCACCTTTCCGCGGCACATCGTCAGACCTACTCGCGTTTGCACAGGATGGTCCTTTTTGGGAGACCCTTCGAGACATTGGGTGGTTCTCGGTCTCCTTGCGGCGAGAGGTCTCGTTGCTTTCCGTGTCCTCCTCGGCATCCATCGCGTCGGCAAAGGCATGATAGCTGTGAAGATTGCGCGCCAAGCCCACGGACGGGGAGTCCACCTCTTCCTTAGAAGAAGTGACCATCGGAACAACATCGTCGCTGTGAGAAGAGTTCTCTTCTCTTTCCGATGTTTTGACAGAAGCTTCACTGCGTCGTACCTCCTCCGGTGACGATGCCGAAGCGATAACGACATGAGAGGGGTGATGAGAGGATGATGCCGCTGTCGGTGTAGAGGCAAGTGAGGAGTTCTGACGGCTGCTACTATGGGCACTGCCGCTCTGCGAGCGGTAAACAGGCAGCAGCGGTGGCTGAGAAGAGCGGCGGGTGGGGCTCGTCTGCGCGCTGGTCACAACCGCCACGGGATGCCGCGGAGGGGGTCCTGAGGAGTCACTTGACGTGGCTGCAGTGTTCGACGAGGGGAGAGGGGACAGGTGAGCCAGCACGGGTGCCAGCACACGCTTGCGGCTTGTCTTGTGCGCTGACGCTTCCTCCCGCGCGCTGCGTCCTGCTGTACGATTCCGGAGCTCAGAATTGCTTTCCTCGAGGGTCCTGGGGTTCGTGTCTTGCGCGGGCTCCGGGAGCGCTCGACGAGGTGGGGTGCTCCCACCCGGGGCTGCAACGGAGCCCCCTGACAGTTGCGATGGCTGCGTCTGTGGTTGCAATGCTGGTACACCGGTCGCTTCTCTGGTTGTCGACGAGAGCGCGAGCTCCTCTGAAGTTTGTGCAAGAAGTATCACGCTGTCTGGAGAGTGTTCCAAAGGCGCCAGTCGAGAGGGGCTCGCCGACGACGAGGATCCTGCGACAAGAGAGCGCGAGAAGGAGTGGCCTGGGAGACCAACACCGCCGCCAAGCTGGCTACTCCTGTCATCGCCAATCCGTGGTGCGGCGGAAGCGAACACAATCACGCCGGACGGGCGGCGAAGCGGCAGTGCGTGACGGCTACTCATGCGCTGAACGGGGCGGCCCATCAGGGCAGCGCTCCCAGACATCGACGCCTGGTTGCCGTTCTGCGACTCGGAACCGGAGTTTGCGGAGGACTGCGCCGCCGGCGACAACACACCGCGACTCCCCATCGTATGACTGTTTGCAGAACTCGAAGCATTCGCATTCCTTGCTTCGGGTCCGCCGCCACTGCCGTCTGCTCGAGGAACCGATAAAGGGAGGGGGAGCGATGGAGGGCTTCCGCAGGAACTGCCTCGAAAGGAAGAACGCAAGTTGCCATTGCTGCAGCCGTCAAGCTCACCGTCGCGAGACCTCCTTGTCAGTGGCTTCTCTGAGGACGTGCTGACGGTGCGGTGTGGTGTCACCGCAATCAGGGGTAAAGTCGGTGGCGTCGGAGAAGGGGGCAGCGACGCTTTGTTGCTCGCACTACCCGTGGGACCAGGTCCTGCTGACTTTGATGCGGCAGTGTTTTTGCCTCCCGCCGACACAACAGAGGACGCGAGGCTTGCCTTGCCGCTCGATGTATTCGCAGAGGACGCACGCGGCGAGGCGGTAGGTACCGTTGAGGCGCCCGCAGGCGCAGAAGGAAGGTCCTGGACCATCCGCCGCATCCTCTCCTTGTTCTTATTGGTTGCCTCGTTGTTCTGTGTGTGCTGTGTGCGCAGACGGCTTTCTTCCCTTGTCTGTTGCAAGCGCGCTTCACCGGGGAAGCCATCGTTGTCATCGTCATCGAGGACGACGGGCTGCAGCTGGCGACCGAGACTCACACGACGTGTGGCCCCTTTGGAAGTACCGGCAGCAGCGGGACGAGTGGAAGCTCGCTCCCCGCGGGCGGTATGGGACTCCGATGCCGAAGAGGACGGTGCTCTGTTTGGTGATGAAGAAAACGCGTCCTCCGACGATGTCTTGGTCGCTGGACGCTTGGGTTGCTCTCCATCCTTCCTTTCCCTGCCTGCCGCCTCCTTGACCTTGGGAACAGCCTCCGACGCTCCCTTTCCCGTGGCGCGCTTCATTCCCTTTGACCCTGTGGCATGGCGCTCCGATGAAGGGGCGCCCTTCTTCGCGGCAGAATTTCCTTCTCCTGCAGCCGACTCGCGTCCGGAGGAAGAAAGAGTCGCTGTGGTGCTGGTGGTAAGGGCAACGTTCGACGTGCGTTTCGCTTTGGTGCCAGCAATGGTCGAGGGGCCGCCGCCGCCTGTGGAGTAGACCGTTGCCAGATAGTTGGCGGTGTGCTTTGCCCCAGCTCGAGACTCGGCTGATGCCGACGGTGACGTCTTGACCTTGTGGGACTTTCCCACAGAGCGCCCGCCAGTGCGAGCCGTGTCTTTGCGCATCGCTTTGTTTCCATTGATGCTTCCGCTGCTGTTGCAGTCGTGGCGGTTCATGCTGCCTTCCTGTTTTTCCTCCGCTTGGCCAGACGAGTGGTTTGGCTTCTTCACCGCCCCGTTGTGTGCATCCCCGCGCGATCCTACCTTCTTCCTGTCGACATCGTTCGTAATAGCAAGAGAAAAGGATGTTAAGAGGGGTGGCGCTGGTACCGATAGGGACGATCCTGCGCCCACCGCTGCTGCAGGGGACTCCTCGTGCTCGGTAGATGCGGTGTTCGGTGACATGGCAGGAGCGCCATCGCCCTGACGACGCGAAGAGGGCTTGGCAAACACATCATCCTTCGTCGCATTCGCGGAGGGCGGTCCGGTGAGCGCTCTGTCACGCATTTTAGGAACACTGGGTGTCACCACACTCGCTTCGGAGTGGCGACTTTCACCATGAGTTCCTCTTTTCACGGTGCTCGTGCTGAGTTCCGGATCGTCCTCCTCCAGCACAGGGCGGTGGCTGCGCCTGCGCGCGGTGAACGGGGAACTTGACGTGGGGCTCGGCGTGGCGGAGCTGGAGACCGGTGAAGCAGCAGCGGTAGTGAGAGAGCCTTGTCGCTGTCGAGGCAACGAGAGACCATTTGGCGTCTCCGTGTCTTGCCGACGGCTAGCACTTCTATTCAAGGCGTCGCTATGAGGCGGGTTGTCCTTAACAGAGGGATCAGAGCCCGTCGGCTGCCCTACATGTGAGGACAGAGAGCGGGTAGCGGGCATTCGGTTCACCTAACCAAGCAGTCTGTCGGCAGAAGGCAGTCAACTGTACACGAATTCGCTGCTCTCAAAGGGGAAGCGCGGCTGGAATAGAAAGAAGGGGAGTCAAGATGGAGAGACAAAGACAAACAGATATCGTCGTGGCACCGAAACAATCTTTCACGACTGACGCTTGAAATGAAGTAGAAACTGCAATGACAAGGACGTTTCCGGCAAGAGGGGACTTGAGAAGATGCGACAAACGAGAGGAAAGCGAAAAGTTTCGTAAGCGACGGTGAAGCGACTCCAACGGATGAGGACCGAAGGTACAGAGGTGCGCCACAGGAATAAGAGTATTTTCTAAAAGGAGAACGAGGGAAGGAAACAAACGTTCTCGGGTTGACGCTGTGGTATCACTGAAAGCAGATCACTCTGGGGGAAAAAAGCTAAAGGAATGAAGGAAGAGAGAAAGAAAGAAATAAAGAAGGAAGATCAGTGATGAATAATAAGAATAAAACAAGAAACAAACAGCTCAATGGATAAAGTATAAAATTTGACTGCAAGCAAATGTGAAATAAAGCGAACAAGCGGTCGTGCCCGAAGATATTTACAAAAAAAAAACAGAAAGTGGTTCCAAAATAGTGAAACTTTTAATTCAAAATGAAGTTTCAGTAAATTCCAAACAAGAAACGAGAGAGCTCTATACACACATGCACAATAAGATAAAATCAAAGAACAAGAAAAGGTGCAAAGAAAGCGACAAGGCAAAAACTAAGTCACGAGAAAGCGTTTGCGCTTGGTTGAAATACGTTGAATTTCTTTATGGAAAAGAAAGAAAAAAAAGAGGAAGAAAGCGAGGACAAAAAAACAAAGAAGAGCTCGGAACAAGAGGAGAAAAAAAAGAGGGATTTACAGGCTCCTCTGCGCTGCGCTGGAGGCAGGGCTTCGCAGACGCAGACGCTGCTTTGCCACTTCGTTGCTCAGGTTCTCTCCTTAACGGTGCACCCTTTGTTATGAAGTTCAGCGGTTGATTTTTCTCTTGCAGCACTTTGGGTGAACTCGAACAAATACTTTAGGCCTTGATAAGTGTGTGTCAGAAAGAGTGAACGACAAAAAAAAAGTAAGGCAAAGAGCAGATGAGCAGAATGAGTCGCAGTACGATCTTCACAAAGGCATTGCTATCCTCATCATCCCGAGCCGTTGGATTCTCCCCAATGGGCGGCTCATCACGACACGCTGCCACACCTTCGGCAGTGACGCTTTTCCCCCCGATCGCTGGTCACCGCGCTGGCGGTGCGAGGAGGGGCACGTCTTTCCGTAAGGCGATGGAGTGCGGCGATTGGAAGCGCGTTTAGCTCTTCTTTCTTTTCTTTTTCAAAAGGTAAACGTCCGGAAGGGCCGACCACTCTTCTCACCTCATTTGTCTACATGGAGGGAGGGAGAGCGAAGAGTGCCCCTGTACCGCTCGCTGCTCTCTCTCATTATATATATTTTCTTGCGAAACGGTACTTCCTATTAGTGGGGATCATCACATGTGCACATGCTGTTTGTTTCAGTGCAACACCACCGAGGTGCGGGAAACGGAGAGAAAGCCCCGAGCGGTGCGGAGGACAAGACAAGAGAGCGTAGGCCTCGATCACATATATTTTTCAACGTACGCACACGTGAAACTGGAAAGACACCACAAAAGAAAAGATACGACTATTCAGACGACGGACAACAGTGTTTTGCTGACGGTGTTAATTATTGCAACGAGAGAGAGAAAGAGAGAGCTCGTTCGGACAAATGAACGAATACGGAGAAGTGAGGTGACTTGCCAGCAACGAATTCAGAAGAGATCGCTTGCCGTCGTCACATGTACGGGTTACAAGTGCGTGGACACACAGACACATAGAGAGAGAGAGAGAAAAAAAAATGATAGAAGTGCCAGAAAGCACATGAAAGCACATGAAACACGTTGTTTCCTACTTTATTGCTTCCATTTCCCGGAAACTCTGGCGCCTTTGGTAAAATAACGAATGCGAAGCCAAGGCATCCAAGCTCCGCTGCATGGTGTTGAAGCAGGAGAAGGAAGTCCGCAGGAAGCAGAAAAGCGGTCCAAGGGAGGCAGCACAGAGCTAGAACGCACCCAAGGAGGGTTACGGTTTACGGTTACGGTAAGGATCAGGGTGACCATAAACAAGGTGTATCGCCAAACTGACAGGCACAAGGAAAACCGTCACATCCCGCACCGTGTGGTCCTCCAAGTGCGTGCACAATACCAGGAGGAACGAAGAGATGACCGAATGAGCAGCCCTAAGAGCTGAATGCAGCGACCATCTCAAAGGGGATGAAGAAGCCTACTCTCCGCGAGAGACAATGGCAAACGCTTTTACTCCCCGAGCGGATGGCTATTCACGTTCCCCGACACCGCACTGTGGTATTGCGGTGGGGGTGTGAGTGAAAACGGCTGCGGTGGGGTAGCCCGTCCACCCCATCCACCACCCGCAGCTTGCTCTGCACCCAAGGACGGCACGGTATGGTGTGAAGGGGGTAACGTTGGTGGCGTAACGAAACCGCTTGGTGTTGCGTTCACAGCGTCTCGCGGACTCGGATTCGGCGCCAGCCCATCCTTGACCGCATTCCCCACTCCTGGATAGGGTGGCCTGGGTTGGGAGATGGGAGACTCCGCTACACCAAAGAGTGGTGAGGATAAGGTGGTGGTATGTGTTGGAGGCAGCCCATCACCACTACCCATGCCAGCGTCGCATGCGGCATGGTGTGGTTGGTAGAAGCCTAAATGGGCGGAATCCGATCGTGGAGGGTACGTCAACAGACCACCCAGCGGGGTGGACGCAGGCACAGCGCTCTCCACGCCGGGTCCCGCGGACATCACACGACGATGCCGCTGCGGCGGTGGTGGTTGATAGAGGTGTGGTGGCTGATACAAGGCGTGTCCTGTGCGGCGAGTGTGCAAGGAAGGCTGTGGCGCGCCGACCGTGCGCCCGCTGCTCACGGCACGTGGTACAGTTGACGCAACGGTGAGTACATTCACCGCCAGCGCAAAGGTTGGCTGGCATGGAGGAGGAACCGCAGACGGTCCGGTTGTAGACAGGGTGGAAGAGGACCACGTCGACGCGAGGCTTTCATCGCGTTGCTTGCGCTGCCCCCTTCTAGCAGCCCCACCACTGGTGCTGCCGCTGAGGCCCGCGACGCTGGCGCTCGCCGCACCCGATGTGGCCGCAGCGGCACGCACGTTGGCAAGGAAATTGGCTGCGGCCGCTGCTGTGGCAAAGATAAAGCAGGTGTGATAGACCGTCCCTGGCAGAGAAGACGGCGCACCACCGGCCGGGACGTTCCCCTGACTCACCGTGCTCGCCGTGCGGCCGTGATGCGCTCCGGACGGGGGCTGTGCGACGGGCAGTGTTTGGTTCGTCGACAAGAGGGACCGTGGCGAGTGCAGTGGGCTGGAGAGACCCTCCACCGCCGTAGGGGCCACTCGTGTTCGTTCCATGTGAAGAAGGGACTGCCTAAAGAGAAATCTGCGAAGGCCAGCCTCGCTGTCATTCACCGTGGTGTGCAACGTCTGCTCTGTGCCATCTTCCTCCTCTCCGTGCTCCGGCAACCTTTGAGAGGTGTGCGTCCCAGCAGTAGAGGCGCTCGGGTTGCTGTGTGCATCCCGGTCGCTTGCCCCGTCACCCTCCGCATCAGACTCCCCCGAGCCAGGCGCGGAGAAGGTGATACTAGGCGCCGTCTCCGTACCCACTGCATCGCTCACAGGTTCGTTCGGTTTCGCGAGGCCGTTGGTGCGCTTGCGAGGGGTAAGGTATCGTTGGGGCTGAAAGTTCGACGGGACGTTGGTACCGTACACGACACATGTCGAAATCATGTGCTGGAGCGTCTGTGCATCGTCAAGGTTAACGCCTTCGTCTCTCGCCGACTGCCGTGAACTGTCTTTCTTATCTGCATCTGGTTCGCCTCCGCCCTTCCCCTTCTCGTTGGTCAAGTTTAACAGCTGTCTCAGTCGTTCCACCACCTGCGCTACTGCGGCATCCTTGGCTGCCTTTGTGTCTTCCGCATCAGACACCTCGGTGGCGTACAGGGTACTGAACGATGAGGGGCCCACAGGTTCGCCCGATGAAGACTCGAGGCCGCGTGGTGATGACTGTGCCATTTCCGTGCTTGCCGTTGTGGTTCGTGGTGAGCTTCCCGCGGCTTGCGAAGAAGTCTCCCTTCGTTCTGTAGACGAGGTCGTACCAAGACTGGCCGCATCCCCTCGTCCCTTGCCCGCCATTCCGAGGCTGCCGTTCCTCTTGTTGTGGCCTTCCACGTACTGCAGTGCAATGCCGCACAACCAGCTCTCCTTGTCCACAAACAGAAAGTTGGCGCACGCGCGTCGGCTGTTATCGCTAAAGGCGCTATACACATCTGCTGGCAACACCACATGCTCACTGCTGGCAGCTGCCACCCCTGTAGGGGCACCGCCGGCAGACGGTGCCGCAGCCACATTTGGGACACCGCCCTGCCCCGCGGCGTTGACGCTCGCAATCGCCGCTGCCGTCGAAGGGTTAACAAGGGAGAAGGTGCCGATCGCAGACGCCGCGTGCCGGATAGCCGTCACAGGTGTCGTGGAGGACATGGCGCCGGACACGGCGGCCGCCGGGGGCACCGTTGCGAGGCGCAGTGAGGCGGCCGACAGGATGTCGTGCTGCTGTTTCTGCGATAGGTTGAGGCGAGGGGACAGCAGCGTTTCCGAAAGCGTACCGCCGAGCGACACGGACGTGGGTGACAGTAACGAATTCGTCGCATTGTGGTTGGTCAGTCCCGACGACGTCCCATCAAGCGAGGTCACCGTGCTGCCCAAGTTGACGTTTGCGTTGCTCACCCTGTCCACGTGGATGGGCCCGTCTAGCTTTCCGGCAAGCGCGGCTGCAGCCGCGTTTGCTTTGGCCTGCTGCTGTGCAATCGTCGGCGTCGCGCGCTCCTTTGCGTAGCGGCAGCTCAGCATGCACTGCTCCACTGGAATGAATCGATGGTGCAGTTCTTCAATGCAGGCGGCTGCGTCGGCGGCACGCTCAAAGAACACGAAGCCGTAGCCACGGCTCGCATTGGTGTCGGGATCGTGCGGGATCTTTGCAGACACAATGGGGCCGAACGCGGCGCAGATTTCAATGAGCTTCGCGGTATTCCACGTCAGAGGGAGGTTCGTGACGTAGATGTTGCACTTGGACTCCTCCTTCTCGGCCAACGGTACTGGGGACAGCCGGGCCGGTGGATCGGCAGCGGCTAATCGTCCCGCTGGTGACGTAGAATTTTCAGTCGGATTCTCCTCACCCTCACCGCGGTTCGTTCCACCGTGCTGGATGGAGGAAAGGGCCTGTTCTTGCGTGCCACCCTGCCCAGAGTCCTTCTTGCGCGAACTGTTCTCGAGACTCGAGACAGCATCACCTTCCTGCGGTGTCCCGCGGCGGCGGCCCTTTCCCTTCGTCTTTGTTGAACCTGTCGAGGTGGAAAGTTGGCTGGTGGCATTCACGTCCGTATTCTGTGCTGCGGTGCTGCTGCGTCCGTCGTCGAGCGCCGCCTGTGAGGTCGCCGCTGCACGCTGAAGGCCGGAGAGTGCGGGCACCACAACAGGTGCCTTCGCGGTCCCTCCTTGTAAACCGTTCTCAGACGGTGTGGGTGCTTCGTTCTGTGGGGCCTGGATGCCTTTCCCGGGTAATGTCGCGCCTATCGCGCCCGCAGACACCGCCGAGGCCGGGAGCCACACGCCGTTCGGTGACGCCGTGGACCACACCTCAATCGACATGTGCCGGGGGTGGTGGGCCCCGCCAGCCCCGTACGGCTGCGGCGGGGTCGTGTTGGCGTGGGTGGAAGACGCCGCACGGATAGGACCCGCGGCAGCACCTGCTGAAGTTGCCGCGGTGAAAGGAGGCGGTGGTGCGAGCGGGACAACGAAACTTGGGCCAAGGGCATCGCGGCTGACGGAGTGCCTGTGGGGTGGCGGCTGCGAGGGGGATGGCGGTCGCACCGGCATCGTCTGCGGCAGTACCGCAGAGAAGAGTCCCATGTCGTGCGGTGGGGAGTGCAGAGGCGACACGACCGGTGGGCTCCCTCCGAACGACCCCATCGTGGCGGTGGTGGACGCGAACAGGTCCACGCTGCTATGCACTGGGCCGGCGTTGAAGGTGGCGGAACGAAACGAGGGCGGCGACGGCGGTGGGGGTGAGCTCCCTGACGTGAGAGGTGCCGTCGTGGAAGGGAAAGGAGGCTGCGGAGGGTGCTGCGGTGCCAGGTTCTTTTCAATGTGAGGAGCCGCTCGCGCGTGCGCGTAGCTGACCTGGATCGCCTTGGTCCCACCAGGGGTGACCTCGTCGGGCACGACTTTACCGTGTAACGCATTCTTGCAAGCGCACGCGCTCTCCTCCTTTTCAAAGAGGACGAACCCGTGTCCGAGAGAGGCGTTGGTGCGCTCGTGATGGGCAATCTTGGCGGACGTGATGCTACCAAAGGGAGCACACATGTCCCGCAACTTTGCCGTGTTCCAGCTGAGAGGCAAGTTGTTGAAATATAAATTGTGTCTCGTGCCGACCGTGGAAGGTGACGGTGCGGTGGTGGTGGTGGTGGTGCCGGCGGTGGCGCTGCGGCTTCCTGTGTTAGACGCAGCGGACATCGCAAAGGGAAGGTGATAGGTGCCAACGCCTGCCATAGCCGCTGTTGCACTGCCATGGCTCGCCAGCAGTTGGGCTTCTGCTGAGCTCTGCGAGAAGGACGAGAGCTGCCGCAGGTGCTGTGGGGGTACCGCAGAGACGGACACACCACTTTGACCTCGCTGTGATGTCGCCGCAGTGTTCATGGCCGCGAACAACTCCGCCCTCATCGGAGCATGGCTGTGATACGGTGGCGCGAGTCCAGCGCCAGGGGGAGAGGACAGCGGTGACGACATGCCGCTCAGATCGGCGTAGCTTGGCAAGCCTGAGTGCACAGTCGTGTTGCAGTGCTGCTGTTGCTGGTGCTGTGAAGGCGAGAAGTGTGCGATAGGTGGTACCACCGTTCCAGCCGACGGTGTGAAAGTATCTTGCCGTGGTGATGTCACGACTGAAGCAGACTGTGACGGCAGTTGCAAGTCCGCGTGCGATGCTCGCCCTCGATTGGCGTCTCCCTCTCCAGCGCTAACATGGATGAGGTTCTGAGCATTATGCTGCCCATGCTGGGAGTTCAATGCTGCCAACGCCTCTTGCACCGAGGTTGGCGACATGCCTGGACGATGTGGTTCCTGTACCACGGCCTGTTTCTCAGCAAGGCGAGCAGGCAACTGATACGCACCAGTCATCCATCCTCCCATCCCTTGGAACGTCTGCATCGCAGGGGTAGGGGCGGCGCTGTAGGGAGGCGGCGGAGGCGGCTGCGTGTCTGACGCGTTGGGTAGGCTGCTGTTGTTATCCTCTCCAAGGATGCCCGTGTACGCGCTGGTGTGACGCCAAGGCGCGTCACCGCTCGGGCTGCTGCCCGTCGCAGACTCGCGCTGCAGGTGCGCCGCAATCGCATTCACCCATTCAAGCGTCGCAGCGTTGGGAGCCGCTTGTGGACGGGGTGAGGTCCGCGGAGACCGTTCGCTGACGCCCGAGATGAGAGGCACCACCGCTGAGAGGGCCTGGGGGCTGGTTTCTTTGGTTTGCGACGGCCCCGAACCCTCGCCGCTGTCCCCATAGCCTGAGAAAAAGCGATTCTTCTCTCCGCCTGTCAGAACAGCGGGCGGTGCCACAGGCTCCTCACGGATTTGATGTGCGGGATCTGTGTGGCGCCATGAGTGAGCCCCAATGGCGGAAAGGGAATCCCCGGTGAGCCCTGTCCGACGTTGCTGCTGCCGCTGCTGCTGCTGTTGTGCAGAAGACTCGTTGCTGGAGGCGGACGAACGTGCCATCACAGCCTCGAGCAACCCTTTCACGTAGCCGTCATCCTCGGCATCCTCGACGTCGTCGTCGCCCGCCCCCGCGCCGCCGAGCATGCGTCGCTGGGCGACTTGTTCATCTTTTCCCTCCACTACGCCAGCCCTCATATCATCACGCGCGACAGAACCCATCGTGACTGCTGGAGTGGCGACCTCTGCTTTACCTTTGGGCAGAGGCGCTGATGGGGAGGAGAAGACTGCGAGGGGCTGCGATGGTGATGCATCTTCTCTGACACGGCGGCTTCCAATCGGAGAGAGGCCGCTCGTTGCAGGAGAGCCCGTAGGGCTTGTCACAGTGTCTCGCGGCGTCTGTGCCGTGGTGTCCATTGTCGTTAGGAGGGTTGCCTTAATGATGTCGGCTGTGGATGTGCGCCTTGCTTTTAAGTGCTTCGAACGAAACGTCGGCAGCACCGTTGTGACAAATGAAAGCCCGTGAAACAGGATCCCAATCTTTCTCAAAAAAAAAAAAAAAACACCAAAGAACAAGAGATAAAAGTTGCGGTTCCTTGCCTGCTTGTGTGGGGACACTAATTTGTGTCCGCGTGAGGCTGCCTTTGATGATGGCGACAGACAGAAGAGGGGGTGGGGTGGAAGAAACAAAGTAAACGATGCTTCTGATGCCCAAAGGTGGCCGCTCTTCGACAACAAGTGGATTCCTGAATATGTCACAAAAGACCCTTGGCAAGAAAAAGAAACAAAAGCAATGGGCACTTGGAAATGAAACGGTAAATAACAAGAAGAACGTCAAACAACGTATGTGGGGAAGGAGGGGATAAGACAGTATTTCTAACCCGACGGAGAGAAAAAAAATTCAGAAGGAGGTAGAATTATTTTATCTTATTTTTTAGAACGTGTGAACGAATGAAAAATGACAAAATGGAAAGGGCGTGTAAATGATGAAACAGGAGCTACTACGGATTTAAAAAATGACGACAGTAACGGAAAAAAAAAAACGAAAAAGAAAAGATGACACTGATGAGAAATATAAGAGTGTGCTCTCCACGGTAAGAAAAGGTATTTCTGAGAACCACTAAGAATAGAAAGATCAAAAATCGTTTTTTATTTTGTTTTTTTATTTTACGACTTGAACGAAGAGCAAGAACTGTAAGAAATTGAGAAGTAAGCGTTACCAGACGGTAGGCGGAAGAGCTCGAAGGATTGAGTTGCAGCCGAAGTCACTGATGTTGAAAGGGAGGCAACCAACGATTAAGAGCTCCACAATACAAGGGAGAGAGTGACCGAGAGAGAAAGAGCGATTTGAAGCGTGCGTCTGCGTCTGCCTGCTGGAAAGGGAGAAATAATAAAAAAATAGTGAGCAAATCTCTCTTTATTATAGCAGTTATATCGTCCTTTCCTCTATGCTTGTAATGATAGAGCCGACGCAAGAAGAAACGCGGAGTGACAAAAATAAATAAAAAAGCGAAAAGATAGAGCGGTGCAACGGTTAGGATTGAATGCGAAAAACAAGATATATTATTTTATTATTTAATTATTTTTGCTTTTTTGAAACAGTCTGAAGAACCGTAGGAGGGGTGAAACGTCAACTGTAACCCTAATGAAGACCGGAAAGGGGAGGGGGGGTACTGCGCACAAGAAGAAAGACAAAAGTGCGCAGCTGCAGACGTATGTGCTGTCGACTTGGTGGAAGAGGAGGGAGGGACAACGCGGGGAAAGATGCAGCCGTGAAACAAAGCGAGTCAGTGAGCCGAAAGAAGGAAAAGAGAGTGTACCCAAATGGAAATCAGCGAATAAGAACACAATCCAATACGACGGAGATGAGTGTCGCAGTGGAGACGCGCGGTTACGCAATAAAAGGGAGGGGGGAGGGAGGCAGTGGCGACGAATGCAAGGTACAACGTACGAGGAACACAACGAAGAAAAAGAAAGAAAGAAAGAAAGAAAGAAAGAAAGAGAGAGAGAGAGGTTGTGTGTTGTGCGTAATAGAGCTGCTCTCCTCTGCCGATATGTCAATCGAAAAAAGAGAAGGAAGGAAACAATGCGGTGCGCCTTCGCTCGTTGTTTTATGGTGGTTGAGAATGGGAGAGCGGGTGAACGAGGACGAAGGCAGGGGAAAAAAAAAAAGAAGAACCACGCTCGAGAAAGGAAAACTCAGAGAGTTGAAAAGACACTTTGGATGTATAAAAAATAAAAACGAAAACAATGAAGAGGGGGTGGTCGACTGTGCTGCGATGCGGCGGAAGATGAAACAGGCGGTGACAAGTGTAAAGCCAGGAGACGCCAGAGGAAGCGATATCCACAAAGGTTGAACAAACGTAGGCGTGCGTACGCTGAGGTTTCGTAAAGCCAAAAGAGAATCAAAGCTATTCGCACGCCACGTGATCGCGGCCTTTACAAGACAATAGCAGCGACGAAAGGGCAAAGAGCAGAGCTCAACGGAGGAGAGAGAAAAAAAAATAAGTGAGAGCCTGTTTCGAATTCCTGGAGCAACGAATCGAAGGGATGAAAACCGCTCCTATAGTGAGAGGGACAAAACGAAGAGGAGGGAAAGTATACAGAGGGGGAGGTAGAATTCTCAATGACGGCGGAAAGAAGAAGGAAACACAGTGGAACAATAAATGATGATGATGATGGCGGTGTAGACAGGATACGCAAAACAAATCAACGAAGAGTCAGACGGCTCTTCTGCTTTTTTTTTCTTTCTTTGTCCTTTAAAGTACAACTCGGTGAAGATGTGCGGTTACAATAGATAGAAGTGTTGTTGTTGTTTTTTAATTCTTCACGAGCGGGTTAAACGTAAGCCTGGTGCAGAAAAAAACGCTAGAGCGAGCCCAAAACAAGAGACACGGACCGTACTGACAGAGCAACTCCCTTTGTTTTCCTCGAAAACGTACTGCACGCGCGCAGGAACACGAAGGGACCGAGAGATAGATAGAGAAAGACAGATAGAGAGAGGAAAGAAATGCCTATCTTTTGAGAACGGTGTATAGATACACCACGGGGAAATCGAGTGAGGGTATCCCTTACCTACAATACGTAAGTTGCCTCGGTTGCTTTTGAATGGAGAGACTGCAGCAGAGTCCACGGGGAAGGCGTGAGAAGGAGGAAAAGAGAAAGAGAGGAATTTCAGCAATATGATGGGGAAAAATAATGAACAAATACTTCTTGGACGGCACACAATAAGGAAGTCAAAATATATATAAAAGGAAGAAAGGAAACAAGAACGGAAAAAAAAAAAAGATCCGGCAATGAGCACGAACAATTCCAGCTGCTATCCCAAGTACCGTCGGGGGTTTGGACGTGCGACGCTAGGAAACGGACGGAAGAATAATAATCGGTGGTTCCTCTTGTGTGGGCTTTGCTTTGCTTTTTTCTTAAAGGTTTTCTCTTCGTTTCCTATGTCCACCTCCTCGTCTCTTGTGAACGCAGAGGACGCAGAGGTAAGCCTTCAAGCAGTGAAACGAAGAAGAAGAAACAAGAAGAAAAAAAAATTGAAATCCAGGTGATGGTGAATGCCCACAGAGAAAAAGATAGGGAGGAGTCCGAAGGATATCGATAAACAATGATTGAGCCGCAAAACAGAAGAGAAGAGGGGTGAAAAGAGAGAGAGAGAGGGAGAGAGAGAGAGAGGGATGAGAGGGGGGGAAAGAAAAAAGGGGGAGAGATGAAGAAATGGAAACGGCAATAAAACAACAATATCTGAAAAACAATGTGACTGAAGGGGGTGTAACGGGAAGCCAACGAGCGTTACAAAAAGAAAACAAAAAAAAAAAAGATTGGCTCGATGGAGGGAGGGAACTGAAAAATATGTGTGAAACCAGATGTTTGTAAAGAAGTGAAAAACAATGGTGGGAGAGGGAAGTGAGTGGTGGAAGAATAAAAAGTAATAATTATTATATATTTTTTAAAGCAAGAAAAGAAAATCAGTGAAAACAAACCACACGTGCAAAGCGGGTGAGGCCTCTGTTGTCGTTCTTTCACAAAGTATGTTTCGGTGGCGAGGACCTTGATAGTGGTATAGAAGAATAAAGCAGCGAGTTTTCCTTGTTTTTATTCCCTGCGTGGGTGAGTATGGAAGCTTTAAGCTCTTGCCGTTTGGATTCCTCGAACAGAAACCTCTTTCGTTATTGTTTTTCGATGAAGAAATCGATCGAAGGAAGGAACGGAATAATATAAAAAAAAAAAAGATGGGAGAGGAAGGTAAGAGAGTGATATCGAAAAGGAACGGGAGAGGTACAAGTACACAAGAAAAAAAACAAGGTGGAGAACAAAAATAAATAACTAAACGGAATACTCAGTGAGAACGAAAATCAATAGATACAAGTGAGGGCGCGGTGAGAAATAAAGAAAGAACGCTTCCTCAGGACACCTTGGAGCCGTTAGGGGAGAAAAGATCAATAAAACGGAATCTGAGCGCCAGAGGAGAAAAAGGAAAAAAAAAGAATTAGCAGGAAAACAATATATATTCTGTGTAATGATGACGACAAAACAGGGAAAACGACTCGAGTATACACAAAGCGAATAATAATGATGAAAAGACGGTGGATGTGGAGAGGATAGGAATCAACAAAGGAGAGAAGAAGAAAGAAGAAAGAAGAAAGAAGAAAGAATCAGAAGACCAAGTAAGTGCGAAATGATGATATTTAAGAAGGGAGAAAGAGAGAGAGAAAAAAGAAGAAATAACGAAATCTCAATGGAAGGACAAAGCGTGGTAAACCAGGAAAGCGCCAATAATGCTGATCCCGATAAAGTCAAAATTCGTTGGCAATGGGACGGGGGAGGACGGGGGAGGAGGGGGGGAGGAGGAGGTAGTGCCTGCCCAACGCGCTTGGCTGAACGAAACAAAGACGCGTGGAGGGGTCACCAACGCTCTACTGTAGTTCTTTCTTTATTTTGCTCGTGCAAGCCGGGTGAGCGAGAGACAAGGGAAGCCCAGAGAATAACGTGTGGAAGGAGCGCGCCAAACAGCGTGGAAAAGGATAGGGAGAAGAGACAATGCCTTCCGTTATGTCGATGCACTGTCTTTGCAATTCGTTAATTCCCCACAATCGACAGGGGGGAGTCCGCTGTGTGGATGGGGGACGCTTGATATCGCGTCTATGAAGCGTGACTCGGTGAAAACGGTTTCCCTCTTTGTTGTGTGTGATGGCAGTCGTTACACACAAACTTGGATGCGCCACGGCACAGCGCTTGCCCTTTCTTTCTCGAAATGCAGTGTGTGTCTGTGTCTGTCTTACTCCGTTCCTAACTGCTCCGAGTCGTCTGCGAACGTGTGAAAATACGGGAGGAGTGTGAGAGAGGAAAGGGGCGACAGGCGGAGTGAAAACACGAAGGCGCCGGTGGATACTCTCGGATGCAAGCCTTTCTTTTGACAAAGGGCAAATGACGACTGCAGTGAAAGGGAGTGTGAGCCCACGCACCAGAGTGGCTACGGTTTTGGGAGACAAAGAGCACGAGGAGGAAGAGGAAGCCAGACAAGACTGTACTCTGATACCAAGGGTGCGAGAACCCTGTGTCCACTCTCTCTCTCTCTCTCTCTCTTGGGCGTACAATAAACAATGGGCCACCGCAACCAGAAAGGAGTACTCCTGGTCCGCGAATTCGAAAGAGGAGAAAAGAACGGAGAGAGCGAAGCGGAATTGCAGTGCGACGGTGAAATTTATCAACGGCAATTCGGCTAACCGCTTTCCGTGCTCTGCTATTTGTTGTTTGAAAACAAGAAAAAAAGAATATTTATATTCGTATTCTGTAAAGTGTTTCCTTTTCTGTGTGTGAGTGAAAACGGGTGTTCTCTTTATGTTGAGTTGTTGGTGTTCCCGTTGAGCGTCACGGCACGAGTGAATTCCTATCTTGGTGTGTGAATTGCAGCACAGAAGATGAGGTTCCGTGCGAAGGCAAGCAAAGCACATCACGCGAACGTAAGCAGAGAAAGAAGGATGGAGAGAGAGTCACGAATGGGCTCAACATCAGGTTGCAGCAGGCTGTCAGCCAATGAACTTCTGGCCACGTATTAAAAAAAAAAAAAAACAGGATCCGCACTTCGAAAGAGAGACAGAGGCACGCATCCCTGTACCTCGTCAGCGTCCCCACACTCCCTTGCCGTGCGATGAGGAAGCTGTAGCGTATACCGGCACACATCATCGCATCGTCGCTTCGTTCGTCGCGTGTGAGGAAAAGAGTGAAACATGGTATCACGTATCCATAGGTGATGCGGCCCGCTCAGGCTTCCATGACGTCGGGCGACTCCGATCCGTTTGCTCTGTCACACGCATTTCCTTTTGTTTTAACGTTCGTTGACTGTTACAAATGTATTGTGGGAGAAGAAAAAAGAAAGATTCTATCGGACAGATACAAGTGCATGTGACGGATACTCAGGTGTCCTTCGCTCGAGCAGACACTAGCAACGGGAGGTTACTGGCTTACGTGCAAGAGAAGAGTCGACTGAATACATTTCGTTTCTTCTTCTTCTTCCCTTGCTCTTCAGGCGCGGCATTGCCTTGAGCTAGCTTGTCGTCACTTTCCTTGGGCCTGTTGGTTGCCGTCTGGGCAGCAGCAGGCGGACCAGGAGATGGTCTTTCCACGCCTTCTCCCTTCGCTTGCTGCGCTTCATCTCGATGCGACGGCGCGATCCCTTCGGGACCGCACGCTTCCGTGTCGAGGCTTGACGCAGACCGGTCTCGTGATGGACCTGCTTCGAGATGCCCTTCCCTCTTTCCGCTGCCTGACGCACGCCCCGTGAGAAGGGCGTCCATCTCTTGCAGCACCGCCTCCTGCGCCCCCAGTGCAGCTGCGGTGGTGTAGAGACGGCCAACGTTCTCTTTCCTTGTGTCCAGCGGCTCCGTCACCGCGGTCTCCGCGCGGGCGTCGGGTTCACTTTGGGCTCTTCTTGCACGGCGCTCTATCTTGCGCCGCTCATGCTTCTTCTCCGCCAGGATAGCGTGCACGCGCGCGCGCAGGGCGGCGCGGAAATCCTCATCCTGCAGCGCCTCCTCGTTGGGCGGGAACGGCACCTCTGCAGCAGCCCGAGCAGCGTCAGCCCCTTCGGAGTCTCCCCTCCGCCCTTCCATTCGGTCAGCGCGCGCCTTCAGCCGATGTGTATCCTGTTGCCACGCCGCATTCGCTTGTGCAAGCTGTGTGGACCACGCTGGTGTTGCCGGCGCCTCTGGGTCTGCGAGAAGCATCTGTTGCAAGATAGTCATCCACGTCAAGGGCGAGGTTGACGAACGCTCGTCACAGGTACTGTCGAAGGCCTCGAGTTCCTTCGGAAGGTGCGGTGGCAGGGCACCTGCACCAGCTCCACTCGCAGTGTCATGTCGATCGGCACTAGGGACATCGACAGGTATCGAAGAAGAATAGAGGTACGAGACGGGTGCTGCACCATCATTCTCCACGGAGGGCTCGCCCAGGTTCGCGTTCACCATTCCATCTCTACGTACGGCAGAGGAGTGGTGCTCCTTTCCCGTGTGTCGGTCGCTTGCAGTCCTTTTTGACAAAGAGGTGGATGTGGCTTCCTTTGTCGATGCGTTCTCTGCTATCACGCGCTGAGCTTCGGCGCCTGTATCCGGAAGAGCCTCATCCCTCGAGTCTGACCCACTCGCCTCACTCTCCTCGCTCTCTGTCGTGCCGTCGGTGCCCTCTTCGCTGTCGTCCTCGTGGGTTTGTCGGCTGGAGCTTTCCTGCCATACCTTTGTCTCGTTGGACTGGGGCACGAGGAGCGTACTGCCCTCCTCGCGCAAGCAACCCGCCAATGCGGTGTCACCCACCGGGCTGCTTCCCCCAGACACCAACGCGCCAAGGTGAACACTTGGCCCACCTTCCTTGGCAAGAGGGACGTCTGCGGGGTGCGACATGGCGAGGGCGGAAGGAGATCCGGAAACAGGAAACGCAAACGATGTTGGTGAGGGGATGCCAACTGCTGGGCCCCGAGCAGCGTCCTGTGGGTCAATGTCGCGTGACAATCCCTTTCCGGACCACCGTGTGTTCTCTTCCTGCCGAGAGGAGGGAGCAGTCCGCATCGCCGCCGGAAACGATTGCTGGATGGTTTCGATGGCGGCCTGGTAAACATGTCGATAGTGGCGCAGCTCGTGCAGCTTCGCACGCATGCGGGCTTGATGGGCCACGCGCGTGTCCCTCTCTCGCACGCCTGCTGCGGTAGAGGCTTCGTGTGTTTCCTCGGGTGGACTCTGAGTCAGGCGCTCTTGATGCTCAAGGTAGATGGCGTGCTGGTAGGCAGCGAAGGTCTGCAGCTGCTGTGCGGTCGGTGGTGGCGGAGGCAGCCGGTGGTGGAAGGGGACCTCGAAGAGACGTGTGAACTGGTCCAGCACCTGCACGTACTCGCGCCGAACACGCGAAGAATTGCGATGTGCAGCTCTGCCCTTAGTAGTGTCACTCTCCTCTGCAGAGTCCTTCCCATCCTGAGGTGAAGAGCCATACTCCTCCGCTGACGCGGCAACACCCTCTGTTGCGGACGAGAGAGCGGCCTCCAAGGTCTGCACCGTTGCCTGTCGGCGGTGTGCCTCGGTCTGGAAATGGTACTGCGTCACGTTTGTCACAAACAGATCGGCGAATAGGGAGTGGCCTTCGTCCGCTTCACGCTGAGAGACGGGCCCTAACTTGTTCGCCCCTCCGCCGGCGTCGCGCCAACACTGGTCCTCGCCACAGACATGGAGCAGGTGGTTAGTAAGGTCTTCCGTCTGACGGCGCAAGACCCGCACAGCCGTGAGCAGAGCGAACGCGCGCCGCGCCTCCACAAGCGCTGCTTCCTCTTCTCTGTCCCCTCCTCTCACGGTTGCTGGAAACAGTTCATCTGCCTTGCTGTGGCGATCGCGCTTTCCCTGCCAAGCTCCGTCGACGTCATCGTCGCCGACCGGGGACGTCACAGCGTCTCGGCGCATGTCATCCGGGATTTCCTCCTCGGCTGAATACAGCCGTGAGGTACTCACGGCCCCCGTCGGGACCGCACAACCGTGAGAACTGATGTTGGATTCACGATATCGTGGGTCACGCATGAGGGATGTGGCACCAGAGGAGTAGAACAGGCGCACCTCGCCAACCTCACTGTCCGCGCCCGTTGCGGCACCCGCAGCGTTGCTGAAGGCATTTCCCAAAGCAGAGTCCGCGCGGCGGCCGTCGACGAACGGCATCGTGTGTGAATGTGCGGAGTCAGACAAAGGGTGCGGCGGCCTGCCCGCAAATGACCCTCGCCACCGAGAAATGCTGCTGTTGATAGAGTACGCAACACTTCCAGGATCCACTCCGGTCCCCGAGGTGGCCGTGAAGTCGAACCCTCGTCCATCGCTCGCGTCCTCGTCGACGCTGTCGTCTGCCTCCCCCTGTCCGGTCCTCCCCCCACGGAGGCGCCGCGTTCCCCCTGGCGCTGCCGCTGCTGCCCGTGCGCTGCCCGTGGAGCTTCCAAGCACGGCATCCGCATCACCTTCATTGTCACCGCCTGCCCCTCCTATCCAGGCTCGCGGAGCCACTGCGTTACGCGCCGTACTCTGCCCAACCGCCGCAGGATGCACGAGCGCAGGGAGCTGAGGAGCTTGGCCCATCGCAGCGTGATTGCTGGCCGGCAGCCAAGACACCATCGGTGCACGGGCTGCTGGTGACCCACTGTTATTGCTCGTGACACTGGGATACCCTTGTGTGAGCACGTGATGTTGGAACGTCGTGATGCGTCCCCCGGTGGCAGCAGCGGGGTCATGAGCGCCGTTGCTGGGGCCATGACACCGCAGGACACCGGTTTCCGAGCCCATAGCAGCCGCATCAAGACCTTCGTTCGATCTCATTTGGTGTTCCTTGCTGCCGAAAGCGCCCAGCCTGCGCTTCACCGTCATGCTTTTCGCATGCCCAACGCCACCGCCGTGACCATCTGAGTGGCTCCCCTCTGGACCTCTTGTTCCAACATCGTCGCCCTTGAGCGCGGCAAGGTACACAAGGCGTTGAATGTGCAAGTCGCTGCTGAGGTGTGCGTCCCGTGCGAGGGCATTCAGATATAGCAAACGACTCGCATTCTCGCGTTGCACCTGCAGACGACGCTCCTCCAGTGCTGCATGCAAATCGTCCTCTTTTTTGTCTGCCACCACCACCGGTGATATTCTCTTTGATTCTACGGGAAGGCAATTCCAGGCGGTCCTTGGTCCAGGAAATTGCTGCAGACGCTGATTGACAGGAAGGGATCTGAGAGAGGTCGCCGCCTGCCCATGCTCACGCCACGGGTTAGCGGTTCGTTGCCCGAGGCACCGTCGGCACTCCTCAAGGGTCGCGAGCGCGCGTGTGGCAAGCAGATTATACGCTTCTTCTGTGTTGGGATAAAAGGCACTCTGTCCGCTAGGCAGCTCCGGGTACTGCGTGTGACGAGTGAGAAGCTGTAGAGCGTCAGCACTAGTATTAGGGACAGCATCCACTGCGTGAAGGCGTGCGAGAACACCACTGAGATTTCTAGGTAGCGTCTGTGATGGGACCGCGCCACCAGGCGCAGTTCCTCCGTCGCTGTCAAGATTTGGTTTGTCTGGGCCAGACACACATCCCTCGTCTCTCCGAGACGCATTCGCGAACGCCTCCTTCGCTTGCGCTGGCGCGTCTAATCGCCTCCCCTCCTCTTCACTCCAAAAGTGATCAGACGGCAGCGTGGTCGAGACAAAGGGTGGAACGGCATTCGGGGAGACGGGCTGTCGGACGGCATGCGTCAAGGGGGGCGGCAACGGACCGGTTCGTGTCGGGCGAACCGGGGCCGTCGGGAGGGTAGGCTTTCTCAGGAAACTGTCCTCCCGAGGGCCTGACACGCCCAACGCGGAAGCCGTAGGCGGCAGGGTTGCGCTCGCGCCAACGAGCGCGCTGTCGAGGTCTGTGGCATCCCCCCAGTCCTGTGTATTGTTGGCCACAATAGAGGAGATGTTCTGCTCGAGAAAACGGGAGTTTGGCGTCTCGCTCTTCTTCTGCGTACCGGCTGTGAGCATGCGACGCGCATCATGCAGCTTCTCCTGAGTCGTTAGCATTCCCTCGCGAGTGGAAGAGAGACGCTGAAATGTGAAAACAATAACCCGGAAACAAAGGAAGATGCGCAGGAGTCCGCGCAAATTTCTGTATTTTCAAACCCAGAAAAGTGAATTTAGCAGTGAGAAATTCTAACGTCTAGAAAAAGAAAACAAAAAAAAAAAATAGAAACCAGAACTATAAGCAGTGAAAGGAAGTAAGGAGTATATAGGGAAAACAACGTGAAGGCAGGCTGCTTCGTCTAATGCCTTCTTTTTTGTGTTTTGAGTGCAAGCAACGAGAGAAAAGGAAAGAGTAGTGCAAACCAGAATTCGAAGACAATGCGCTTGTAACGTGTGTCGCCAAGCACGCCACCGCGTTGGCACAGGGACGCGAGGAGGGGTGCTGCTCTGGCGCAGTCAACAAGATGGAAAGAGCAAGCGTCACTCGCGCGCGGGTGTTTGACGACAAAGACAGAGGGTAACTTTGTACTGTTGAGAATACATGATCAGAATACAGAACATGAAAAGTGAGAAAGTGTTGAAGGAATAAGGAGGGTATATGAACGAGGTCAACGTGTGTGTGAGGGAGGGAGCGGAAGGAGCCATGGAGCTCTCGCGGCCCTTCTCGTGATGCCCTCCCTCCTTCCTCCGGCACATAAGAGCGCCTTGTGCATCCATGGGTCTCGGATCAAATGACCTGTTCTTCTCTTGTGACCGTACCTAACACTTGGGGCGTTCCTCACAGAGTGAAACCATCTCTTTTGGATCGTTGGAATGACGAAGAACTCGTCCGTACATCCACACCGCAGCACCACATGTCCAACGTGCAGCCTCAGCACGCCCTCACGGCTGGTCCGTCCTCCTTCTCTGCAGCTTCTCCTGATACCGCCCTCTGCATCCGGTGAGCGAGCGCACATCGCGGACTCTCGCCTCATCAACACTGAGGTGCCATCAGCTCCCACTCCACGACGTCGTAGTACGCGCCAATCATAACGCACAAGGCACTCAGTCCCGTCATGACGTGCCACAAGTTATGTGAATTTCCGATGAAGTCGA
The DNA here is from genome assembly GCA_030849835.1 of Herpetomonas samuelpessoai. Lineage (NCBI taxonomy): Eukaryota > Euglenozoa > Kinetoplastea > Trypanosomatida > Trypanosomatidae > Herpetomonas > Herpetomonas samuelpessoai. The sequence goes on from JASAOC010002132.1 coordinate 220,335, forward strand.
GTTCCCGGTTGGACAGGATGTACCGCGTGAAGAAGTAGCACAAGGCTGCCGGCCACCAGACCAAGAGGTGCTCACGGATGCTGTCCCAAGAGTATTCCTGCGGAAGAAACGGGAAGAACACGAGCAGCACGGAGCGCATCGACGTCCCCGGCAGGTGACTGCCCCCGCTGCTGCTCCGCTGCGCCGCCTCCTCACACCCGTTGCCTGTCCGCCGTCCTTGACGAGGTGCGACGCGCGTGGCGGTGGGTCTCCCTCGTGTGTCACCGTGACCGCCCTCGCCAGCGTCGTCCCCGGCGTCTGAGAAACTGTCCGACGCAAAGCTTCTGCTGCCACCGACTCGACGTCGTCCGGTGCTACCCACAGGGTGAGAACGCCTCACCTCTTCCGCAACAGACGCCTCCCCTCTCAGCTCCATCCGGCGGCGCTCGTAAGCTCGGGCTCGCCTCGTCATGGCCCACAGCAATCGTTCTGGCTGCCGGGTCGCATTCAAGAGTCCGCCGACCAAGAGCCAGAGATACGACCAGCCATGATAGTACACCGCCTGCGTGTACCCTGACGCACTGCTGGCCGTGGAGAGAACCGCACCAGAGGCTTCCCCGCTGGTCCGTGAGGAACCATGCGCTGAAAAGGCAAGAAACCCCAAGAATCCAGTGAGACCACCACCGCTGCTGCTGCTGCTGCCTGAGTGCTTGGGGACGATGATGAGCAGGTAGCAGGCAAAATGAAGCAAGCAATGCATCAATGCAATGGCCGCGCGGTGATGCACGGGAATTGTCGATTGTGTGGAATCGCCATCTGTGGGTGTCGTGGGAGAATAAGGCCCTACGGGGACACCACTCTTTCCTGGCAACGGTAGCTGACCGTCGAGGACGCGAGAAACGGCTTGCCGCGCCTCATGCAGGCGGCGACGGAAGCGGCGCCGGCACTGAAAGCACAGAAGCAGCAGTGCGTCTTCACCCTCGCTGTGGGTGGGTGGCGGCGGCAGCGGCTCATCGCGGAGCCATTCCCATAGATTCAACACACACGTCGCCACAATATCTAAGAAGAAGCCGCAGATCAACCCGCAGAGGCCACCAAGTGAGAGGTTTAGCGGAGATAAAATAAGCGCATAGAGCGTGCACACTGTCGATACGGTCATGACAAGAATCGCCATTGTCAGCACAGACGACGATACGCAGGGGTTGCCGCGAACAAGGTACACGTAGACGCTCCCGGTGATGGAGGTGAGAACCCCCAACACATCGCACTGGAGAAGCTGCTGGTAGCCGCGTCGTGTTGCACAACACGGCATGAAGGTGTGGTACACGATGGAAAAGAAAAAAGTGAAGAAGAAGCTCAGCGACACGGGGAAGAAGACCTGGTAAAGGGGGTCTAAGCTGCGACGCACGGCCGCGTCAAGAGCATCCTGTCGGTGCAGGTGGCGCTGCTGGTTCCCCGGGAAAACATCAAAGAGCTCCGCAGCGGCAGCCCACACGCGGTGGGGCATGAGCATCGCGCCATGCACCGTCTTCCGGACGCGATCTGCCGTGAGAATGCCCCCGTGGCTATTATCATCAGAGCTTTTGTACACACTCGCTAGCCGCTCTTCCAAGCCTGTCTGGTGCGAAGGCTTGCCCTGGCCCCGTGCTTGGCCTGCGTTCGTCCGGGCCTGCGCATCTCGCTGGCCCTCGAAGGAAAGGAACGCGGACGCCTTATTCCCTGCGACAGTGGAAGCGGGGTCCACGGCCTTTGCCCTCCCCACAAAAGTGCCATCTGAGGACGGCGCGTTCATCGTCCGTGCGCTATCGCCCTCGCTCTCTTTACGCCTGCCCAGCGCGTCAAACGTCGCCCTTGATGACGCCCCCTCCGCGACAGGAGGTCCACGCGTAAAGGCAAAAGGATTCTCCGAAACGCCAGCCGCGCCAGCCGCGGCCGCACTGCCAGGCAAGTCCTCCTCGCTGACAACACCATAGAGACCGGCGAACAGGGGCGGGATGGGTGGCCAGAAGACGAGGTAGAGGAAGACCAGAGCAAAGAATACGTGGGTGAGGATGTTCACCGACTCGTTGTGGACGTACAGAAAGACGGAGCCAAAGGCCTCCATGGGGGAAAGGCGTGAAGGACGGTAGCCGCGTCGGATGTATTTGTTGAACTGCAAGAAATGGTCCACCTCGTGGATGGAGACCAGTTCTTTTCGACTGCGCAGGAGCGAACGGACCAGAGAGAGCAAGACGTCATACCATCGTACAGACGTGGCAGAGCTGGAAGGCGCGGAGGAAGAATGGGAACGACTCCCTTTCCCTGCTTCCGCAGAAGATCGCTGCCACTTCTGGTACGTCTCTGCCTGCATCAGCGCTGGTGTCTCAGGGAGTTTGGGTACTCTAGCGGCTGCCGCGGCGCTGAGGTGAGCACTAGCGGCGCCGTAGCCACTTCTCACGGGTTGCTTCGTTGCGGCAGTGGCGGCAGGGGCGGCTGGCCCCACATCGACAGTAGACTGTTGCGGCCTCCGTGGAGAGGGAGAGTTTCTCTTTTGTGTTCGGCGATTCGCAGCACTCGCCGTGCGCCGGGAACGTGACCGCGGCGGCATGTATGTTTGCTGGGGATTGTTACTATTTTATTTGCTGTGTTTTTGTATTTTGGTGTATGTTACGCGTCTATGTGTCAATGGGACACAGTGGTGATGACGTGTACTGATGTATGTGTGTGTTTTCTTCTTGTCAGTTGTTAAAGCGAAAAGCTCCAGGAGGGAGACAGCGCACGGATCGCGTTCTGTTGCAAAGGCAAAGTGAAAAAGAGAAGGAAGAAGGTGGGCACTTCCCACAGCTGGTGCAACGAAGAAGGAGGGAGACGTACACCTGGCAGAAGAGATGAGAGAAAGTGAAGGCAAGGGACCCGGTAAACCAAGTCGCACTGCCTTGGGTTGGTGCGATCCGATAAACGAGGAATGATAAGAAGGCCAATTAACGGGGGGAAAAGAAAGGCAGTAGATTATAGAAATTTTACGATTGCTATATTTTAATTCTGTTATCGTTGTCGTTAATGGAACTGCACTTATGCGTTTCGTGTCGCTCGAGGAACCTTCTTCCAAGAACCTGCAAACTACAAAACGAAAAAGGAACGTGTGCAGAGAACGGTTACCTGGAGTTCAGAGAGATGCAGCTCCACCCCAAGGCTATGAGTTGAGAGGAGGTCCTTTGAGTACTTTAATCAAGAAGAAAAGGGCAACTCTTTTTTTTTTTGTTTGTGTGTGTGTGCGTGCGTAGGTGCCCTCACAAGCTTCGTGTCACCTAGCGATAATTGCATGTCGACCCGAATTGCAGAGGAGTCAGGAGGGTACGGAATGAAAGAACATGAGTAAACGCATATCCAAGTGGACATTACACCGACCCTGAGATCATCAAGGCGGCAACACTGCTGCCAGCAATGCTAACGCACTGGCCAACGGGGTGAGGTCGTCAAGTGAGTTCCGTGACAAGCAGATGGGGTGCAGAAATCACCCAACATTTCCCTCACGAGCCTTCTGAATCTTTATTATTTCAGAATTTGCGCATTTGAATCCGTTGTCTCGTCCTTTGTGTAATGTATACGGAGGGACCGTTCTTCTTCGTTTATCAAGCGAATTTTGCTGGCCACAGGCACAACGTAGGCTGAGTACCGCTTCCGATGAAGGCATGGGATTCGCTTCTATGGATAACACACGTTTCTATGGGTGCGAGGAGGGGAGCAGGAAAGGGAAGCGGGGGAAGGAATTTGCGAAGGCGTGTGTGAAGGCCTCCTATCACGAAAAGAAAAAAATAAACAACTTGTCGGTAAACCTTGCCATGAGGAGGCGTATCCAAAGACGATCTTACACCGTTCTATGTTGAGCGCGCACAGCTTTGATCGCCTCCTGGTGAGCACGTGCAAAGCGCCGGTGAACCGGCAGCTCCGCCTCTGCCAGGAGCCGCTGCTGCTGCGCCAATACCAGCAGCTGCTGCTGTCTCGCCTCGTCGCGACTCGCCCGTTCCACATCTGCGAACGATGTCTGTCCCGCCGTCGTTGCGCACGGTACGCCGGCAGCGCCTGAAGCACCAGCGGCCACCGCAACCCCAGCAGCATCGTCTCTTGTGACCGTGTCCTCATCCGCTCGGCCGGGAGCGGCACCGCATGGTGGTGGTCGCGGGTCACGGGACCGACTCGTTGCTTCGGCCAGCACGTCAAAGTACGATGGCCTCTGCACAATCGTGGTGGTGGGCATGCGTAGGGCATTCAGCAGCTGCAGCCGCAGACTAGCCTCCCGCTGTCCTGCCTCGGCCTTCGCCACGCGCAGCGCCTCCACAGTGGAAGAGAGAGATTCGACTTGCTCCTGCAGGCACCGCACGCGCCGCTCGCTTTCAAGAGAGGATACTCCCGCGCGCTGTTGCAGGGAGGCCTGAAGAATCGATTGGGAGAAATCGAGGGCCTGCTCGTCTTCCAAGACCTTCCGCCGCGTTGCTTCCGCTGCAACAATATCCGTCTTGAGACGCTGCTCCAATGCCTTCGCAGCGGCCTCCACCTCCCAGGTTGCATGGTGCACCTGCAACACCCGAGTGGTTTCCGCCTGCACGAGATTGACCGGAAGCGAAGCGGCGCAGTGTGCGAGGAGCTGGCGCGTATGGGCCTCGTGCTCACACCATTGCACACGGCATCGCTCCTCTTCCTTCGCCAAGGAGGCCAAGAGGGAGGACACAAATCCGTTCATGAACGTCTCGTGTTGAGTACAGTTCTCGCACGTGCGAACAGCAAGGTTCTCGGCATTGGCTCCCATTCGGGCTTCACGAGGGGCGTCCTCACCAGCGTCTCTGTGGCCTTCTCCCTGTGTTTCATTCGGCAGTACTGCACCCTCGAGGGGGTCAAAGAGCGTCATGGTTCCCTTGGAGCGAATCCCTTCGCGGGCAGCCCGCTGCCTCGCGCACTCTTCCTGCGCAAGCATCGCAAAGCACTGCACGGGTGACGTTGGCCGCTCGGTCATCTTTTCACGCGCCTGGCGCTGCCACACTTCCTTGGCCTCGCGCACAGAGGCTTCTTGTCTCTCGCGAAGTTGGCACAGTGCCTCGTCCTTCTTCCCCAGTTCTTCCTGCACCGAAGTCAGGCGGCCTAGCAGCTCATGCTCACGCTCCTGGTGGGCACGCTGCAGCGTCTCAAGCTGTGCGTTTGTGCGCGCCAAGTTTACACCCATGGTCGTGAGGGCGTCCTCTAGAAACTGACGGTGCTCACGGTTTTCGTTCTCGATTGCCTCCTTCTCCGCCAGTTGCGCCGCCTCCTTCTCAGCGGAGATGGGTATGCGGACAGGCCCACCCGTGACACCTTGAACAGGTGAAACGTCCGTCGTTGGGTTCCTTGGGAGAGGGAGACCTCCACGGCTCTGTGAAGCTCGTCGGTGCCAGTCTGCATCCACGGCGTCGGCCGCACCGCCGTGCTTCTCCATCAAACGGGAGAACGGAGGCAAGAACAAAAGTGTAGGCGCCTCTAGCAGGTTGCCCGCCTGGAATGGGTCATCGCACCGATGCCGGTGCCGGCCGTGATTTCGATGTTTGTCGCCATCGACACCACAGCAGGAACGGTTTGAAGAACCCGTTGAGGAGCGACAGACGGAGCAACACGACGACGCATTCTCGCACTGACTGCATGAGCACGACGGAGACGAAGAGCACACTGAGTCTGACGTACTGATGTTGACGCCGTCTCCACAGTTGTCCTGATGGCGACACGTGCAGCTGGAAACGCAGCCACATGAAGCGGAATAGGATCCAGAAGAGGCATCGCTCCCGTGATTCACACGGTGTCTCTCTGCATTCCTTGGTCCCATCACCGACTTGCTGGCACGGTGCTCTTGTTGAAGGAGGCGTTGATAATGAACATCAGGGAGTGCAAGCCGTCCCGAAAGTGAAGGGTACAGCTGCTCGTTCCGCTTCGCCTCGTATTCGCGCAAGGCGGCGGATATCACATCCACGGTAAGCGCGGCACCGGCTTCAGGGACTTTGATGGCAACGTCTTCCTTGGTTCGCTTACTGACACACGGATCCGCAAGCGACTTTACAGTGAGCTGGCGTAGCATGCGATCATTGTCCTGTGTACCTGTGGTGAGTTGTCTCTCCGCGAGAAGGTGCAGTTCGCGAGAGGTTTCACTATCGCTATCGGTGTCCGTGTCGGGCATATCAATTACCACGCTTTCAGAAGGTGATGTCATCGACGCCGGGTGGGGCATCCGAGTAGCGAGGAGGGCATCGAGTCGAACAGGAGATGCGATGGTGGCCTTCTCGTGCGAATCGTTCACCTGGGGAGCCACCGCACCGACTTGCGGTGGCATACTTGAGGCCGGAAACTGAAAAGACGACGAAGAGGTAGAATCGTACGATGAATGGCCACCAGAAAGGTGTGAAGGACGCGAGGCTGCAGAATCAGCTTCGTGGTCGTCGTTGGAGGAAGAATACGAATACGAGTAGGAGTAAGAGCCTCCGTCGCTCGCCGACGCCGCATCTGCAGCGCGTACAATGCCTGACGGCACTGCGTTCCCGCTAAGTAAACGGGAAGGCTCCCATCCTTGATGGTAGTGCGGTACGACTGGATGCGGCCCTTGTACACCTGACAGGATGGCCGAGGAAGGGGATGCAGCAGACGCAGGGCTCTGACCAGATAACGCGGAGCGCTTTGCAGCCACGCTACCAGTAAGCTCTATCGTCCGCCGTGGCGCAGCGTCAGGGGTAGCGGTCGTGGCGGCGTCTGATTGCTGTAGGTTGTTGTTCTCTGAATCAACGGTTTCCTCCCGCCCGTTGAGGAAAAATCGCCGGTTGCCACTGCCACTGATGGTGGTCATCGTCAACAAAGCGTTGTGATGAAGTGATTGCGACCAGAGAGAGAGAGAGAGAGAGAGAAAGAGATCGTGAAGGATTCTATAAGAAACACAAAGATAATTGTTTTATATGTGTATGTGTGAAGGTTCTCTATCCAAAGGTTTGCACCTCCCAAAGTTGAGAAACTTGTGCGGGAAGGAAATGTGCTCTGTTATTTATCGTTTTAAAGCGAAGGAATTCTGATTTTCCCCACTGTTTCGTGCGGAAGCCTATGCAGGAACGCAGACAAAGCGAGTCGAGCGAAGAAAAAGGCGGGAATAATTTTTGTCATAGAGTCGCGGAGCCTGCGGATTCTCTTGCCCAAACCCAAAGCGGTCATCAAGGAAGAGGTGCGTTTGATCTATTTTTTCTTCCATCTCTTCTTGCTCTGCTTCTGGTGCAGTTAACGTGTTGTGGTGGTCGTTGCTGTTCTTTTTTTTTTCAAAAAAAAAAAAAGAATGCTCCTCCGTGGCAGCCTTTTCTGCGTCCACATCCCAACCCTCTACATGACTGGGGGACTTTCGGTTAGCCCTTTGCGTCGTCAGAATTCCATTTTCGTGTTGTCGTTTTTTTTTCCTTTGCAGAGAGGATATAAACCGTGGAGCCCTTCGCCGATAGGAACCTGCACCTTCTTGCCTTCCCATCATATGAAACACCTTCCCACATTCTAGGCCGCTGGTTGCGTAGTGTCGCACACGAGTGCAGCAGCAGCACGTGCAAGGAGGAAAGCACACGTTCCCGTTGCTGCAGGCAACGGAAGAAGCCAAGAGAACAGGGCACAAGACGGTGGATGAAGGAAACATGGATGTATGTAAGAATCCGCAGAGAGGAGAAGAACGAGCCATACAATGAAACATTCATTTGCAGAAAACAAAGAATGCAGAAAAGGGAGATGTAAGGAGACTGCGGAAACGCAGAGGAAACGTGGAAGGAAGAAGAGAAGATGAAAACACAGACACACAGACACAGAGACATACACACACATATTGGTAAAGAAGTGGGAATGGTAGGCAAGAGAGATACCAACAGGGCTAAAAGTACGTCCGACCGACCACAACCACAGCATGCAAGCGCACAGGTGAATGTGATCTCTGAACAACAATGAAGAGAAAGCACAAGTCGCCTTTCTTGTTAGTTTCTTTCCTCATCCTGTGCGTCGCCGGAAGCGCACACACGTCATGTCCAGCATACATTCTGGCCTTTCTGCTCGTGAGTCGGCCTGTGTGTATTTCATGTATTTCAATAGCCTAAACACACTCGCCCCCAAGAAGACCCAGTAGCCTACTCGTCTCTTAGAGACTCGGCACCGCCAGCTTAGGGACCTCATTCAAGTCAACGTTGCCTCCCGTGATCACGATGGCGACGCGGCGGTACTTGGAGAGCTCTGGCGGACGCGCAAGCACAGCGGCCACGGCCATGGCGGCCTTCGTGTCCACGACCAGCTTGCAGCGCTCGTACACGTACCGGAAGGCGTAGCGAATCTCATCGTCGTTGACGTTGATGATGCCGTTCACGAGACGGGCCTGCGCGTGCTGGTAGCGGCTCGAGAGGAGTTTGTCAATGTCGTCGCCCTGCAGCACACGTTGTTCCGCGGGAACCGGAACGGACGGCGTCACCGACTTGCGTTTGTGACCATCACGCGGCACATCGTGTTTCTCGGCGGGATCGGCGCTGATGTCCCCACGCTTAAAGTACGCGAACTCGTCGCAGATGTCCTTGGAGGTCGGCCGGCAGCCAAAGACAGCCACGTTTGGCTTCATGGCCTTGAGCGCCACCGCCAGCCCCGTAAAGAGCGAGCCGCCCCCCATGGGTGACACCACGCAGTCAATCTGGCAGTCCGTCTGCAGCATCATTTCAACGCCAATGGTGCCGTAGCCCGTGATCACGTGCTTGTCCTTGTACGGGTGCACGAACACAGCCTTGTGATGCACCTTACCCTCTATCTTGTTGTACTTCTCCATAAGGGCATCGGTGGCCGCACCCCTGGCCTCCGGAGTGGGGTCGCTCTCCACGTATTCACCGCCGTAGTGATGAATGGATTTGGTGATGCTGTCGGGCAGGCCTTTAGGGATCACCACACGCGCCGTCGCCTGAAACCCGCTGGCCGCGCACGACAGCGCCGCGCCACCGTTGGCGGTCGAGAAGGTCACAAACGTGTCCACATCCAACTCGCGCTCCTTGGTGCGAATGACCTTGTACATGTGTCCGCGCAGATGGTAGCTCCCTGTGCGCTGCAGATTCTCACACTTGAGGTAGACCGTTTCGTGACCAGCCTTGGTGGCCAGGGCATTGCTCTTGATGATCGGGGTCTCGTAGACGTATCCCTGCAGAGACCTGCGGGCCGCCATAATATCCCCAATTGACGTCATGGTTTCAGGCTTTGCTACGTGTCCAAGTCTTGATGTGTGGAGGCGAGGTGATCGTTCAGTCCCTCAGCAGGTGTGAATGCTTCGCTAACGTTTCCCGGAGGGTACAAGGGTGGGAAGCCGTACAACTGAGGATGGAAAGCACCGGAAAAGAAAGAAGAGAACGAAGAGAGAAGCAACGGGTAGAAAGACAAACAAAAGGAGGAGGAGGCAAGTCTTTTGATGATTCCTTCGAGTAGTTGGACCAAAGTTTCCGTGGTGTGGGAGCCTTTGCGATATACAATATCAAAGAATGAGAGTAAAAGAGAAGGCTGAAACGCCAGAGACGTGCGGGCGTATGGCGCGCAGTTTTGGTTGGATATACAATAGACGTACTGACAGAAAATAGCGGCTATGGTGAGAGAGAGAGAGAGTGAGCTGAATGATTAGCAAACTGTTGGACGAGGAGGTTTGCCCCAATGAAAAAAAAAAAAAAGAGGAACGTGAATGAGAAGACATTTTTTTTGATGGGGAAAAGAACCCGCCAGACAAATGTTTGAGCGAGGCCCATAAAGGACAAGTCGCTCCCGTGCATCACGAAGCAGTCGACTCCATGACTTTGTTTCCCTTCCTTCGATCCCATCAATCCTTCGGTGCTCTTGTGCGAATTGCTCAGAGCGCAAAGGGGGAAACGACACAAAAACAAGGATGCCTTGCTCATGACATAAACAGCTAATCGTTGCGAAGAGAAGGGGAGGGGGGAGGAGGAAGCTGTACGTTTCTCCTTGGTTATCTTCTTTCGAGAGGTGTTTGTCGAACTCTTCAGTTGCGTTATAAAGACCAGAGGGACCTGTGTAGAATAGCGGTGTGAAACGCTTTTATTTACGCAACGAGGGAGAACACGAAGAAACGAGAAAAAAAATGGGGCAAGGAACAACGCTCCGTCCGTCTCCTACGCAGACGCCATCACACCAGTCGCCTTACGCCTGGCGCAGACACAGGGCCGCCTGCCGCCTGGTCGCCTCCTCCCTCATCTTGTGAATCGCCTCCTGCAGTGCGTCCTTCATGGCCACGAGTTGTGCCACATCCGCTGCCTCGCCCACCTGCAGCTTAGGCTCGCCGGAGGCAAACGCAAGCGCAGAGCCGGCGGTACCGCCGTGTGGCGCCTGTGCGGCTGATGGCGGCACAGACGCCCCCGTAGTAGCGCCGATAGGCAGCAGGCCGCGGCTGCTGAGGAGAGCCACAGCCGCAGCAGCCGCGGCGGCAGAAGTATGGTGTGAGCGCGACGACGACGATGGATGTGCCGGCGAGGTGGAAGTCATCACACCAGTGAAGGGGTCAAGCGCCATGCTGGCGGTGGTGGGGCCATGATGAGGAGACGTCGCAGGTGCCCCGCTCGCGGGGGTGTCCGTCGTCACGCCAGGAATGGCGTCGGTGTACAGGGGGAAGCGTAGGCGGCCATCCATCGCGACAGGCATGAGGGCGGCGAACGTCTTGCCGCGACTCTCTGTATTCATCTGCATGGTCTCTTCTTCCTCCTCCTCCTCCTCCGTCTTCACCTCCTCGCCACTCCCAAATGTGCGACAAAAGAGAGCCACGTGCGGGTTCCTTGCCGCGGTGCCGTCGCCCTCTCCCGCTCCGCCCTTTCCCTTTCTCTGCAAAAGGGCTAGGACAGCAGCCCCAAGCTCCATCGCGTGTGGTCGTACGGTGCGCGCAAACAGCAAAGCACACGACGCCACGAGCGAGTCGCACTCCTCGCCCCCGTTGACGTGCTCCCTCGGTGAATCCCACACAGACGAAGGGGCGCTCGTCGTGCTCTCGTTTGTGAGCGCCGCGAGGAGCGTGGCTGCGGCGAGGTCGTACTCGACGTCGGTGACAGGAAAGCACGACGAGGCCATTCGCGCGAAAAAGGAGGTGTGCAGCTGACGCAGTCGCCGCTGAGTGAACTTCCCTTTGGAGCGCGCCTCCTTGTCGTCTTCAGCGAGGCCGTCCCTCTCCTCGCCCTCGCCGTGCGTCTCCGCCTCCGCCTTTACCTTTGTCGTTGGTCGCGGTGGTTTCTGTGCGTGCTGCGACGAGGCGGTCATGTTCTGGGAGTGCGCCACCAGCTCCTCGGTGAGTTGCGGGAACAGCCGACCGCGTGAGCAGAGCAATGAGAAGTCCAGCCATCCCTGCGCGTGCGCCTCTTTTGCCACGCTGGAGAGGTAAGAGAGGGTAAAGAGAATATCCTTCTCTGCTGCGTTGCCGTGCGTGCTGATGTGGTTCCACGGTGTGACCCCTCCAGACCTACCGCCACCGCTCCCCCAACTGCCGTTGGCCATCCTGTCGGTGGTGTCATGACTCTCGCCCAGGCCCGCAGACGTTGGCTGTGCCGCGGTTGGCGCGCCGTGCTGCAGTTGCGCGGCATAGGAGGCTACGCTGGCAAGAAAGGAAGACTGTGCCCACGCCTGAGAAGCCGAAGGTGACGACGACGACACTGCAGGCATGCTGCTCGACGAACCCGCGCGTGGTGTCAGGCCGTTAGAGAGCAAGTACACCTGCAGGGCATCCCGCAGTTTCGACTCCAACACGGCCGCACTCCGCAGGAGTCGGCGATCCGCCCGCACGGCGCGCGTCGATTCCTTGAGAATGTTTTGCAACACCCGGATCCGCTCTTCGCACTGATGAACCCGTGCTACACACGCAGACTCCGTCATGGGCAAGACCTCCTCAGAGCCCTCATCCTTCTCTTTCTTGCCGCTGCTCGACGCAGCATTTCCCTGTGCGCCATTAGTCTCTTTTTTCACTGCCGTCATGTCAGAGTCCTTTTCTGCAACAAAGGAACGGTTGCGCTTCCGCTCCTCGTAGTTCTTCACAAGGGACTCGTGGCGAGCCGCCTCCTTCTGCAGCATCTTCACCAACCCTACGTACTGCCGGACGCACGTGTGTGCGTGGGTCAAGCTGTGCAAGGGAATGACGAGCTCGTCGTAGTGCTCCGTCACCACAGGCTCGGTGACAAGCGTGTAGCCCAAATGCTCGATCCGCTTTGGTGCGCGAATGTCTCCTCTTGGTGGAATAAGCGGCGCGCTCTTTTGGCGGTGCGAGAAGCGAAGCAGGTGGCTCAGTACCGCCACGTTGCCCCGATGGCCCACGCGTAAGATGGACGGACCGGAATTGCCTGCACCCGACGTCGCCGCGCCAGCTGCCGCCGCAGCGTATCGACCACGGCGGGAGGGTTTCGGGCCACGCTTCTTAGGGGCAGGAGCAGCCGGAGCAGCCGGGAACGCACTCCCAGGGGGCGCCATGGTACCGCCTGGTGTTGTGGTTGCTGCGGTCGCCGACGGCGCCAGCGACGACGTTGGGGATTGAAGGGAGGACGACAGCACCGAGTCCCCTGCGCCTCCGCCTGGGGCGTTGCCGTCCTCGCTCGTGGTGGCGCCCCCCACGCTGGAGCGGCTGCCGAAGCCAATGAGCCCAGAGAGCGAGGGCTGACGTTTGAGGGGGACGGCACCGCGAGATAGGCTGAACTCGTCCTTGACGCCGAGGCCCTGGCCTCCTTGCCGGGGGTAGACGTCGTCCTCGTTGTCGTCGTCCGGTCCGTCCTTCTTTTCTTCTTCGCGGTTCACGAGGTAATCTCTGATGAGGTCGAAAAGTTCTGCCTCCTCCGCCTCGCCAACGACAGCGTCCTCGTAGTCTTGTGACTTCATGGCGTCGGCTCCGTCGGTTGCGTGTGACGCCACCGCGGTGGGGTAAAGCTCAGAAAACGGCTCGCACACGTTCCCGTCCGGCAGGGCGTAGGGGTTTGCGTCAGGATTCAAGTGAGGCGGCAGAAAGGGGCCACGGTAGTACAAGGAACGCGCCGCGCTGTTGAAGTTCACGTCAAGGAAACTGTCGACGAGGGTATTGGTGTCGGTGTTCGAGGCCGTGCTCACATGCGGTCCGCCGCGGCCACCGATGCCACCGCCTGTGCTGATCTGGGTGCTTGTGACAGGATCCAGGCCGCTGGCACCGCGGCCGGGTCCCGTAGACGCCACGAGCGCCGCGCGACCACCGCTGCCCGAGAGGTAACACTTGAGCGTCCGCTTCAGCGTCCGAGTCAACGGGTTGTACCCGGGGAATCGCAGGTGCACGTGGATGGACACGACGAACTCGCCCCAGCCCGTCTCTGTGACCTCGAACGGGGCCTTGTGCACCGTCCGCACGCACGGCACAAAGCTGCGGTCCAAGATAAAGGTCACGTGACTAATGAATTGGGAGAGATAGTCGCTCTCCTCCTCGTGCACATCCCCACTGCGCGACGGGCCAAAGGAACCACCGCTCATATTTCCACTCGCACCCGAAGCGTTATGGATGGGGGTGGTGATGGGGGTGGTGGCGGTGGCTGCACCGAGGGCAGCCGCAGAGGTGCTAGGAGGGTGACCGTTAAAGAGACCACGGACGTACACGGTCCATTGGTGGCTCTTTTCGCGGCTGTCCGGGTTCACCAGTCGCACACACCCGCCCACCACAATCGGTAGGGAAATCGAGACCTGCGAAGGCTCGCAATACAGGATCTCATCGTGGGTCACTTTTCCCGACATCGTGGCGGGGGAAGACGCGCTCCCGTGGGGAACCGTAAACATAGACTTGGTGGCGAGAGCGGTGATCTCGTCCCTATCCAGAAGGGCAAACGGAGAAAGAGGTGGAACGCCAAACTTCGGTGCAGAGGTGCTGGTGCCTTCCTCCTCTTCCTCCTCCTCCTCGTTACGTGCCTCTGCCTTCACGGGGCTAGACGACTTTGCGGCTTCACGCTTTGCTCGCGATGACGTTGTGCTGGGACTTCCACCATCCACATACGCCTTCTCACAGCTCTTCGCCACCTCGACCGCTGCCGCGTCGTCAGCGGTGCTGGCGGCAGTTAACATCGCCGTCTCACAAGCAGCGGCGAGGCCCGCGTAGATGCTCACCTCGGGCAGTGCCTGGCAGGCCTGCGGGTGGCTCAAAAGAAAGGTAGGGGTCTGCCCTTCGACCTTGGCCGTGGTTGCTGCGTCCACCGCGTTGGTGTCCGCCAGTCGCGACACCCGCTGAAAGAGTCGTGGGAGCTGAAACGGCGTCGGGGCAGCATGACCTTGCGGAAAGCCAGCGAAGGAAGCACGCGATGCCCCTGTGATGCCCGCATCCGGCTCAGTGTTGCCGCCAAACAACTCCACGAGACCCCTTCGACTCACCTGCGAAACGCACAAGTCGGCGTCGCCTTCCTGCTCAGAGAAGCCGAACACGTCGCCCAGGCCAATGCGATCATTCGAGCCTTGGCCATTGGCAGTTCCGTCCTTGTCCGTATCCTCGATGTCCTTGAGAAATCCGTTATACGCCCCAGACAGTCCAGCCCCACCATCGCCGCTCGCCCCGGCGCGACGCTGTTCTGCTTGAGAAATCGCAGTCTCCCCGTCATCCCTTCCCTCGTGTACGTAGTCGTTCATGTGAATGAGCACACGACGCTGGAGCCGGAGCTGCTGCTCGCGAAGGAGCGCTGCCTGACGAAGCGCGTCTTCGCTGTACGCGTCATCGCCCGCAGACAGCTGGGCCTTCCCTCCCATGGCACCGACACCCTTGGCTATGGGACTGCTACTGCCGCCACCAGCGGCGATTCGCTGGCGCTGCTGCTCAATGAGACGCAGTTGGACCTCCCGGGGGCTGAGATTCTCCCACGACGCTGCGTCCGCAAACGAGGATGAGGCCGTCGCGCCACTGTTGCCCTCCCCAGCGCCGAGTGACGCGGGTGGCGGGGACGGTACCCCATTCCGTGTCAACGTGCCACCATCATGGCCTTCCTCGTGCAGCGAGTTGCCAGACAGCCCCTTGTTCGCGTTCACGCTTGGTCCGGGAGACCGGGTGCGATTGCGATGGCGGCGCGGTGGCAACGGTATGGGATCCGACGACACCGTTGAGTGGGCCCGCGTGTGTGAGGTGGAGGTCGACACGGAAGCACCCGCTAAGGAGCCTAACTCCCCGCTGGCCCCTGTCGTTCCCGACGCGGTGGCGGCAGCGGCAGCAGCAGCAGCCGCGGCCGCGGCATTGAAGGCGGCCACAGCGTTGGGGTCCACCACGTACCGTGGCGCATTCTTCGGAGGGCGCCCACGCTTGCGCTTAATGGGCTGGCCGTCGGGGGTTACAAGGATCGGTGTCCCAGAAGGGGAGCGTGAGCTGGTCAGCAAGGTGGCTGGAATCATGCCTGGCGGCACAGGTGAGACCGGGATCGGCGCCACGGCCTCTGCCGCCACCGCAGCAGCAGTCTTGCGAGTGCGGCGTGGTGCACTCTCGGAGCGCTTTCGTCGACCGCGCTTCGTCGTCGTCTTGCTCTCCTCCGCGCTCTCTGGCTTCGCGCGCCGCGTGTACTTGCGCTTGGTGCGCACGGTGCCATCCGCTTCCACAACCGTGCGGCCGGTGTTCGCTGTCGCCGCGGTGCTTGCGGCCTTGGTGGCGCGCGCAGCGCGGCCTCGGCGCGGACGCGTCTCCGCAGGACTGCGCTGCCGCCGTCGGCCGGCGCGGCCTCTGCCGCGCTTCGTGCCTCGGCGGCTGGCTCCACCTTCAGAGAGTGCGTCGTCGTCCTCGGCACTGGAGGACGGCGCGCTTTCACTATCATCGACGTCGTCGGAACCATCCGAGCCACCGTCCGAACCGGACGTGTCCTCGCTGGCGTCCTCTTCGCTGGAAGCATCCTCGTCAGATTCCTCGCCGCTTTCGTCTGAGCCGCTTGCCGCGTCGCTTTCGTCGTCGTCGTTACCATCTGTCGTGTCATCATCTCGAGAGTCGGAACCGTCCTCGTCACTCTCATCCTCATCCTCTGTGACAGCGGTGCTGGCTGTTGCTCGCCGCGTGTACTTGCGTTTCTGACGCGGAGGTTCTTCAGTGGCCGTGCTCGCGGGGCCGGTGCTTGTTGCCTTCCGTCGTCCCGGGGTGCGTGCCGTAGACGTCTTGGATGCCGCATTCTTACGGGGACGGCCCACCGTTGATGTTGACGTCCCGGTGGCCACAGAGCCCGACACCGATGTTGCCCCGTCACCGAGCGGCACAATAAAGAGGTCGCACGGCGCAATCTGCGTCGGCGTGGAGAGAGGGATCACCACCATGTCGTCGGCCTGCGCACCTGCATTCCCCTTCCGGCGTCCCTTCGCCGCCGTGGCTGCACTGCCCGCCTTACCGTCCTCTGACAGCAGAAACAAGGTGGAGGACATGGTGGACGCAAGCGCTTTGCACGCGTACCACTTCTCCATTTCGCGTTCCAGCTCCCTGCTCTTGGCTTTGCTACCCGCCGTGCTCGCCCGCAGTGACGCGAAGGGTGGGAAGGTAGAGAAGAGGCTGTCTGCCAGAAGCTCCGCCAAGGTACGGCTGGCGGTGCAGTCCGCCTCCACATGGGTGCTGCCTCCATTGAAGTGAAGGCTAAAGCTACGCCGCATCGCAGGGGCGGACATTTTTGCGACAAGGATAAGACAACGAGAAACAACCTCGATGTCGTATTCGGGGAGGAGGAGGGGGGGGGTCTGCGACGAGGGCACCACAAAAAAAAAAAAAAACCTCGGGACGGAGCTTGGAAAGGTGTCTCGGCCTCCGTTTCGGAAAAAAAAAAAGCGCTGGCAGTTGCTCACGCTTTCCACCAACTGAAGCTTCTGTAAAGGTACCCCGTTGATTTCTAAGATTTAAAAATGATGATCAAATGAAAAAGCGGAAAGCTGAGGAAAAAACACTTAAGCGTCGTGAAAAAAAAATCGGGTCTTCTGCCCTCCAAATACCAAGTTGAGTTATTTTCTTTTAGGAAAAGTTTATAAAGATATGGAATTTCCGGGTGCTCTCTGTGTGTCGACCTACTGCGGGGAGGGGCGGAGCAAATGGAGCCAATACGTTCAGTCTCCCTTCCTAGGCAACCCTTGATGAGCAACACGATAAATTCAGACTCGGTGGGAAGCCCGTGGTGTGTGTCTGGTGATAACTTCCGCCACACTTCAAAACGTGTGGCGGCGTGGAAGACAGAGAGGAGTGAGAAGGCTTAAGGTGCTGGCGTACTCACGGAGGTATCCTTTTCCTTAATGAATAGGAGGAGAAGGAAAAAATGATTCCCCCAAAGATTTGCGCTCGTATTGTTGTGGTTGCTGTGCCAATAAACGAAAAGAGGAAATAGAGACGAGGGAATAGGAGATGAAGCGCATGGTGAAGCATCCATGCGAATGCAGGACGATTAGCATTCATGGTGTGTTCTGGAAAGTGCTGTGCGGGGGTGCTGGAGGACGCTTCCGATCCTCTCCCATCTCTTGGGTGGATGGAACCGAAGGAAAATCCAGCAGCACGGATGGTCCTTGCGACAACTGTCTCTACACACACAAACACACATGCACGCTTACATATATCAAGGAGCACAGGCACGTAGAACATCTCACGATGCTTACCGTACCCGAGCTCCCAGGTGAAATGGTCTCTCTTGTCCCAGAGCATCAAGGAGAGGGTGCCCTCTCGTGCGCACCTTCCATTCGCTGCTGACCATTGCGGTGAGTGTAAAGTTTCGTGGTGCAGATGTTCGAAGGCAAGGGAAAAGGAGGTAGAACAGAAATCACAGTATATTGGTGACGGAAAAGAAATAAAAAGAAATAAATGGAGTTCGATCGCGGAACTCAGAAGAAGCGCGCACGTTGTTGGCAGCCACACTTCAAACACAAAAATCTTTTTTTTTCTTTTCATTTCCCGCATTTCTTTTTTTTGAAATTTTTGTTTTGCAGCGGCTCTGAGGGGTACTTCTTTCAATGATTTCTTTTTTTTTTTTTCTGTTCCTGTACTGTCTGCGAAGTAGCGTGCTTTACCGTAACGTGACTGAAGCGACGCTCAGAAGAAAAAAAAAAGAAGAAACCGACAATACAGGACGGATCAAAGCAGAAAGGAAAAGAGGAGCAGTGCTAAAGCTCTTGTCAGAAGAAGGGGTGGAATGGGAGCAAGAAGAAAACGAAAGAACAAAAAAAAAGAGAGAAAAATAATGCAGAAATGCGCCTACCATCGCTGTGGGTGAACACGGGAGATGGCGTTGATCGTCTGGTAAGGTCTATTTCATGATGCCTTCTTTGAGTTGTTTTTCTTTTTCTGTTGTTGTAGAACAAAGCTCCGAATTTAATTGTTATTATTTTTTTTTCTTTCACAGAACACCAAGGTGTGGTTGTTCACGCGATTCCTGTGAGAACAGGGAGAACGAAAAGAAACAGGGGTGAGCAGACACGGGGAAAGAAATGGTTTTTGGGCGGACCGAATAGGTCTGTTCCTCTTCCTGTGCGTCCCTTTCACACGTCCGAAAGCATCGTTGATGCTAGTCAGAGGGCGTGGTGAAGGAAGGCACGATGAGAAATGGTTGAGGAACGGCGCAGAGGACTTTGGAAACAGAAAACGAAGGGGTTTCTTTTTGTATTTGCGAAGAAAACATGAAATACTTTTTAAAAAAAAGATCGCACGAGAAGAGGAAGCATCTAAACAAGAGGAAAAATTGAGAGAGAAATACGTAGCTTTGATACTTAAAAAAAAAAAAAAATGTTTGTTGAGGTGTTAAAGATAAGCTTGTGTTGTTGCTTTTGTTAGAAAGTGGAAAGAAAGAAAGATGAAACTAGTGAAGAAGATACATGCTTAGACCTGCAAAGCGCAGCGCGCACAGGGCTAACAGTCCCAAAAAGCGAAACCAGAGGGAGAGGGGAAAAAAAAATAGAGGCAACGCTGGAGAAGACTCCCAAAGAAATCTCTTTTGCCAGAGCGAATGCCTCTCCCCTCTCCTCTTGCTTGACGGAGACTACGCAGCGAACGTTCAGGAGAACGAGAACGTCCATGGAAGTGGTGGCAGAAGTGTCTGAAGAAGGAACACAACAAGACGCGAAAGGGAGGAACCCGAGAGTTGGGCGAGGTGAACTGCAGAAGAACACAGGAGAAAAGAGAGGAGCTGAAGGAGCGTGACGCAGCGCAGAAGGGTCAGAGTTCGAGGGGTGATACGACGGTACGTCCGGTGCAGAAATGTCCATCCGCTAGAACGGAAGACACCTGCGCCAAACCTTTCCGTATAATTTCACTCGCTCCTTACAACCCCTCTGGGAACCCCATCTACGATGTACATTGCGTCGTTTCTTAGCCTCCGCTTAGCAAGCGGAAACACGGCCCAGAGGGAAAAGTTTATTAAAGTTTTTTTTTCATCTCCTCCGAATTGGTGGCGTAGTGCAGGCTAAACGCTTGTTTCCTTCATACTCCCTCCTTCCCTCCCTCACCCATTCGTTCTCGGCACGGGCACTCTGCCATCGTGCGAGGGAATCAGAAGCACGCTGTATGTGTGAGAGAGAGAGAGACATCCCCCCGCACCACTGACATATTGTGTCGGTGCGCGGCTTTACCTCCCGCCGCGTCTCTGATCCCACTGCACCTCTCTCTCGGCCCTCATGGATGCTTCCCTTCTGTAAACTTTTGTCTTCCTCGACCACTTGCTCACCGGCGCTCACGAAATGAAAAGAAAAAAAAACGAAATTCGCTTGCAAACGAAACGGAAAAAGAGAAGAAGAGGGGAAAGTCAAGAATTATACGAACGAATTGGTGTGAAAAACACACTAACATCAGTGTAAAAGACGAAGAAAGGAACATAAACATGTGCGCAAGAAAGCCTTCTTAGCGTATGGCCGCCTCTGATCGTCCAGATAGCTGATGTACCTCAGACATTCCTAGTCGACGACGTGTCCGTCACCTCCGCTATGGCCGGTACCGTGTCTCTCCGTGAGCCATGCACACAGAAGAAACATGGGACGCACGCCATTGGGGTGAGGACGCAGCAGGCTTAGCAAGCCCCGACTAGCAGAAGAAACGACAAAGGAAGAAGGGAACGAACGAAAAGCGAGTAGAAGGAGAAAAAAAAGAATGCACTCACACTGAAAGAAACCTCATGGGTGTGCGTGTAGTTCAAGCGCACCCATCCACTTTCCCAGCATGATGGTGTATGCATGCGTCGATGCACTCCTGTGTGTGAGAGTGTCCGTGTGTGCAGTTCGTGTTTGTATTGATGTGTACCAAGCCTCGACGCATAGCTGCGCGCGCGTATGAGCTTCTCCGAGAGAGAGAGAGAATGAAAGAAAGAGAGAGAGAGAGGCTGCCTAGTCCACCCCTATACACCCAGCGCACGCATCACACAGAAGGAAGGATTTCCGGGGCCGGTCCTCTCATCCATGTGTGAGAGTGCGACGCGCGTGTGTTTTCTTAGACATCCCGTGTGCTAATCCTTCTTTTATGCTAAGTCCTGAAGGTGCCTGTAGCGTCGCAGCTCTGGTTCCACGCACGAAAGATGGATGAGGAAAGCGGTGCTGCCCTTGCTGTTCCTTTCACTCCTATTCTTCCTATTTTCTCCTCTCCAGTCTCTCCCATCTCTCCTAGTCGTTAAAAGCATCCGTTAGGGCATCTCTCTCACAGATCCTCCCTTCCTCTTCATGCCACGCAGCGATTCTGAACGGGTCTGAAGCAGACCAGTCCTTGGCACACGTAGGTGAAAAGGAGAGAGGAGATGGAATCAACACGACGGAACGAGGAGAGAGAGGGATAGACATAGGAAACGAAAAGAGAGAAGAGTGAAGAACATGCTGTGGAAATAAATAGGAGAGCCGGAAATACACGTGCGGCACTAGCGCTCTCTGGAACCAACAGGGGATGCGTTCACACAAGGCAGGCAAGCAGGACAGCAAAACAAAGAAGCGGGGGATGGCTAAAGGTGAAGAAGAGGCAGCCCTCACGGGCCAGAAACGGGGGTGAACGCGACGGAATAGGAATACGAAGGGAGCGTGCGAAAGTCCTCTACTGTCATACAAAGGAATGCTTAGACACACACACACACCTCAACCGAAACAGACATAGAACCCGCACAGAGTGCATCACCACCGTCAGTACAGAAAGAAAGATAGAGAAAGCGCCACGGTAGGTACACAGGCATGTCTGAAGCGTGACATACTTTCGAAGTGAAACACGAGTGTAGGAGGAAAACGAGCGTGGAATGCCGATGGACAAACGAGAAGTTAAAGCATTTTTTTTTTCAAAAAATCGTTGAATAAAATAGTTTCAAATTTTCTTTTTTTTGTTTTCGGGGAGCGAAAGAGCGAAGGAGAGATAAAAGTGGGGGAGGGGGTAAAGAGTTCGATGGGATGCGTTAGGTGGAGATAACGCACCCACTCGTCGATGAAAACGAAAAGAAAAAAAAATGAAGATAGGGGAAGCGGAGGGTGTGAAATGAGGAGACAAAACAAAATGGAAAAATCATTTGGAAAAGTAGAAAAGCTCACGTCTGTTCTTAGACTCCGGTGTTGGTCTTCCAGGAGGCTAACGGTACCCACACAGCTCACATGTTACACCACTGTTTTCTTTTCGTTTCCAACTTTGGGAGAAAGAGGGATGCATCTGCAGATGGCACAGTCCTTCTTGTTGAGGAACGAGAAGACAGAGGTAAAGCCGCCACACGTGAGCAACGAATCAAAAAAAGAGAATAAACCATTTCAAAAATTTCTCTGAATCATCGCCGTGGGCACTCCATGTTTACCGTTTGTCAGTTGGATTTTGTTTTCGTGCCATGACAACGTGTTGGCACCGAAGACAGCGAGGCTTCCTCGTAAAATCAAGTGCGACCAAAAGAAGAAGGAGGGGAGTACGGAAGGAAAGAAACACGAAGCAAATTGCATTCACATGAATCTTGATTTATTTATTTATTTTCTTTAGGGGGAGAGAGAGGGTGTTTCTTCGCAAACAAACAAAAAAATCGTTACGTTTTTCTGCGTCCTCGAAAGAAGGTTGACCATACGCCTGTTTGTCCCACTGTGCGCCAACGTTTTCTTGTTGCGACAGATGGCAATGCAATTGTATTCCTTCGCCTCGTAACACAGATTCGGTCGTCCGTTTCCCGTCTGTCGGTGTAGAAGATGAGGGTGGCCCAATGCAGGCAAAGGGGAGAACGATCATGAATGACGCTCCTCCGCTCATGGGAGAAGAAAGAAGGCATCTGGCCATCCGCTGGGACGTGGTGAAGAAGTTGGGAGAAAAAGAAAGTGAGTTAGCTTTTTTTTTTCAAGAAAAGGGAATGCATAAACTTCTCAAAAAGAAATATTATACAGGGGCACATGCATCGGGGCAAGAGAGGCTTCCGTGCTTGGTGACTCAGAGATAAGGTGACACACCGGGAAGCCAAAGAGTGGAAATCGAAATCCGTGTGCAGCAGCACAAAGCGACAAGGGTTCATTCAGAGAACTAAGTCAGATAAAGTTGGTAGACAATAAAAGCTCGGTGATTATATATTATTATTCTTTTTCAAAGTACCTGTAAAAAAAAAAGAGAAAAAAGGGTGTCTTCCTTTTGACACCACCTGTGGAAACGTACTTTCATTTTTCAGCCGAAGAAAAAAACTTTTTGCAGACCAAGAACTGCATGGAAATTTATCGATCAAGCGGAATGGATGGTAGGGGGAAGTGGGGACGGATACCACAGACTTTTTCAGATGAGAGAAGAAAAGAGAAAGAAGGAAGAAGGAAAGAGAGGAGCCAAAGGGAATTGGGGTTAGGATGCAAGACAGAAACAACAGTAGGCACTGCGTCATCCGGAAGACATCCCCTCCACGAGGAGAGAAATTTTTTAAAAAAAAAAAAGATAGGAAAAGAAAAAGAGAAACGGAGAGACGGGCAGCCAACGGTTACAGGAGCATCATGGCCAAGTCCGTGAAGCCGCTCTCCTTTGCGGCCTCGGCGGGTGTCAAGCCGCGCTCGTTCTTGTGGTTCTTCAAGGCGAGAAACTCCTTGTTGCTGGCGCGCAGAAGGTACGCGACCACGTCCTTCTGGCCACCCATCGCCGCAGCGTGCAGGATGGAATTGCCTCCAGGGGAAGAGAACAGTCCGCGCAGCATGTTCGCACGCAACAGGCGATCCTTCTCCGACGTCGCGGCATCGCTTGCCTGCGCATCAAGGGACGCATCGGCGACGGTCGAGAGCAGCGCGTCCATGACGCCCAGCTGGCCGTTCCACGCCGCGACATGCAGGAGCGTGCGCCCGGCGTAGTCCCGGCAGTCAAGGAAACCGTTGGCGAAGTACGGGTCAGCGCGCTTGAGGCGAGCGAAGATGCCCAGGTCGTGACCCGTGGCGGCGTTCTCAAAGAGGTACTGCGGGTCGGCGTAGATTTGGCGAGCCTCTGTCTTGTCGCCCTCCGTCTCCTTCTCGCTCGCGGCCGCGGCACCGGTGCTGCCCTCACGGCGGTTCTTGGAGGAGCACCGCGCGGCGCCTTCCACGGCGATCATGTCCTCCCCAGAGCGTGCGCGAGACATGCGGGGGCCCAGGGGCAGGTTGTGGGAGCGGGAGGAGGAAGTAGGGCCGGCGCGGGTGCCCGCCGGCGTGCCGAGGGCGTGGCTAGACGGGGTGTTGGCATGGCTATTGACGCGGCTCCACGGGGCGGTGCGGGGGGCGACGGCCACCACAGCGGCGCTGGCGCTCACAGGGCGAGACGACGAGGACGCATGCATTTGGCGCTCGGCCATGGCAACGGCGACCTCACTGGCAGCGGCAGGGAACGCACTGCTGGTGGCCACGGCCTGAGGCAGCAGCGGCATGGCAGACACCGGGCGGCTGTTGGAGGCGCCGCTGGCGTCAAGCTTTGGGGTGCCCTCGATGTGCGGAGGAACAACGAGGAGAGGCTGGGGCTGCGACGCAGGTGCGGCGGCGGCGGAGCGGAAGAGGAAGGAGTTGGGTGTGTGCGTCACACCGTTGCCCCCGGGCAGCGAGGTGGCGCCGGCCTGGGACAGGGAGCTGGCACGGGCCACCACGGCGGGGTCGTGCAGGGAGCTGGGGGTGTAGTGGGCGGCCTGCCGGACGGGATCGGCGACGGGGAGCAGCGGGACCGACGCGTTGCTCGGGGCCTGCACGGCACTCAGTGGCAGGGCAATGTTGGCGCCGGTGCTGGCAGTGTTGTTGGCGTAGAAGAGACCTTCGGTGGCGGCGGCGTTGGTGGGAGCAGGAATTACGGAGGGCGCGGAGAGCGTCTCGTCGGCCTCCACGGCAGGGGCGCGCAGGCCGCGGACGGGGTAGCTCACAAACTGGGGCAGGCCAGAGTCGTTCACAGGGACCGGAGCCTGGGCGCTGGGGGCCGCGGCGGCGCTGTCGGCCATGTGGTAGCCAAGGTTCACCGGCGCGCGGGTGGGGGTGAGCGAGGGCGGCGTCAGGTGCGACGGCAGCAACGCCGGCGCGACGGAGGCCGGGACCACCTTGGGGCTGCGGTGCGCTGGGTTCGTGGCGGACGGGTTGGACGCGGTGAAGCTGTTGCTGTTGTTGTTGGGGTTCACCTTGCTGGCAGGGGTCGGCGCGCCGCTCGTCGAGGAGGAGGAGGAGGAGGAGCTCGTGCTGTGGGCCGACACCTGGGGAGGCTTCGCAGCGGCAGGACCCGAGATGTTGGCGGCTGCAGGGATGGGCAGGGGAACGGCCTCCACACGAGGGGTCGCGGCCGACGGCGTTGGGAAGGTGGCGGGTGGAACAGGGTTCACCGGGGAGGCAGCCGTCTCCATCACCTCATAGGCCACGTAGAGCGTGCCGCAGCCCTTCTCACCGGCCTTCTGCGCGAGCGCTGCGTTGCCACCGTGGCTGAGGGCCACCGTCTTCTCCACCTTGCCGCTGGTGGCGTCAAAGAGAGTGATGGTGGCGGTGCCGAGGAGGTCCTCCACATCCACAAACGGCAGGCGGTTCAGCACCTTGAAGGTGAGCACGGTCGGCAGGGGGCAGCTCTGGAAATGGAAAGTGGCATCGCTGAAGGTGGGGTTAAGGGTCTTGCTCACAACGTTGGTGGACGCGCTCTGGGAGCCAATGGTGGCCGTCACCACCGGGTTCGACGTGCCGCCCGGGTTCAGGGCGACAAGGCTCTCGGCCTTGTAGACGGTCAAGGTGACGTTGGCAAGCGTAGCCATCTTGACGGTGGAGAAACGGCGGGTGTGAAGGGAGCTTCGGAGAAGAATGGTTCTTCAGCAAAAGAAGAAGAGGAAAAAAAAGAGTGAGAGCTTTATTGAATGAACTTTAACGAAAGAGGTAGAAACGGGGTATGAACAAATGTTGCGACTTGTCTTGCTGGTGTGTCAATGTGTGTGCGACGGAGATGAATTGGGATTTGTGTATGGAAGGGGGCTGTTATGCTTGATTACCAGATGCAATAGATGTTAGTTACTAGTTCATTCGTATCATGAGAACGTGCAGCGATGGCACGACAAGTGAAAAGAGGGATTGAGAGTGGATGGGAAATTGTGGGAAGTGGTGCGAGAGAGATCAGCCTTCACAGGTGGGCGCGGAGGACACATGTTCACCACAGAAGGATATTTCCTGTCTCCAGACACGGAGAGAAGGAGTATCTCCAGTGTGGGGTGGTGGTCTTCATACATTCTATAGGAACGATAGACGCAGACAGCGCGTGTGCGAAACGAACAAGAGTGCATGCTGTGGTGGCGAAGCCTCTTTTGCCTGCTCGAAAAGCACGTGATGAGCTATTCGGTCGCCAACCAACAACAGCCAATATGGACCGCTCTTCGCATCTGCCTCAAAGGGTGTGTTCCACGCCCTCCTTACTCATTGGTATCGGCTCTTGTTGTGTGACATTGGTGTGGCAAATGTGTCTGTGTGCGTCGGTGTGTGCATCCAAGAAACGACGCTTGCAAGGGTGAACACACGAGACGTGCTGAATAGAGGCATCGCGAGATTGCAGGATGAGGAGTACACGCTACAGAAGAAGTACAAGGAACAGAGAGAGAAGGGGGGAAAGAAAACAGTCACGAGAGTAGTGAAGGACGTTTAAAGAAGCAGAGTCGCAATAAATGAGGGAAGGGGGCTACTGAAACGCTGCAGACACACGCCTTCTATGGGGAAAGAGAAAGAGAGGGAGAGGCCGCGTTGGCATATCACAATGGTGCTTTGCGACGGTGTCGTCAGCCACAACCTAGTGGAGCACAGACCCAGCCCCGTTGGCGGCAAGCAGGTGAGAGCCCAAGACAGGAAGAAAGGTCACGGAAGCCCCAGCGGACCCCGCGCCGACGGGCGTGACGCCGAGAGTGCTGCCTGCCGGGCCTGTCCCTGGCATCCCACTGGCCACAGCCGCGGCGGCGGAAGAGGTGGCGGCACCAGCGTGGGTTGTGCTGCCATTCACAACCGCTGCGAGGGTGTTCAGCGAGAGGCTCGCATTCATCGGTGTTCCCGCGCCAAGGGTGGCTCCTGTGGGGCTGGCATTCGCACTGTTGCCGCCGTAGCCCGCGGCCAGGGTGTGCGCGAGCAAGCTGGAGGGCACGACGCCTTTGGAGGAACGCCCGCCCGCGCTTGCGGCGGTGCTGTTGGCCGCGCCCGCCCCCACGTTCCCGCGGCTGTCCTCAAACAAAATCGAGAGGCCCTGCTGCTGCAGCCGCGCCAGTGCCAGACGCTCCTTGCACGCGCGCACCCGCTCCGCGTACTCCTCCGCCCCGGTCTCGCTTTCGTGGAACGCAAGTAAGGATTGCAGGCGGTTTTCGGCTAACGCGGCGGCGACGTCAAGGTCGAGGCTCGCGCGCAGGTACTGTCGCTGACGGGCGAGTAAGTTCGCACGCAGCACCCACAGCTCGGCTCCGTACGGTGCGTAGTACAAGGCCGCGGCGACAGCGTCCAGCGCGTGCGATGTCATACCCGTCATCTCTGCGTAGACCAACGCAATGTACTGGTACGCCTCCGCCAGATAGCCGTACCGACGGCGACGCAGCTGCTGCTCCTGTGCCGACGCGTCGCCAACCGAGGCGTCCTCGGTCACCCTTTCCGGGGACGCTTCCGTGTTGCAGTCCGCACGGGACGCGTACGCGGTGCCGCCCTCGGTATCATTGGCGAAGAAGTTGTCGTACAAGTCGCCGCAGCTCGCCGGCCGCACGGCGCTCTCGTCCACGTTAAACGTCAGCATGAATACGCATGTGTAGAGGCGTTCCAGAACCTTGTACAAGAGGCGGTGACGGATGTAATGCATGCGCCGCGCCAAGGGCATCGGCGGCGACGGAAAGAATAGTGCCGAGGCAGCAACTTTTGCCAGCGGTGCGACGGTGGCCTCCCCGCGAGTGCTGGGCGTTTCCGCTGCCGCAGTCGCCCGCGGGGATGGTTGTGGCTGAGACGACGACGGCCGGCTTGCGGATGCGGGGCCGGCGCCTTGGTTACCCAAGAGAAGCGCATTCAGCGTCGCAGGCTGCTTGCCCTTCTCCGCGCGGCGACCGAATTTCCCATGTTGGCGGAGGAAGTAGTCACGCACGAGCAGCGACGGATTCGTCGCTACGGTCACTGCCGCTACGACAGCCACCACGGCGGGGGTCGGCGGAGGGGCAAAGGGAAGACTCGTGCTACGGCTGGGTCCACGAGGGCCTGGGGACGGCGCCGATGGCTGCGGCACTGCCCCGAGAGTTCCCCCTGAGGCTCCTCCTGTCCGATTCATCACAGACCCAGCCGGCGACGACGACTCGGAGGCTGGGGGTAGCGCTGCCTCGGCCGCGTTCGCCACGGAGGAGAGCACCTCGCTCCGCAAGAGAGCACGCACGTCGTCGGACAGCCTAAACTCTGTCAAGTTCGCGTCCTCCATCAGCAGGGTCAGCGAGGCGTGGTGCCCTCCGACAAGCGCGGACGGTGCGCGGGCACGGCCGGGCAGGTCAGACCCGGACGGCCGCGTAGCCGTCTCTGTCTCCCCTTCGCTTGTCCGCATGACTGCATGGGCCACGCTCTCGTGCCCGCTGGACCGGTTGGCGTCGTAGTACGCGAGCAGGCCGCACACCTCGACTAGCAAGGCGCGTGCCGCCGCGCAGCTGTTGGCTGCGTTCGTATAGTAAAAGTAGCCCTTGCGCACCGTGGAAGACGTAGACGAAGGCAATCCGAGTGTGCTCATGTCGGAGGAGGAGGCCCCGCCCCCGACACCGCCGCTCGCGTGCGCAGGGCCGCCGTTTGGCGGCGCAGATGGGCTCTGCAGAATGAGCCGATAGGTATTTTCTAGCCGGCGCTGCAGCGAAGACGGGGCTGTCGCCTGACGATATGCCGCGGCGTCGCCTGTCGTGAAATGTGAGGAGGCCGTTGGAACGGACACGTTTGTGGGGGTGGCGGTGGCCTCTGCCGGTGTGAGAGCGGCTGCGGCGCTGAGTGGCGTCGAGGACGGCGGAAGCGCGTGGGGTGCTGGCGTGGGGTGCGCAGAGGTGTGCGTAGAGCTTTCTGTGGGTGCCGCGTGTGGCGCAAGAGGAGCTCCACCTGTGCTGTCTTCAAGATTATCCGTCTGCGCCTTGGTCTCCGTTGTTGCTGTCTCAGACCTTCCCTCGCGCTCCAGCTGCTGCAAAGTACAGCGACGGAGGCGCGCGACCTCGTCCAGATACCGCTGCGCCTCTCGACGAATTTCTGTCAGCAGGCGGCCCATGTAAATGTCGTCCGAGCAGTCACTTAGGAGATGAACGACCGAGGCGACGCTCTGGTGACGGGGTACACCGCCGCACACCAAATCCAGCCAGCAAGGAATCATTACCGACCCTACCGTTACAGACCACATGCCGTTCCTGTAGTTGCTGTTCGGGCCGCCGTCGACAGTGTGGGCGGGAGATCCTTGATGGCTTGTGTATGCGTGCGGTGCCACCTCCACAAAGCCCTGCGAAAGGGGGTTGTATGCCTCAATGTGGATATTCATATTGCTGGAGAGGCGGTGGAACGACAGGAAGTCCTTCTCCAGGAACCGCAACGCGGCGTTGTGGTTGCGTGTGGGGTCGTAGGCAACACGTAGGATAGGAGGTTTGGACGCCTCACCATCATCACCATCTGACCCCAACGTTGTGTTCTTATCAAGTTCGACACATTCGTCTAGCGCATCGAGAAGGGTGAACGTCTCGAAACGCATTCCTTCTGTTCGCGTGAGTGGTGCTACGTGGCCCAAGGAGCCCGGAGAGCCTGGCGTTGGCAGCGCAGACATGGACGAGGACGCGGACACGTTCGCCTGCTGCCCGTACTGACCATGGCTCCCTCCCACCTCTCGCATGTTCGCGTGGGCGCCGATGGTAAAGAGTGTCGCTGTGTAGCCCGCCGCCTGCGCCTGTCGCACCGTCGCTGGATCCCCCAGCACGCGCTGCACGATACCCTCCACGTCGATGCCAAGGGCAGGGATAGATAGACTCGGCACCGAGGCCGAGCCGCTACCTCGCCCAGGGGTCGTGACAGTGCGTGAGACGGCAGCAGCGGCGGTGGCATGCGCGGACTCGGAACGACTCGGCCACTCGACCTTGTCCCCACGAGCAAAGGTTGCCACAAAGGGTCCCGTGGGTCCTTCGGTCTGCAGCCGTCGCCACAGCGCTCCAGCGGACCCGGAGGCCGCGGACTTGCTCGTGTCCTGTGAAGCACTTCGCAACGTGTACAGCTGCTCAACGAGGCCGAGCAGCCCGCCAGAGAAGTTCGCGCGGACAAAGAAGGTGAGCGGGTTCACTGCACCGGGGGGAACACTGGTAGAAAGGGAGATGTGAGGGTGGTTGCCCGAGGCCCAGGAGGCATCCCGGGCTGCCATGGCCTTCACCCATGACGACGACAGCCGCCGCAGCATCCCTTGCGTACTCTCCACTGGCCTGGGTACCACAACCGCCGTGCCACCAGACCCCGGCAGCGTGAGGAAGCACTGCGTGAGTGCGGTGGAAACCGGCATCACGTTCATGAGCGGGACGCGCTGCACGAGCTTGAGGCTGTAGAAGAGAACCTTGGACGCGCCGTGGTGCAT
This sequence comes from Herpetomonas samuelpessoai, assembly GCA_030849835.1. Lineage (NCBI taxonomy): Eukaryota > Euglenozoa > Kinetoplastea > Trypanosomatida > Trypanosomatidae > Herpetomonas > Herpetomonas samuelpessoai. The sequence continues at coordinate 250,240 of JASAOC010002132.1, forward strand.
TAAACTGAGCGCCACGGCCGCTTCACGGAGGCTATTAGTGCCGCCTTGCATTGCATGATGTTGCTGCGATGCGATGGACAGCGGGGTGGGATTTGTCAGACCATCCTTTCCTTTGCTCTTGTGCTTGTCGTTGGGCTTTCCGTGGTGGTGATGGTGATGGTGGTGCTGCCGCAGACCGAACCGTTCCCGGAGGGACCTCTTCGTCTTCTTTCCACTCCCAGGAGAGCCGCCCACTCGCGGGCTTCCGCCTTCCTCAGAAGAGGAAGACGAAGACGAAGACGAGGAGGAGTACCCTCGTGACGAGGTCGAGCTCGAGCGTGAAGCGTGCGAGGTGTGTGAAGCTGAGGACGATCGTGCCGTCCCCGTCAGAGCACGCCCGAGCGCACCAGGCTCGCTCCCCATGGTGGCCGAAATTGCCTTGAGCTGCGGTGCTGTGTACTCAAACGACGCGGGGCTGGCGATAAAGAAGGAGGCCTCTTCCCCTTCCTCCATTGACGCGAGTGCGATTTGAAGCCCGGAGAGTAACGCGGAACCGTCCAGCCCGGTACCTTCACCGCAGCCTACCCGCTGTCCTTGCACACTTCCTGTCAGACAGCCCTTGTACGGGGCAGGGCCATAGAGGAAAAGGCTCTGCGTCGCGTTGCGGCGGGAGCCGTATAAGCAGGCACTGACAGCCTCTGCTTGCTCCGCCAAGTACGCATCACGCACGCTCGCACGTTCTGTGTCCCGTGGTGCGGCAGTGTCCGGTGTCGCTGCGTCTGTGTGACGGGTGCCGGCCGCCGCCTGTGCGGCCAGTGCAGCTACCTCCTGCTGTCGAGTCTGCTCTGTTGAGGTGTGAAGGGAGGCCTCGTGTTGCAGGGGTGCGTGGGTCCCCATCGCCGCCCGTGCGGACGCGTCAAGGCTCAAGGCCGCAAACTGTGGATTGCGCGGCAGCTGCTGAGGGTCAAGCGCAGGGTGGTCTGTGGCATCGGGCACAACAGCCTCCAGCGAGTTCAGCCGCGAACTCCGCAGCTGTGCCCAGGCCGGATCCTTGGCGTACACCTGACTCGGCGACGCGTCCTCGTTGCTGCGGAGCAGTGGTATGGCGGGGCAGACACGGAAGTTGAATGAAACCAGCTGCGGGTGCCTTCCGTTTGAGGAGTACGCAAGGAACACGTGCTCTGCAGTGGGTTTCTGCCCTCGGGGATGCGATTCCTTTTCCTGTCTGTGAGCGGTGCCCTGTCCAGCCGCCGATGCTGCCGAAAGCGCCGCAGGCCGCTCTGGTGTTGCGGTTGACGAGCTGCTGGTAGTGGGAAACTGCGTGAGATGCGGGGCAGGTGGAAGCATCGGGGAGGCCGCCGCCGCTGCTGCCTGTGCCGCCTCAGCAGCCGCCACAGCACCTTTCTTCCTTTGGGAAGCACAGGTGCCCGACCCGGGCACGCCGCTTTCCCCTCCGTGACCCGCATCGGTGGCTGACAAACTCGCTGCTGGGACGGCCTGGCCCGTTTCCAAGTACGACGCCACCGACGGCGTCGACGCCGGCGCCGTCTCCGCTGGTAGGCTGGGCAGACCTCCGTTTCGGTGGAGGGAGTAGAAGACGTCCCGGGCGGTCGTGTGGATGCGGAAGACAGACGGGTGCAGAAACACACCCCAGCTGATGGGGGGTGCCGGCGTAAAGGTCACCGCACTACTCGTGGTGCTGTGGCTGCCATGCGTGCCGCCATGGGCCACACCACTTACGGTCGTCACAGGGGTTTGCGGTGGCGGTGCGCTACCACTGCTCGTGGGGTAGCTGCTGGAAGGCTTCTGGCGCATGATAGAAGTGTAGACAAGTTAGAAGAACGAAGGGAGAACAAAAGAGAAGATCTGTGTGAGAATAACGCTGCTGACGCTGTTCTGTTCTGTGCCTGCTTTTCTGTCAATGACTAGGTGGATGTCCGTTTTGGTATCTGTCTGTGTGCGTGTGTATATATCTGTACGAACGCTCGAAAGGGGGAAAAGGGAGGAAAACGCAAAGAATTTCTTTTAAAAAAGAAGAACCAAGTTCGAACGTGGAGGGTATGGCAATGAACGGTAATGGGTCTAATAAAAAGAAATAAACAAAAGGGAGGAAGATGGGAAGAGTCTTGCGCCCGCAGCAAAGCGAAGTTTTTGGGAAACAGTGAAATCAAATTGAAGGAGCCAAAGTAAAATTTAAAAAAAGGAAGCAGAAGAGTGAAACGGTGTGAACCCACGCTGCCGAATAAACGGCAACAGATTCACCAAAATGTAAATATTGAGAGATGGAGAGAGAGGAGAAATAATGATAGCACAACGATATGAATATTCCGACTTTGCTCTTTAGAGTGGTGACAGGGAGAGGAAACGTTCGTCGCAACGAGCAGGTGACCCTAGCCCACTAGGTGGAAAACGCACAGGTGTATAGCAACCGAAAAACAAAAAAAAAAAAACGGTCAACGAGAGGAGCGGGAAGCTTTGAAAGAACAATGGCAGCGTGCACACCAAAAGCAAACGATAATGGGTGAGCGATGCTCTAGAAACGGGGCGGAGTGAAAAGGGTGTGGAAGGGGAAAAAAAGGTGAGGAGGAGAAACGTAGTAATAAGACGCACCTAGCAATCATCTCCGAGCAGCGTAAAGTGCGGTCCCCGCGGTTTCACTTTCTTTGACACCACAACGTTGTCAGCACCACGTGTGTGCGTGTGTGTGTGTTGTGTGTGTGTGTGTGTCGTGCCGTGCCGTGTCGTCTCGTACGAATCTCTGGAGGAATGAGGCACCACTTGAGAGTCACTTCGACAGCAGCTGGCCCAATGACGCCGCGTGTGGGACACCGAAAGCAGTACCCCCCGACTGCGATCCTTGCTGCAATCTCTCTCTCTTTTTCTTTTCCCCTCCATCGATGCGAATGGCCCCGTCTCAGTGCTCACCTTTTCCTTGGTCATGCACCGGTTTGACTTGCTTCTGCGTATCAGCTATTATTATTACTATTAGTGTTGTTGTTGTTAGTAACAGCCTTGCACGCTTGTGCTTGGGCAAGGAATAGGATCATTGCAATGTAGCGAAGTAAATAGAAAGAGAGAGATAGAAAGAGAGCGGGTGAGAAACCGGCGTAAGTAGGGAAGCTGTCGCTGCTTGCGTTGAGAAGAGGCTTTCCGTCGAAGCCAAATGTGGAACAATAAAATATGTGAAGAGAGCCCAAGCGCTGCATCATGCTTGACGGCGAAAAAGGAGGAGGGCAAGAGACCAACCGAGATCACAACCAGAAAAAAAAAATGCGCACCTGTTCACCGACTGTCCTCGCCTTTACGGCATGTTCAGTGGATAAATCAAGGACGCCCGTACGCGCCTCCTCATGACCAACGCTTTGGATGGTTTCCACTGTGTCCTCTGCGACCGTGTCCGGTGCTGCTACTCTGGTTCCTGCGGTGGCCGCTGTCGCCCCGGCGCTGCTGGCGCGAGTTGTTTCTGCTTCGGTCTCCGCCCCCACGCCCTGCGCCGCGACGCCCATCGTGCTGCTCCGTCACCGGCTGTCGCTGCGGCGACTGTGAACGAGGTTGCTGAAGGCGTGGTGTGCCGGGAGCAGGTGTGTGGGCTGGTCGCGAAGCATTCGTCGATGGACCCGTAGATGCTGCGCCGTCGCGCACCACCTCCCGCACAATCTCTGCCTCCTTAGCCGTCGTGGAAGCAGCGGCTGCACGTCCTCCTGCAGATTTGGAAGTCGACAGCGAAGAGGCACCGGCAGCAGTCGCGTTGGCCGCCGCTGCAGCAGCGAACGCTGCTGCCAAAGGTGACACCCCCGCGCTCCCGTCCGGTGCCGAGGTCGTGGTGGTGGATTTTGCAGGTTGCTCAGGTGCCTGCTTCGTGATGAGGTCAATCGCGCTTGTGAAGAGGATGTGGCGGCTGCCCAACTTCATGCCCACAGCGTCCTCGAGCTCGGTCAGGATCGGGTCAAAGTCCTCGCGCAATTTCGTGATGTCACCGCTCTGCATAGCGACCGTCGAGCTGCCCATCTTGGGCAAGGCACGCTCGCCACCAGTGGGAGACTCGACGTCACTGTCCCCCTCCTTCAGGATCGCTTTCATCTGCGCTGTCGACGATGAGGACGACGACGCTGGCACGTGGTTGCGCTTGCGGATCCGTTCCATTCGCTGCTCACTCTGCTCAAGTGCAGCGACCGCGGCTGGGTAGTGTGAAAAGACAGTCTGCATCGCCACGTCACGAATCGCCGGCTTTGGCATCAGCAAATACATGGAAACCACCTGCTGTTGCTGTTGCTGGTGCCCCGCCCCCGCAGCACCACCACCGCCTGAGGCGTGCGCGTCGTCCGGTGAGAAGTAGTACGTCGCCAAGACACGGGAAATCTCCGCGGTGGGCACCTGCAGGCAGTGCAAGATGTGCTTGAAGGCCTGGCGGCGGCGATACGCAGGTGGAATCCGCAGGAGATGCGCCAGTGCGATGCCAGGCTCCCCGCGGAAGCTCCACATGGCCGCGATGGCATTCAGCGCGTTCGCCACGCCAGCAATGTGGTACGGCATGAAATACTGGTGGCTGGCGAAGAAGTCAACGAGCTTGAGCAGGTAGGCGTCCTGCCAATCGGCGTTGAGCTGCTCGGACATCATGCACATGCGGTAGGAGGCAAGGTAGTCGCGGCTGAAGCCAACCTCCTGGTGGAAGACACCACAGCTCGCGATGGTGTGGCCGTGCGCGTAGCAGTGACGGCACAGCCCATCATGCAAGGCGTGGCCCAGCTCGGACATAAACCGGGCCGAGTAGGTGCGCCGCGGCGGTGGATTCTCAATAGAGGGCTGCAGCCCTTCGGCGTCGTAGAGCGCGAGGAGCTCCAACCGGCGCGCTTCCACAGTGTCCTCGGGCAGCCCGGCAGCACGCCACAACGAGAGATAAATGTTCTCGGGGGGCACCATCTCAACCGGAATGCGTCGCAGCACACGTACCCCAGCAGCTAACTCCTTCACCGCGAAGCACCGGTGCGCGAGGAGCAGCATCGCCTTGACCAACTCGGGGTGTCCACGCAGCATTTCGTTAGAAAGGAGGCCCTTGTTGTACGTGTGGTAGACGTACGCGGCGGCGGCGGTGATGCCATCGGCTGTAGAAGCGATGCCACCCACTTGGTGAATGACGTACGTGAGCTTGTCAGGCAGCGTGGCACGCGCCGCGAGCTCGGGGCAATCGTAGAAAGCGTGTCCACCATGAAAGCACAGAAGGCACCGGTCCTTGAGAGGCACAGCAGCAGCGCGGGCAGCAGCGGACGTCGTCGTCACTGCAGAAAGCGGGGACGCAGGAGCACTGTCGGTCGTGGGGGCGGTCGCACCACCCAGAAGCGCGCGGATGCCGTCGTCAGAGAAGCGGTTCAAGCGCAGCATCGCTAGCGTCGTCGCTTGCGAGACATAGGATGGGGTTGCTCGGGCGTAGAGGCGGTACGCGTAGCCGCGTTTCTGCAGCCCGGCAAGCTTGGTGATGGTCTTGTTCAGCGCGTACACAAACGGGTCTGTCTGGCTGGCGCGATACTGCGGCGTGCTCGCATCACGTTCGTCCTTGATACCATTGCCAGAAGAACTTTGTTTCCCGAACAAGGCGCCTTCGAAGCTGTGCGGTCGAAGGACATCGACATGTTCCAGCATAAAACGATAGAAAGTGTGCAGCCGCTCAGGGCCAGCAGACGTCCAACCGTCAACCTGGGCCTTGAGACGACGCTGAATCTTGTGCTCGCGGGTAGGGTCCATCAAGTGCTTGTTGCTGCCGCTGTTGGTGCTCTCGGTGCTGGTGCTCGGTGAGGCCAAGGAGGAAAGCTTCCGCACCTCAGCCAGCCACGCATGCAGTCGAGGGCACTCGAACGAGGCGTGGCGCTGGTCTAGGCACATGCAGCAGGTTCGCGTCACTTGGACAAAGTTCGGGTGGCTTTCGTCATTCACGTTTCCTGGGGTGCGCTTCGAGAGCAAGCGCATCGCATCCTCCGAGGACACATCAAAGTAGCCGCAGAGTGCAAGGTAGGCCGCGTTCTTACGCAGGTGCAGCGGCACGTGACAGAGCACAAACGCGGCGCGCCGGTATTGATTGAATTCGCTCAGCATGATAGACAGGTCGTTCGTTTCGGCAGGGTGGACCTCCGCGAAGAGTTCTCGGAACGGGGACGTCACGAAACTCGCGTAGGCGTCCACAACCAGCTTGCTGTTGTTTTTGCCGTGCTCGAGGGCTGTCTTGACCATGCGCTGCAGGTGCTCAAGAATGGCCTTTTGTTTCTCTTCAGGGCTCAGGTTAATGCTCGGGCGCTGCGATGCAGAGGCGAAATCACGCGTGATGATGGGGCAGACGCGCCAGTCATGCGAGCCGAAGCAGACCTTGCACGTTGCGGGTGTAAACACGGCCTGAAAGAGCACGTCGTCGTTCTTGAGGTCTGCCTGGCTCAGTTTCTGAAATGCCTCCGTGCTGGCGCCTCCGAACATTTGAGCGAGGAGGAGGAGGTTGTCGTCCTTGCGGCGCAGCGGTGGGGGTACGAAGCGGGTGAAGATGTACGCTGCCAGCACGCGCTCGTGCAACAAACACAGCTTCTCAATGAGCTGACGAATGCGCTCCTGGTCGTGGGGCACGGCTCGCAGCAGAAACGTTCGGCGGTAGAGCATAAGCATGTAGGCCGCCACAATAGCGTCGACAGGGCGGTCCTCGGCGTTGCTGATGCGCGCGCGGAGCTCGCCCATGACATCGCCCTCCTGCGCGTAAGCAAACTGCCGCCACGGTGCACTGGGGCCCGTCTCCGCACCGCACGCGCTGCACTGCGTACGGCTGCTCCACGCCGAATTCTGTTCTTGGCACCACACGCACGTCCACGGACCATCAACGCGTGTCGTCGGTGACATCGCGCCACCCTCTGCCCCAACCCCCGCAGCAGCCGACGCGGCAGCGAAGCGGTCGTACGTGCTGAAGCTGGTGGAGCTCGAGGGCAGGGCGGCTTGAGCACGACCATAGAGTTCTCCATCCGCGTCGTCCAGGTCCTCCTCCCCAAGAATGCCGCGCTGCGCAAGGGCGTACTGCCGGGCCGCACGCTGCAGCGCCAGGCGACGCGAGGACTCCTCCATGGCGGCGCGCACGTCAAGAACGGCCGCCGCGCCGTCCTCCTGACCCTCGGTGCCCGGGACGGGAAATAGGGCGAACGCTGAGGACACCGCCACGCCGGGCAGCAGCGGGGCCGCGTCCACGTTCAGGATGCGTTGCTTGAAGAGCTCCGCAGCGTCAAAGGGGCGAGACCGGCTGCGCTGCTTCTCGTGGTTGTACACGAGGGCCGCCGCGGGGCTCAGCGCGGACGCTTCCTCTCCGCTGCCGCCGGCCAGGCGTCCGACAGTGTCGTAGACGCGGTGCCGCGATTTGGCCCGCTGCGCCTTGCGCCGCTCACGAATGCGCTGCGCGTGTTCGGCGGAGAGCTGGAAGGAGGGTATGGTAGCAGGGTCCTTGGCCGGTACCACCGTCATGCAGTTCCCACACACCCGCTCAGCGTACACGTCGGTATCGGACAGGATCGACGCACACGCAGGGCACACGAGGTCGGACATGATGTGCACGAATTCATCACGGAAAGATTCGGAGAAGGCGTAGACGTTATCCAAGACGGCGTTGTAGAGGACTTTGAGTTCGTCCTGAAGCCCAAGGCGGAGCAGCACGCGCGTGACGGGAACCAGGTGGTGGTGCAAGCGTGCGTGCAGATGGATGCCAACATCAACAAGCAACCAGCGGAAGACCTTGCGTGTCACTTCCTTAGCCTCCTCGGTGTGATGGGAAGGGTCCAAGTGATGCAGGATCCACAAGGACATGTCGAGGCCATCCACGATGTGTCGCGCAGAGGCCGCGCGCGCCACGTTCAAAGACATCCACGGATCCGCCCCTCTGCAGAGGACCTCGAGCACGTTAAAGCACAGGTCGCTGGCCTCCTCGGGGAGCTGCAGATACCACAGCGGGTTCTCCCGGTTGAGGAGCTGGAAGTAATGCCAGGCAAGCTCCCAGTGCACCATGGGAAGTGAGGCTCCATTGTCGTGGGTCGCACCAGCTGCCTTTGACCCATCGGCCTCGGTCGGTTCGTTCGGATCGTGCGAGACGACGTCTCGAGACTCGCGGAGAATTTTAAAAAAGACGAGAAACGGGGAGGGATGCGGGGTGGCTCCCTGAAGCGCGGTGTCTGCCTGTTGGCGAAGCAGCTGTATCGTATTCACGGTGCGCTGCTGTTGCTGCACCCGACGCGCGCGCTCCCGTGCAGTGCTGCCGCCGTCGGTTTCTCCTCCATGGCGCTCCTCATTTGAGGCGGACAGGGACTGCTCCAGTGAAGCGAGCTCCTGCGCCACCTTAGACTGGAGGGTGTTGGCTTCATCGCGGAGGGCGTGGCAGCTATCCAGGTAACGGCGCAAAATATGCAGGGCCAGCAGCGGGGAGGCCTGTCCCCCAAACGAAACGCCCGCGCGCAGCATTAACTGCGCCGCCACACGCGCATCCAAGCCGTAGACAATCCCTGCACTCTCCACCACCATGGCCGGGGCCGCCTTCTCCAATAGGTGCAGCTCTGCCGGCGACACTGCGGTCGTGGTGTCCTCTTGCCCTTGACGCCCTGTCTGCCCTGTGGGCGACGAAGCAGCGATCGAGGCAACCGCGTCCTCAGGGGTCTCCTGCGTTGTGGAACCCCTTCCCGCCCGCTCCAAGGCACGCTCCGCCGCGGCCTTCCGCTTGCTCTTGTCAAACACCAAGGACGCAGTGGCATCGCTCAGGTACGCGTACGTATTCGGGTGCAGACGCATCTGGCCATGGCCCACGGCGGCGACGCCTCGATCGTCGGCCACCGCGCTGTTCAACCCGCTGTAATGCTCCGCGGCGTAGCCCACCTCGGCAGAGGACAAGTGCACCCACTGCTGTGGACGCGAAGCCGCCTCTGCTGCCCCTTCCTCCTCACTGCCCTTGGCCTCGGCTCCTCCTGTCTGCACCGACGCCGCCGGAAGCAACACCACGGAAGACGCGTGTACGTCAAAGGGGCTCCGTGGACGAAGCGCAGGGGCGGCAGCTGCGGGAGAGGGGCTCGCTTCTGAGCCCTCTCCATCCACCCCGGTTTTCCTGACCTTTTCTGAGAACCCCTCCCCCGTTGCCCCCGTCACGGCAGGGGCGTCCTCCTCAGCTGCGGTGGCGGTCTCTCGCACTTGCAGCAAGCGCCACAGCAGGCGCGAGTCCGCGAGCTTGGACTGCGCGGCGGCCTCCACCAAAGAGTTCCACAGCGCTGGGGAAATCATGTCGTCGGGGGTGTCTTCCAGCACCGCGACCACCTCCGTGTACAGGCCCTCTTGCAGTAGGGCCTCAATGAGCAGGGTGCGTACACTAGGGCGGTTGTAGAGGGCCTCGCAGCGCTCGCGCAGCGCCGCCGTCACACGCTGCAAGGCAAACGAATTGGCAGCCGAGGCACCGAAGGAGGAGGCCATAGGGGTGTGACCACCATGGCCCCCGCCACGCTTCCGCGCGTACGCAATCGCCAGCAGCACCTGCTCGGTCAGGGAGACACACGGAGTGCGGTGTGCCAGAACCCGGTCCAGCAGCACGGCAGGCGTGGGGGCCTCGGGGTGGTAAATCAACGCAGAGGCCTGTGCAAAGCCCCTCTCAATGTACCGGTCAAAGAGGCGATCGAATGGTTCGTAGCGCGTGCTGCGGGTGGCGGCGGGGGAGAGCAGGAGGGAGGATGCGGAGGTGGCGACGGGATGCGGGCCCAGCACACGCAGCGACGCGGAACTCCTTGTCGCGGGCACGGTGGGGTCCGAGGGAGACACCTCGTCACGTACTGAAAGGCCGCGGCCGATGAGGGCAGTGGCAGCGGTATCGATCCGGCGTCCCGCCACCGCGTAGGCAGAGTGCAGTGAAGCTGCCGACACGAGCTCCACCGTCTCACAGCTGGACGCCACCACGACCGCCGAAGATGACGACGATGGCAAGGAAGCGACGTCCTGCCCTGACGGAGCATAGCTAGAGCCGACCACGGTGTGGTAGTAGTACGGCGAGGTGTTGCGGTGGCGCTGCATGATGGCCGCTGCGCTACGTGCGCCGCTCCGACCATGGCTCTGGTGGTGTGGCGTGGACGAGCTAAACCCCTGCGTGAAACGGGCTTGCCCTCCTCGCGCTCCGCTACTGCTACTACCGCTGCTGCTGTTGCTACGACGATGACTACCCGAATCATTACCGTAGTCCGTGTTTCTATTCCTATGATTACCACTACTAAGGCCCTCTCCATTCTCCGAAAGGGTATTTTCTGTCGATTTCCTGTCGGCAGATGAGGTTCTCTGGCCCGGGGAGGCGGCGCGGACAGGAGCTGTCGCAGCCGCGAGTCGGAGCGACGTGGAGTGCCGCAGCGGCATGATTCCGCGGACGGGGGTGCAATGGTCTCTAAATGTGTGTGTATGTACGTGGCCCCTCAGCAAGCTGAGGAGAAAGAAAAACTAACAAACGCCTCAGGGGAAACGGCAACGGCCAGCGCGTGTGCAACCTGAGATCCAAGGATTCAACCACGCAAGTCAATCCAGACACGTGAAAGAGGAATATTCGTGTTCACGTCCAACGATATGGGCAAGGGAAAAAGTGTAAGAAAACCTGAAGAGTAAAGCTACGGGATGGAATGTGATGACGATTTAGTGCAAAACAAAATTAACAAAACACAAAAGAGACACAACAAGCGACAACAAAGAACAATTTCGCTCGAGACCTAAGGAGCAAGAAACCTCGCCTACTACGCAAGAAGTCAACACAACAAATCAGTTTGTTTAGATTCCTTTCCATGGACGTCGGAAACAGATGGCAAACGTTGTAAGAAGAATGGCGATTGGCACAGAAAGAAAAAAACAGTATACACGAAGCATGATGGCAACGGGGTTGGTAGACGGCGCGGCGAGGATGACGTTATGACATGGCGCAGAGGTCTGCCGTGGAAGGAGTTCACATCACCTCCAGTGCAAAAACAAGAGGGCACCTCTTTGTTGAAGAGGGCCCAGCGGGCTCACGTTTACACAAGCTTTTGAACTGTTGTTGTCTTTTCTTTTGTGCTTTCTTTTTTAATTATTTTTTTCGGATTCACGCGTCGCGTAGAACGAGAGGAGAGGCTTTTTTTCGTTGTCCGTTCAATCATGTGTGCCGACAAGGTACTGCATGAGGAGGAGAGAAAAAAAAAAAAAAACATGGTCATGGAGCGAAGTAACACTAGGTTCAAGAAAGACTCGCCCTTCTATCGAGTTGCATATTTGCGTAGCTTTCTGTTTTCTCTTTCGTTGGAAAAGGATGGTTCGACAGCGCGCCCGGCCGTCACGCAAACACACGCGCTGGCTTAGAGTTGAAGCACACGTAATCCGCAATCAGGCCAACGAGCTCGTAGTCTTTCATATCCAGACCCGCCAAGTGCGTGTGCGATGCCGATGCGGAGGTATTGGTGGTCTCGGTTCTACGTTCGGCAGCCGCGCGGGGCCAAAGAGAGCCCTCCGTGGCCGTCTGTTCCACCGCCTTCTCCTCCGCCGTTCCAAGATCCTTTGCCGTCGACGCCGATGGTCCGGCCGTGTTGAGGGATGCTGGGGCTGGGGGTGGGAAATAGAGAGAGTCAATGGAGAGACTTTCGGGGTGCTTTTCTAACCACTCCGACAGCAGCATCGTTGATTCTTCCTCGCCCTCACCTGCCTCATCGACGGCGGCGACTGCGGGATCAACAGAGCTTCCCTGTTGGTCCTCTCGCCGCTGCACCTTCTTGCTAGGGGCGGGCTGATCGCCATGGTCGGCTAGAACCGTCGCAGCGTCTCTACCGCCATACCGCATGGCCACAAGTTCCGCCACGCGCGCCTCGTCGCACCGCTTCATCACGAGTAGGGGCATCTTGTACACACCACGGGAGCCATCCACGTGCAGCGTACCGATTCGCAGCGTACACCGCTTCGCATTGAGGTGGTCCTGCTTAATGTCGCCAAGGGGCAGGACCGGCACGCCGTCGTCGGCCTCGGTGTTGCTGCTTTCCGTTCCGTGTGTGGAAGCAGTGTCGTGACCTCTAGCAGCGGCATCCTCGGGAAGCACGATGCGGCCCTGTAGCTCAATGATGTCCATGAGCGGGAGCTCACCGCTTGAAAAGAGGCGAATCATGTTGATATCCCCTATGCTTTCCTTCTTATTTATTTTTTCTTTGTTCTATGATTGTGCCGAGATTCCTCTAAAGGATTGGTAAATCGCGTGTGTGTATACTAGTAGCGTGTGAAGAAAATAGCGCGTGTACAGTGATTTTTAATTTCTGCTTCGAAGCACCATTGGTCAGGCTCGAACTCCATCACACGGAGAGAACGAATATGGCTAACCACTCGTTTCTAGGCTCCGAGTGATAGTTCCGCGCGTACTGCTTACCTTTGTCGCCTTCAGATGGGCATTCTTCCTTTGTTCGAAGATACCACGTCACTCGCGCACGGGCCCCAATGTACACCCCATGTGCATCAAATTTCAGGCTACATGAGCTTCGACAGAGCCTTCCCAGGCTTCACCAACACTGTGTTCCGATTAGTCTTCTGGGCAGCCAATGGCTGCCTGGTTGAAGATCTGCTGTACTCTTCTTTAGGGTGACCTCATGCAGATGCGTTGTTGTTGTTTCTTTTTCGTGTTTTTTAAGGGAAGTATTTGTGAGCGTGATAGAATGTTTTTTTTTTCTTTTGTGTGTGGGGGTGTGTGGGTGGGTTGGTGTGTGTGCATGGGTGTTTCTGTGACAAAAGAGCTTAGAAGGAGATGGATCGTCTTCTCAATAAAGCTATCGCGCCATGTCAACGCCTGCCTCGCCCATGTGCACGGCATCCATGCTGTGGTTCGTGTCGAGCGAATCGTCCACTGAGCGCAAACGAGAAAGGGTCACCATGCACGAGGAACAGGATGACAAAGGAAGCGACGCAACAAGGGATCAGGAGCCAATGGACACGGCACGATATATTGCTTCCTCCACGCACAGAACAAGAATGGAGAATCGCAAAAACGAGCAAGATCGTTTAGACAACAATACACCGTGAAAGAAAAAGAAAAAGAAAACACCGTCCCTTCAACACTAACAAAGGAAAGATGGACTCAGAGAAGCAGCCCACGTCTCTCGCCTTTCAAGCGCCTCCCATCTGAGAAGAATATATTTTTTGCTCCACTGTTTGCTTTATTCCTCATCCTTCACCCACGGGTGCGGGAGCTCGCGATCGGGGAAGTGATCCTTCCACACCTGGCGCATGATGTTGTTCCTACCAATGATCTCGCCGTGGAGCACACCCAGATTGAACTTCCACCGATACGCCGTCAGAAGATCGACAAAGTTCTCGGGATCCGGCGGGGGAGGCGGCGCCGTGACCGTGCTACCGTTTTGTTGCGTGGAAGGTTGCTTCATCATGGGGTCTACCTTATCCTCATACGCGAGCGGAGGCTGCGCCTTGACACCCTCGAGCTCCTCATCTGGGTGACGCGGATTCGTGTTGCGCTTCTCTTCATCCTCGACACAGTAGTAGTACGCGTCACGCTCCTTCTGGCACTTCCACGACGTCCACATCTTATCCTGTAGGCAGCGTGCCATGGTCTTTTCCTTTTCGGCGCAGCGGCGCTCGCACTCGTTACGCACTGCGTCCTTGATTTGCTTGGCGACGTACGGTGGGAATCGCATGGCCTGAATGTGGTCAATGGTCTCGAAGTCCTCGTTGTACACTTGCTCAATCACGTTTTCCGACGGCGTCGACGACGCGGACGTGCGAAAGAAGCCACCCGACTGCGATGCCGCGGCACTCTTCAAGTTGGCGTACAGTTTCTTCTTACGCTCATTCTCCTCCGCCGTTGTGATGTTGCTGGAGAGGGACGCGTCGGGCACGTTGGTATCCAAAGCCTCCGCCGCGGCGGGGGCCTCTGCAGACGGCTTGTTGCCCATCCTTCACTTGATGTTGTGAGGCACTACCTTTGAGAAGGACAAGAAAAGAGAAATAGTCAGCAATGTTGTTTGCCTTTGCACCATGCGCAGCCCTTGTTTCGTTCTCTTTTCTTTTTCATCCGAAAGCAGCTCGGATGCCCTGAACAGGCGATGTGGGGAGGGAAGCCTTCGCGTTCGAACGGATGCAGAGGATTCTCACCTTTGCTCGGGGTGTACAGTTTCCTCTGTCACCAAAGGGAAGATACGTCTCATCTCCGGTGTGAATCGCCACGCAGGTGGTGTAGAGTTGTTTTCCTGTAGATGTTGATGCATCTTTGTATTTCCCTCTTCCGCAGAAGTCGACCGGTTGGCCTTCCGTCCTTCGCGTTGTTCTTATTTCGCTTCCTTCAGCTACCTCATTACTTCAAGTATTATTATTATTTGCGATATAGACGTATATGTTTGTTTGGCAAGAACAGAACAATGTGAGAGAGAAAACACTGAAGGTAAGTTGATGTACAGGAAAGAGGGAGAGGCAGATATTTAAAAAACTGAAAGGTGCAGTAAGGAAGTAAACCGCAGAGAACAAAGGCAACAAAACCACACACAAACTCACACACACCAACTGCACAGCGGTAATATAAGAAGGACATCATGACAAAGTACGAAAAAAAAAAACATGACATACAAACTGGTTCTCACACCAACAAGAAAAAAACAAAGGGGCACAAGCTGCCGAATAGAAAAGGCAGTGGCACACGGCAAACAATACTGCCTGCATTGCGCGTTGCATGACGTGGTAGAGCCAATTGTCGTCAGATGGAATCACCAAATCTTTGAGGATACACACGAATCCCTCTCGCTCCATGACTAGGCAGATGGCGACACAATCGTATAGTCGGCATCGTAACGCCAAACGTTACAGGAAGAATATTTCCCATAGGTCGAAAACGAACGTACGCCGACCCAAGAGAATCACCCTTTATCAGTAGGTGCATACATACAGCTTTCCTTCAGGAGCATGGCAAGACGCCATGAAACCTGGACTACGCTACCAAACTGCACCTTGGCCGCAGAGGAGCGTGAGCCACCAGTGTGTAGCGATATTGACGTCACACTCTCAAGTGTTGCACAACAGCAATAAACTTTCCTGTCTGTGTTAAAGCCAGGGTAGACTTGGGTCTACGCGCCTTCGCACATTACAGTTCATCAGCGCTTTCCTCCTGCGCCACATCCCTCCCTGCTGAAGAAGACGACGACGACGCCAGGCCTTCGTAGAGTGGCTGGCCACCATCAAGGGCGTCAATCTCACGGACGTTGTTGAGAAACTCGGCCTCCACAGAGGGGCTCGCAGCAGCAGCAGCAGCAGCAGCAGCCAATGCCGCGCGATCGACGTCAGCATCACCTGCATTCGGTTCCTCTTGAGGGAGCGACGCGTCCTTCTCCTCGTCTGCCTGAGGTGCGGGGGTGTCCTCGGTAGGGTACATGTCGGGCATCTCAGAGGTCAGGGTCTCCGGTTCCGAGGCGGGTGGCTCAGCCAGTGGTGCTGCGGCCGGTTCTTTCCGATCCGGCCCCTCGCTCGCAACGTCCGTGAGAGATACGGTCTCCCGCTTCACAGACGACCGCGACGGTATGGAAGAGGCGCCGACGGACGCCCGCCGCCGTTGGCTCGGGGACGGTTCGGTGGCCTTGGTGGCAACGCTGTCCTCCCTCTGCTTCTCTGTGGGGGTCGCAGGCGCCGAGTCATCAGAGGAGGGTGTGTACGGGGCCTCGGCCTCTGGCTTTACCTTCTCTGCCTTGCTAACAGCACGCTTGGCAGAGGCACGCGGCTCCGTCTTCGTCTTGGTCGCGTGGGCCTTCTTTGCCTTTGGTTTACCCCCGAGGCTGGGTCGTGCGCCAGACGAACGGCGCACTGTGCTCGCCACTGTCGGAGTGGTGGTGGTGGTGGTGGTAGGGTGCGGGCCAGAGGACGGGTAGAGCCGGCGCTGCGGGCGAGGCGGAGGTGGGGGCACGACCAGAGTGTACGCGACGTCGTCACGGGCAGGCTCCTTGGGGTGCAGCGTGCTGCTGCGGCGCCGATCTTTCCCTCGTGCAGGGCCACGGCTGCCGGCTGTGGACGCCGGTCGGCTCGAGGACCGGTGCTTCGCCTGGGCGTGAGGAGTGCTCGCCTTGCTAGGAGGAGCAGATCCCGTCGGTTCTGGCACCTCAGGTGCTGGGCTCTCGGTGCGGGAAAGTTTCTTGGTTCCCTGGCTGTCGCTGTCTTGGTGCTGGTGCAGCTCCTTTCCTTCGTCATCCTCGTCGCTCATGTGAATGTCGGCGACCGCAGTAGTGTCGCGATAGGTCTGTGTGGGCCGCGTCGCATCAGGGGTGGCGGAAAGCCGAGAAGCAGGTGCCGCCTCTTCCGTGGGGTACTCGTCGAGCGACGGTGTGCGAGCAGCAGCTCCTGAGAGGGCCTTCTCCTTGGGTGTCGGCATCGGTGTAGCCGCCACGGCAGCGCGCGGCGCCAGCATGGGCGGCCTTGTTGCGGGCGCCGAGGTCGGGGACAGCAAGCGGCGCTGACCCACTGGTGAGCCACCTGCCGTTGGGGTCGCCACAGTGGCGTTCGAAGGAGATATCATGCTGTGAAAGGCGGAGCTCTCGAGCTCGTCACGGTCCTGTGTCGTGGCGTGGGTGGCTGTGGGGGAAGGGACGCCCAGCGGTGAGGACAGCAAGGCGGCTGCACGGGCCGCGGACTCGGACGGGGTCACCGTCGCCCGCGGGCGAGACGCGACGCTGGGCGACGGCAACACCCGACGCTGCGAAATGGGGGTGCCGAACTCGCTATCCCCGTAAGCCGACGGCGTGGGTGGAAAGGACTGGAACGCCGAGGACGGGGTTGGGGCTGGCTGAGCAGAGGCGGCGCTCGGGGTGCCAGCCTTGGCGCTTGCCACCGGTTGTGCGCCGTTGCGCGTGCGGCTTGGCAGGCCCAGAGTTGCGGTAGCCGCAGGTGGCGGTGTCTGTGCCGCCGTGGTGGCCGTTGTGATGTCAGACTCGGTGGGGGACGGCGCCACAATCACGCGAGGCCCTGGCAGCGGCATCATCACTGGCACGGCCTTGACCACGTTGGCGTCGGGCCCGAGAGGGGTCTCCGCCACCGGACGCTTCACGGGGCGCCGCGTCACGACAGCACCCTTCTTGGGGGCGGGCTTCACCACCCCGGTCTTTGGCCCTGCCGCAGTCCGGCGAGCTGGTGGAGGCGCCTTTCCGTTCGCCCCCGTCACGGCAGGCCGCACAGGCAGGCGCAGAGCCGCCACGGACTGCGATGAGAGGCTATCGAGGGAGCGGCAGCTCTGAAAGGGAGCCGCCGCACCGGGCCCCACGCCACGCGGGCTCTGACCCCGCACCGAGGAGGCCGCCGTGGTGGCCAGCGTGGCGTCGCTGCGGCAGCTGTAGAACGCGTTGGGCTCGCCGGTCCCAACGGGGTAGCCAGGGCTCCGCGACCGGGGCGAGCCCTCGCTGAGGGTCAGTGGTGGGAAGTCCCAGTTATGGCCGCCGGTGGAGCTATCCCCGAACCCACGCGGGCTCTGGCTAGCGTGTGGGGTGTGCACAGTGCGATTGTTGTTGCGCACCGTCGTGACGGTGAAGCTGGAGACGGACATGGCACTCGGGAACCGGTCGAAAGGCTCGTTGGGCTTGACGGGTGCAGGAGCAGAGATGGTGACGGGCTGTGGGAGCGGTGCGGCTGGGGGTGTAGGCGCTACACGCGTCTCCTCGGCAGCGACGGGAGCAGCAGCAGCAGCAGGCGGAGGGGGAGGCGGCACATTGCGTGGCGGCAACTTGTTGGACGGCGCCGGGGCGAGCGGGGCGGCCACAGGGGTCACGCCGCGGTCGCTCGCCGCGGTCATCATGCTCTCCGTGAAGTGCTCGCGTGGGGTGTCGAAGGCGTCGCTGTTCCGCTCCACGATGGAGGTGTCCTCGTCCTTGAAATTCATGGGGTTGTAGGTGTACGCGCCGTTGGCTGCCGCGCCGGGGGCCCGCTGCCGTTCCGGGGTGCCTTCCGCCTCCGTGGGGCGGCGACTGGTGGTCAGCACCGTGGAGGAGTGAAGGCTGTGCAGTTCCCGTGATTCGCGATCCTCGTCCGAGGACGCCAGCACATCCAGGCTACGGTACTTGTCCACGCCAATCCGCATATTCAGATCCTTATCCTGATTCGCAGGAAAGATGTCGTCGCGGGTCATGACACTGTTGCTCTTGTCGTCGTGGCGCTGGGTGCTGGCGACACCGGCGTTGACAGGGGTGGACATCTCATCCCACTCGGAGCCAAAGTTTTCAGAGCCGGAATAGGGTGCGTCGCCGCCGGGTCCGGTGAACGGCTCCGTTCCCGCCCGCTTCGGCCGCCGCGGTCCCTCATCCTCGTCCGGGTAATCGGCAGCATCATCGTCAACGTTCGTTGTGGTGGTCTCCGACTCGCCCGTGTGCTCCTCTGTAGCTTCCTCGTCCTTCTTCTTGTCCTTCTGCTTCTTGGTGTCGTCCTTGGTACAGAGATTTCCCATTTTCGGTGTGCACTATTTTTTTTTTCTAATTACCTTTTCTCCTATGATGTCGTTAATAATATGTGTGCGTGTGTGTGTACGTCTAGTGGTGAAGACAGAAAGTCTGCGTGGTCGATGTGAGTGACGGAGAACGACGCCTCCCTCAACTGGAATACGCTAGTTAGGAAGGAGTGATACAAGAGAAGAAGCGTAATTTTTAAAAATAGTAAGGGATCAGTGCGTTACAGTAAATGAAAGATAAGAAACCAGGAAGGAATATATATACTCTTTTTGATTGTGAGCAAAGGCAAACACAAGAATAGCGAAAAAGACAGTCCCACACAAAAGGGAAAAACACAAAGAGAAAGTGTAAAGTATAGATAAAGAGATGTTTGAGGTTCGCCAATGCACCGTCGATCGTGATTTCCGCCACGGCAATATAGATCAAAGACTGCTGTGATAGGCTAATGAAATATTAGATCAATGTTTGAAGTACAGTACAGTGAACCCCCGAGAATGAGAAGAAGAAAAAGGTGATCGGGAAGCGGCGAGGAATATGCTTTTCGTGTCGTGCTCTTGCGTACCCAATAGAGCAACACTGGTGGACAAATCCAACGGAGTGGCAAGGCAGAAGAAACTGCTCCGGGGAACTGTACGCTGGCGGTGGGGGAAGGGAGAGACGTGCTATCGTAGCAGGTGTGGATTCAGGTGTGTCGCTTGCGCTTCGTGCGCTCACTATTTTTTCTTTTTATGATTTCTTTCTTCTACAGCGAAAGCCTAAAACTGAGAGTGTGAGAAAATGTGTGGAGAAGAAGGACGAGAGGAGGAGCGAGGTAGCGCTGAGCCATCAAAGATACAGGTTCATTATCACTCCCACGCATTTCTTTCCCACACACTCTTATTGCAGCAGGGTCGAGGCAGATCAGCTACAGTAGCGCCAGGCACACTTTCGGTTTTGCCCTTCTCAAGATCCGGAACGCACATTCCCGGAAAAAAAAAAAGGAAAGGCTGAACCCGTCGGTCTAACGAAGGCTTCGGCTGTGGAAAGAGTGGAGCAACCGTATTCATGTTGACGGCGAAGCAAGGCCATCCGATCCGATCATCGCTGTCGGCGCTCCTCGAACTTTACCCTTTCCTCTTCAGTGCTTCTTTTGGTATTGGTTTGTATCTGTGTGTTGTGGATGACCCACGAATCGAAAAGCATAGGAAGGGGGCACTGGTGAAGGGAAAGAGATAAAGAAAAAAGGAATTACAAGGGAGTGTGTGAACGAGAGAGGTAGAGAGAGTAAAGGAAGATGAACAGGAACAGGTGAGAATGGGGAGACGCAGCGGAGGTCACTAGACAAATGATGCGGTGAAAACAGTGAGGGAAGAAAGCAAGCATAACGTCATGGAAGGTCAGCATGTAGTCCCTTTCCTCTTGAGGAAATGACTCAAGCAAAGAGTTTCAGTCGTTTGCTGAAGGTGCTGTGAGAGGCGTCAGAAGAAATTGACGTAGACGTGAAGAGCTGGAGAAGTGAGATAGAGGGAGAAAAACAACCTGATAAGAAAAAAAAACGAAAGAATATATCAGCACAAGTGCTACGAAATTTTTTAAAAGGAAATCAACGGAGATCATCAAAGCTTTCCATCTTTGAAGCAATGCAAACAAAAAAACAAAATGGCGAGCGTCCTTCTCCCGCTTTGTTGCGTTGAGGGCGATGCAGGACGTGGGCTCGTATCGTTGAAAGCGAGGCGTGTGTTTACGGGTGCCCTCTTCATCGATGTGTAGGAGTGGTATGTGCCATCTGCTTCGGAACAGGGCACGTGAAACTGGAAAGAGGATTCACGGGTCCACGAGCCACCTGCGAAACGAGCGATCATAAGCAACAAAAAAAAAAAGGCAACTCCACAGGAATGATGTTGTGATGCATCGCTGCCATAGGAAAACAAAAAAAAAACTATAATGTTGTCATTCAAAGGTGAAAAAAAAAAAAAAAAAGACGGAGCATATGACAGAGACTGAGAGAACCTCACGGTCTCGAGCGGATGTTTCGTTCCGTGAATATAAAACGCATGAACAAGGTGCGTTCTTGTCTTTGGTGCATCACGCACGTGGTTGTTCGCTGTTCGCTGTTTTGATGAGGGAAAGAAAGAAAAAATCAAAGGCTGAAGGAGTCATAGGAACGAGCCGCGTTATAAGAGGGGAAAACTAAAACGTTTACGAAAAGGAACGGGCACGTTCGTGTGTGTGTGTGTGTGTGTGTGTGTGAGTATGTTCCTGACAGATTCGTCCGTAAAAAGTAAACAGAAACGGCACCAACGGAACCTGAGAGAAAAACTATCAGAGATATCACGAGAACAACGATGAGCAGAGCCTTTTAAAAGAGGAGAGAGAGAGAAGAGGATCACAAGAGAAGTGAGCTGTAGGAAGCGAAGCATGCAAGACACCGTGATGATAGCCAAAACGCCAACTTGAACACAAGAACGGGAACGCAGGTGAGCACAGAAGAGAGAGAGAAGAAGAAAAAATAGTAGGGCTCTTGCAACTCATCGAAACGATTTCATTATATATAAGGAATGAGGAAGGAAAATAAAAAGAAGAGCGCGCCCTTCACCCAATAGGACAGGAACGTCAGGGACGGAAGAGGACGGAAAACACTCAGCACAAGAAAACGAAGAGAGAGCGCACAGCGGTGTCGGCGCCAAGAGCAACAATGACGCAATACGCGTGTGAACTCCACACACGCACACACACACAGAAAGAGGGAGAGAGACAGAGAGAGGTAATCGTCATCCTGAGTGTATCCCTTACACACCTCTTGCCCGAGCTGTGGAGAGAGAAAAACAACGCACTCTCTCACGCACACGCGTTCCTCGGCCCTGTCTCTCTCCCATATTGCCAAACTCGTTAAAGGTAGCTGTCGCCGAGCTCTCCCCACCAGACAGCTTCCTTTTCTTGCGATGAGTCAAATAGCACAGATGCCTGACAGTTGGAACATGAGTCGGAACTGGCGCAGAACCTGCCAGCCATCGTTCTCCGCGGGCGGGGGGCGTACGAGGTGCCACGGCTCGGCGTCGCTTCCGTCCATCCGCAGGATGCGGCCCCCGCCACGGTCCGCGTAGGCATCCTCCATGTGGGAGGCGACGACCAGAGCTCCCGTATTTTTATCGAGCGCTGCCCCGTCTCCCTGGCTAACCGCTGTGTGCACAGCCCCCACGTTGCCCACATCAGAGGTAGCGGTGTTCACGGGAAGCACGGAAGGTGGCATGCCGTAGCGGATGGCGTACGCCGTCGCACGCGGTGGTGGCAGCGTTGCGCTCGTGTCGCATGCTGTGCCCTGTGCATTCTTGGTCTGGCTGCTGTTGCTGCTGCTGTTGGTGTGGTCGCCCTCGCCACCGTTACCCGGTGTTGACGTGCTGTAGCCCACACTCCGCGTGCTACCAGTGGTGGGTCCAGGACTGCGGTCTGCGCGCGAATCGTCGAGGGGGGAAATGAAGCCCGTCGGTGTGACGCGCAGCACGCGCGCTGGGTGCCCTGATGGTGCAGTACCTGTCGTCTTTGTCTCCTGGGGCCGGCCGCTTCCGCTTTCACGAGAGCGCTGTGCTGCCGCTGCCGCCGTCGACGGCCGCGCGCCACCCGCAGCAGCGGCTTCCTTTTTGTGGGTTGCCATTGACTGCGCCGGCTTGGCTCGAGATGGCGCGACGCGCGGCATGGACCGACGGGGCTGCGGGATGTGGGCGTCGTGCGTGCTCGCCGCCTCTGCCTCCGAGGGGGCTCGCGTGCTATCAGCAGGGGCGCGGCCACTGACCGTGCTGCCACGGTGGCGAGCTTCACAGGGTGCGCTGCGCAGCGCCACGGGTGTTGGCCGCGGTGCGGGGCGCGCGTACGTGCCGTAGCCGGGCGTCGTTGGTACCACCTGCTCCTCGTCAGCTGCCGGTGTGTCCTCGGCGTCGTCTGTGTGTCGGGTGGATTTGGGAGAGAGCACCTCGCTTGTGCGGTGGCGCGGCACCCGCGGCGATGGTATCTCCTGGCGGGCGCACGAGGGCCGACGCCGTCGGTCTGGGGCAGTGGGGCTAGGGGCCGTCCGTGCCGCCGCCCCTCGCCGCGCGCTGCCAGGAGCACCCAGAGAATACCGCCGACGCGACGATGACGTGGGCGACCTTGGAGACGTGGGCTCCTGCCTGCGCCTTGTGCACGACGGTGTCACGCTGTTGCGCGTCGACTCCTCCATGCCCGCCTCATGCGTCCCTGCTGCTGCGAGACCTGTCGCGGGATCGGCAGCCGGTGTGGCTGCGCTCTCCCCTGCCGATGCAGAGGAGGCAGGCATCATCTGCCGCCGCGGTGTCACAACGGATTTCTTCGGTTGCGGCCGTCCCAGCGATGGGCGTCGTGAGTGCGCGGACGGGGTGCCTGTATTCCCCTCCAGCTCTCGAGAGGCATGCGCAGGACGTTGCGGAGCTCCTGCAACATTTCTTGGTGAATCCGCTGCACCCACACAGGGGTGCCTGTTTGGTGTCTCGACACGGTCCTCACGCCGCTGCTGGGAGCTTCGTGCGTGAAACGGTGACTCCGGGACCGGTCCCTCCGTGCGTAGCCGGATCTGCTCTGCAAGGGAGAGGGAAGGTGACACTGGGGTGCGGTGAGGGGTAACGGGCGACGCTGTGCGTCGGGGCCGCACCGTGCGTGTTGGGCCGCCGAGCGCGTTGCGCGTGCCTGATGTCTTGCCCTGCGAGGGTGCCGACACGGCTGCTGTTGCTGGTGAGGGGGAGGCTGGTGTGCGCAGCTGCGGAGGGGTGTCCCAAAGGCCGTCCTTGCCTTGTGGGCAGCTCCACATCCCGTCGCTGCGGCCGCCCGGCGAGGCGGTTCGATCGGTGCTTGTCGGGCTACTACCCGTTTCTGTTGTCGACAGCAGCGCCGTCCGCCCATGGCTGGCGCCTGTGACCTCTGCACGCCACGTGGCTGTATGTGCGCTGCTCAGGTAGACATCCCTGGTGTCCAGTGGCTGCGTTGTGGACGTGGGTGTCGCGGCTAGGGTCGCGGAGCGGCCGGCCCGGTCATGCCTCGCCGCGACATCCTCGGGTCGTGCTGTGTCGTCGCCAGGTGCCCCGGGCTGCCCGAGCAGCCGACGCTGCGCCTGGGCGTAGGCGCGCTCTTCGGGAGTACCTAGGGAAACAGACGGAGGGGTGGCGGACCACCAGGAACGCTCCTTCTGCGCGTTGCTGTCACGCATCCGCACTCGGGCCTCGATCGCTTCTGGAGGTGGAGGAGCGGTGGCGAGCAGAGAGGGTGGCTCGGTCAGTGGAATACGGTCACCTTCCTGCATCTCTGGCGTTGTGTCCGTTGTGTCGAGAGCACGTTCTGTCTCTTTGGTCATGCTGTCCTTCACCACAGGAGAGCTGGCATCCACGTCCAACGACAGGGAAGCTTTATCGTTCTTGGAAGGCTCTCTATTTCCTTGTAGAGATGCGTGTTGGGTCGCCGCATCCTCATCGCCCTCATGAATTTTGTGTGGGTCCTCACAGGCCGCTTCATGCCCGTCGCTAAGCTTCGGTGCCTCTTGTGCTGTCGTGGCAACGGGGGAGCCGTTGGCGGAGCCCTGCTTCTCCGGTTCGGGAGTTTTTTCGGGCTCCTTCCGCGTTTTAGACTCCCCGCACCCCATGGTGGAGAATAATAGGAGGAGGCAATGCTAAGGGTGCAAGCCACGTCTGACGTCTCTCAACGTTGCGTTGGATGCGTTGTTTAAGGAGAAAAAATCGATGCTGTCGTGTGTGTTTTTGAAGTAAGCGTAGACGATCCGCGGGAGGTCGGAAAAAAAAATGATTTTCTTCCGCGGTGGAAGGTAACCTGACAAGGGTACGCTTTCACAGGGGGGGAAAGAATAAAAATACTTGAAGCCCTCCGGTGAGAACCGCGAGTGGTGTGAGGCAGACACAAACACGATTGTCACTAACAGACAAACCAGGCACGGAAATTAACGAGGGACGTGGTGGTTGGCACATGGTGCACAGATGTTGTCATGGTTCTCGTGCGGAGCTCACGCATTGCATACGTGTTCATTCACGACACAGCGGATCGTTTCGTTAACCCGCTTATTAACGCCTTCTCCTGACTCTTCATGAAGTCCTTTGAGGGAGAGAAGCAGTGCCAACATCAAGTTCCAGCGCCACCCTTTGTGTTTGCGATCACAAAATGCATAACGAACACATAGCATCCCTTGGTGAGACAATCAATGAAGGGGACTCTCTGTATTTTATTTCTTTTCCTTTTCCGTTTTCTGGGGGTGTTTGCGTCTGCATCACAGAAGCTGATACGGGTGAGAATTGCAACGAAAAATTGCTGCTCTTTCCTTCGAGAGTGAAGGGGTATTCAGAGTCCAGTTGGAAAATACCGAATAACAATAACCAAAAAAAAAAAAGCTAAAGCGAAGAAAATACGGCGTGGGGCATTCATATGAAACATGATGAAAAGGAGTAGCAAGAAAGGGGATTGGGAGCCGAACGACAACGACGATCCAGCACTTGCCACAGGACGTTGGCACGGAGCAAGAAGGAGAAGAAGCACAAAAAACACTCAGTGTTCTATCACCAAACGGCTTTGCGAAGAAATGAGGGAGAGCTTGTATAGAGGCTCTCTGACGATCATGGCGAACAGAGTGCACGAGGGGCCCCCTCAGCACGGAAGGTGCGTTTGGCAAGCGGGCGTGGTTTGCCCCGCTCGCCAGAGAGAGATCCCGCTTCGGTTAACATGACCAAAGAGAAACAGGAAGCGAGGAGAGAGGAGAACAAGACATGAACGGTTTCCCTTTGGTTTACTCGGAAGGAGAGGGGGAGGGAGTCAAGAGGACGACCAGAACTTCATTCATGATAACCAGGGCGACAGATAGAGAGAGGGGGAAAGAGGAGGATAAGTACTGTACAAGAACAAACGAAAAATTGAAACAAAATAAAAAAGCAAACGGAACCTAAAGAAATAAGATTATCAAACCGCTGCAGAAGCGAAAGAAAAGATTCGTTCTGGAGCACTTTGCGGCCCATTGCTAACGAGAACCCATGCCGAATTGAAGACTGCTGGGGATTGCAAGAAAGAAAGAAAATAGTGTTGTTGTTTCTTTTTAAGTTTTGAAGGGGAAAATAAATAAACTGATGCCATCAACAAGGAGGTTTATGCACGTCGCCACAGTGAATTTAAAAAAAAAAAGAGTTTAGAACGGGTCACCTTTCTCGTTGGAAAAAAGGGAGCCTAGGTTCAATCCTCTTGTCGTTCCAATAGTAAAAATAAGATTTCCAAATAAAGCGAAAGATAAAAAGACAAACAACTTGCGAAAGAAGAAGGTCAGAAGGGTAGGTGAGAGAGCGTGAACTGGTGTCTTCGCGCACGACAAGATACGAAGCCGCTTCGGCCTATGTATATTATGCTTTGCTGCGTCTTTCCACCGAAACGCACATGGCTGCCCCACGCATCAAAAAAAGAAGTGTTTCTTTCGCTCCTGTTTCTTCTGTTGATGCTGCAGTAGCCGCTCCTGACGGAGTCGGACAGAGCGGGGCACGGGCCGCGGTTTGGGTGGGTCCTCCAGCCCCTCGGTGTCGGAGATGCCTGAGAAGGACACGGTCAGGCTCTTGCGGTCGCGTCGGCGAGTCAGTGAGTCGCCGCGGCTGCAGGGGTTGGCGTCTGCACCCTCGGTACCGTCATCGTCTACAACAATGGAGACCACCGGCGCACGGTGGCGACGATGGTGATGATGGTGGTGTCCTGTGTCACCTGGGGAGACGGTTCGTGCTTTGAGAGAAGGTCCAGGGGATTCGCCTGCCTCGTCATGGAGAGGAGTGCCCGTTGACGACACCGTCCCTGCTGCTTCTGTCGATTTCACAATGGCTGCCTCCATCGTGCATGACACAGGCACCGCTTTGCTTGATGGCATTGCTTCCATCGCCGCCGCGACTGGGTTTGCCCCGCCGTCCTCGCACCCATGACGACTGTTGCGGTTGGCTGCGACAAGACTGCTGGAGGTACTGACAGAGGCCCCAAAGGACGGATGGCGATCCGGTAAAGGGAGCAGAGAGGCGGAGCAGCGGCACGCACTGCTGCAGCGACTGCTCTCGCAACTGCACGACGTGGAGACGTCTGACATGGACGTGGTGCCCGCCGACAGCGAAGACGGCGAAGCCGACGATGAAGACAGAGACGAGCGACACAGTTCCTCGTATCGATCGTACGCCGCCTCGACGCGGTCCTGCGTCTGCCATGGCACGTGCTCGTTCGTGGGTGAGGAGAAGGCCACGGTCTCCTCGCGTGCGAAACGCATCGCTGTCAGACGCTCCTCCGTTAGCCTCACGGTAGGCCCCGTAGCCGTTGTCGTGCGTGGGTCGTCCTTATAAAAGGCGTCTTGCCCAGCATGGCTGCCCTCGTGGGGCAGTGCAGCAGTTGTCAAATCATGGAAGGGCGGGGAGGCGGAAGGGGTGAAGGACTGAGCGGAGACGAAGGAGTCCGTGGTCGGAGACGGCTTGCTCACAGATGGCTTGCCTGCCCTTACAGGGAAGGAAACCGCATCGTGCGAGTCAAGGCTTCCGTTAAGTGGTTTGTCGTGAATGGACTTGGACTTTGAGCAGCCCATTTACGGAGGGAAAGAGGGGTGAGGGAACAACGAGAATTTAGAAGAACGAGAGAATCCCGCACTACCACCGGAACAGAACGTACAGAGTTTGTGTTGAGAAGGAATTTCTTCTTTCCGTTGCGTTGCTTCCTTTCCGGAAAAGGAAAGAAAAAAATTGCCGGGTTTCCTAATGGTTGCACGAATATGGAAGACTCCCTTTAGGTTGAGTGGTGAGTTATGCGTTCAGTTTGAAGGATAACAAGGAGGTTTTAGAAACGAGACTGAAATACGAGCGTTTGATTTATTTCCAATTTAAAAAAAAAAAAGAGTTCCAAGGTGAGAGTGACAACGAGATTGTCCAGAACGCAATGATAAACACGTGGGCTAACCTTTCTTCTTGGGCTCAGGGATGATTAATGGATGCGCGAATATATAGAGGGAACCAACCCTCGGGAGTGAAAGAACTAGCAACAAGAAAACATGAGGCCATGGGAGAACACGCACGTGATAACGAGATCAAAGATTTCCATGGAGTGGATAGACGATACATGCACACATCACTGATGCCCGTAACGTTCTCACCACATCTCTTTTGAACTTTGACAGCGCCAGCCCTTAGCGTACGATGTGGACAGATTCTCGCATTGCTGCTTGCCACCCTGACTAGAAGGAAGCTGCCTTACGGAATCATAGGCACCTAACCATACTTTCTGGGAGGGCAAGAAACGGCTCCGTAGCCCTATCTCGCTCCATGTGCAAGGCGAATATTCTCTTTTCTTTTCTTTTTTTTTCATCATGGTCTTGTGTTTCCTACTGCTTGCGTAGCTGATACACCGACATTCAAGTGCGTTGGAAGGGTATAAAGCGTACCTGAAATAAATAAGTTAAAAAAAGATGAGAAGATGAGAAACTGAGAATATATATTAGAAAACATGAGCAAGTGAAAATAGGTAAAAATAAAGGAGAAGAGGGCGTATGAAGTTGGATTCAATACATAAGGGGCGCGTCGTCTTCTCATATTCTCTTCCCACTGAAATGTGACTAAGCAAAGCACAACACGTCCTCGGTAAGGAGAAGAAGAATGTAATGAGAGAAGGGCATCCGCTTACGGTTGATTATACGAAAGAAGGGGAAAAGAAGACAAGAGACGCGATAACGTTCTCTCTGCTTTCGCAGAGGAAATAAAGAGAACGGCAAAAGAGAGAAAGGAAGAAAATCAGTATATAATTTAGAAAAGTAGATTGACGCTTCTAAAATTTAAAAAAAAAACTTGGTGAGCACCCTGTGTGGCACATGCCCGAGAGGCGCATCAGATGATGACACACAGCAGCCAGCTGAAAGGATTGATGCTATATTCACACCCTCTTTCGACAAGAGGGGTCGTGGTTAGCTTCTGCAGTTGAAGCATGAAAGAGGTAGAGAGTGAGTACAGCAGGCATTGAGTGCAAAGGCAACAGGAAACATAACATTCCCCAGGAATGTGTCCTCCGTCGCTTCTCAACGACATGTTGAAAGCGAGTTCCTTGCTATGTGGGAAAGGGAGATGAAAGGAGCAAGAACTCATCGTGCAAGCACGATAGTGAACCAAATTCTTTTATTTAAAAAAATATAATACAGAAACGAAAAATGATAATGTGGATAGAAGGAGAGAAGGAAGGGAATGACAGCAATACAGACAGCAATAAAGACAGCAAGCAAAGAAAGGCGGGGAGCCATGAATGAGGAGGTTCTCTTCCCTTCTTGTTCCGTTCCGTTTTGTTTTGATCCGCGAGGGTGAGCGAGGCGATGGGCAGCGGAAACTGTCTTTTATTTTATTTTTTGAAGGAGAAGAAGAAGAGAGGGTGTGGGACGAGAGAAGAGGAGGGGTCAGAGAGTTGGAGGGCAGGAAGTTAGAGGAAGAAGGAAAGAAAGAACGATGAACCAAGCACGCTCGCTAAGCGGTGAGCTGATTTCGGAAAGTGTATATATGAGAAAGAGTGACATTCACAAGGGAGACAGGGAGGGAGAGAGAGGGATAGACACTCTCTGAAGGAAGGCAATATAGGATGGAGAAAACAAAAAAGATAAAAGATAAATCAAACTTCCCGAAAGAGGGATAATGGATGCATTGTTAAAGCCAGTGGAGTGTGATAAGAGAAAGAGAGAGAGAGAGAGAGGTTATTCACTGTGTGACATTTTTTTCTTATTTTTTGATGTGTTCTCACGGAAGATTGTTGTGGGAAAAAGAAGGAATACAACAGAAAACAAAAAACGGTATTTTTGATAGGGAAAACAAAGCAACAGAGGCAGCGCTGACGCGTCACTCACCGCACACATCTGGAATACGCTCGTGCACAGGTGCCCCGTGTCGCGTGCTCCTTGACGCTTCCGCGCCGCTAAACCGCGCTAATGTAAGAGAGGCGCGCGAACACCTTGACGTTGGTCGCGACCGCCTCTATCCCCTCAGGGGGCGGCAGTCGGCTCTCCGAGTGCCACGCAAAGGTTTCCTCCGCACCCGGCACGGTCACCGTCCCTGTCTGTCCGTCAAGGGTCCCTGGTTCGGCCGTTTCAACCTTGCCGTGGAGCTCCTCCTTCACGGCATCGCTAGGCACGCCGTTGGTATCATTGGCCCTGTCATTCTCGCGGTCACTGTCCTGTGTGTTTGCGTATGCCTCCCCTTCAGCCACAACACGGTGCGCCACCGTCGCCGTGATTGCCGTATCGTGCGGGACCGTGTCATTGATGGGCATCGCCACGTCCTGGCTCTGGTCCTCTCCTGGCCATTCCGTGGGCACCTCCGCCTCCTGAAGCGGCCTCTCAGCCTCTCCGACAGGGAAATCCTCCCCTGAGGCGGCCGATTCGCCCTCGACCATCGGCTGCTCGATGGGATAGTACACTGTGGGGGTTTGAACCTCTGCTGGTGTTGCCACGGCATTGGCCTCTTGGACATCGTGCGTGGGTGGCTCAGAGAGGATGACTCCCTCCGTGTCCGACGGCGGAGGCGCCGCGCTATGTGTCAGCGCCTGATCGGCGGTAGACCCTCGCCCCGCCAGCACTGGATCGCGAACCTCCGAGTGCCACATCGATGCTCGCTCGTGGTGACTCACGTCGTCGTCGCCATGAGGTCCGCGCTGGATGTCTTTCCGAGATGCAATAAAACGTGGAGGGAGTTTGACCACGGTGTGCGTGGCAGGAACGAGACGGCACCCAGTGGTGGTGCTACGCTTCATGTCACCAACGTGGCGATTAGCAGGGTATTTCCTCGTGGGCTTGCTGCCATAGGTGCTCCCACCCTGCGTGCTGGGCGCCGGCTGCTGCTCAACACCTGTCATGAAGAATTTTTCTTTTTTTGCGATAAAAAGGAAAAGACGACTATTTATTTTTACAAAAAGACGAGAAAGAGACTATATTTTTGACGGAGAATGGAAGTTTTTTTGGTGCGGGTCGAACGACAAAAAAAAAAAGAACACTGAAGAAAAAAGTGGAAGGATGACGCAACGTTGGAGCAAAAGACGAACAGTTTTTTTTGAGCGAATGATGATGATGATGATGATGATGGTGATTGGTTGGGGTGATTTCACAGTAAGGGAAGGGAGAAGGAGAGATATGGAGGAAAAGGAAAAATCGACGAGAATGAGAAATGTAAAGGCACAATGAGAGTGGGTGGGACGACTCCACGTACCTTTGAAGCAATGAGGGCCCTTCTTTCTTCCGATAGATGTGTTGGCGATGTTGCCGCTGTGAAAAAAAGGAATGAAATGGCAAAGAAGGACGCAGAGAATGAAGAAAAAATGGAGAAAAAAGAATTTTTATCAAGAGCATCCCGCATGTTGAGGTGATCCGCTACGCGCTTGATGGTGTAGCGGCCTACACTACAAGAGCCCACCATTATGTTCCCCTCTCCCACTTTCAAAGAACCCATCCGCGCTACCGGAACGCCAACCTCCAACAGAGAAGAGGGAGACAGGGTTGTTTCCTTTGTCCGAAACACAGGAAAAGCACTTGAGCAGCATTAGAATGAGGCAGCGGGCGTCCCCACGCAGAGCGCTCTCCGCTCTACGACACGAAGGCCTTTCCATTTAGTTTCTCGCCCCTTCTCTTTTTTATCTTTTGGTGCGGGAGTGCTTTTGTCCTCCCCAAAAAAAAAAAAAAATCGCAGCGTGTCCCTATCCGTGAAAACCCCTTCTGGCATTAGAACATCCTCATGGAACGAAAGAAGGAACAAGCGAGGGAAAAGAACGGGGCCACCAAGAAACGGGCGAAACCAACGTACGCAACTTCCGAAAACGACAACTTCAAGAGAAAAACAAAGGAACCAGAGACAGAACAGGTGTAAAAAGAGAAAGAAAGACACCAACGATACAGGATGTTCCCGTCACACAAACAAAAAAGAAAACGGAAGCTGGAAAGCAAACGTCACCAACAGATCCGCTCCATCAAACCACGTAGGAGGTCTTCCAGCTGTTGTACCGACCGAGGGCCCAGACGGTCATGGTGTTCTTGTAGCCAGGGTAGTGAATCGGATTGTTGCCGTTGAAGACGCCCGAGATACGCTCCTGGGCCCAGTCCCCATTGGCCAGCTGTCGTGACATGATGAACTTGATGCCGCGCTCCACAGAGCCGATAATGCGCTGGCGACGCGGCAGCGACGTCCGCTTCGAGTCCCCGCACGCGTTCATGATCGCCATGACGCTCCACGCCGTGTTCACCACCTGCGAGCCGTCCGGGTTGTCGACCCACACCTGCCGCACGCATGCGTTGATGTCCTCGCCCCACCCGCCATCGGAGTTCTGATGCTCCAGCAGAAAATTGATGAGCTTGACGCAGTGCGGGTGGTTGGCCATGTCGCCAAGCTCACCCGACACACGCAGGGCATCGGCGACGATCCAGGCGCCGTAGGTGAAGCACACCGCCCAGGATCCGTAAAAGCTGCCGTCGGGGCGCTGCTTGCCCAGCACACACGCGATACCCTCGCTAATCGCGACGTCAACGTCACGCTTGCGGTAGCGCGGAAAGTGATCGCGGAAGAGGGCCAAGGTGTGGATGCAGCTGGAGCTGCATTCGGCGTAGCTGTACTCCACCATGACATCCTTGAAGAGCTCTGCGCAGTTCATGAGCTCGCAGTAGTACGGGCCGCGCGTGGACTCGTAGCTCGCCCACCCGCCATCCCCGTTCATGTTGCGCAGGCTCAGAATTTCGTCGACAGCGTCGAAGAGGCGCCGCTTAGGGTACGGCAAGTGGTGCAGAAGTAGCACCACGCGCAGTCCCTCTGCCGTGCAGTCCGACACCTGCCAGCCCTGTGGAGAGGTGGAGAAGTTCCACGCGCCTTTGGTCCGGTGGCGATAGAACGTCTCCATCTGAATCGGGTCCTCCTGCACCTGCGCCACGTCAATGTAGTGGTGCGCCAGGCTCATAGCCTCTGGGTAGTTCATCTCCTGCCGGCACGCGCAGATAGCCTGCACGGCAAACGAGGTGTCCCAGAGCTGCGAACCGTTGTACCCGTTCATCTTCATGCCAGTAGCGCCCATGTACAGGTAGTCCTCGACGCGCTGCTCGTGCAGCTTAAAGCGCGCGCTCTTCTCGCCCTCGCGGATCCACGTGACGAGCATGTTGAGGCTCTTGTTGACAGGCCCCAGGCAGATGAAGTGGGTGTTCTCGTCGTCGTACGCCATATGCTTCCAGTTCTGCTCCAGTGCGTATCGGCGGAGGAACCGAAAGTGATGCTTTTCGTAGAAGTCGAGGAACCTGCAGGCGAGCTTGAAGATCCCTGCGACAGGGGTGTACAGGTCCTTGCGGCACACCTCATGCCGGTAATCCCGCCACTTGATGGCGTGGAACGGCTCCACAAAGATCTCCGTCTTGAGGGCCTCGAGCAGCGGGTGCCGCGGCGCGGACCAGCGGAGGCCGTAGAAGTACGAAAACGGAATCGCAATGACGCGCGAGTGGCACCACGCCTTGCCTTCCGAGAAGGGCACCCAGTCTGGCATCAGCACCAGCTCCGGGGGCAGCGGCGGGACGCCGTCGTAGCTGAAGAGGCCAAGGATGCAGAGCCATACCTTGCCCCACATGGGCGTGTACACCGCGCCGCCTTCCGCGCGAATCCACTCCCGGCCCGCGGAAGCCTGTGGGTCGTCTGCGGGAACGCCCATCAGGCGGAGGGAGATGTAGCTCAGCACGGTGCCGAGCATCGTGCTGTGGCCCTCCGTGTGCTGACCCCAGCCACCATCGTTGTTCTGGTAGTTGCGCAAGTAGCGAATGAGCTCGCGTCGTGTGGCCTCGCCGCATCGGCACGGTACTGTCTTCACCTCGCCAGACCCAGCCTTGTCGCCGCTCGATTTCTTCCCGCAGTTGCCAACGAAAGCGCCCGCTACTGCCTCATTCTCGGAGAAGCTGGCAAGCGACGATGGCTTCTCAGACTTGCTGGACGGCGCCACATGTACGTGAGTCTTGTTGGGTGGGAACATCTTTGTCAAGTCACCATTGCAGGTGATGAACTTCATGAAGATGACGCCTGGGGTAAGGAACATGCAGCCCGAATAGTCGTTCGGCCAATGGCCTGAAAAGGGATCCTGCAGCTTCAATAGAAAGTCGACGCCCTCCCGCATCGCCTCCTCGGCGGTCGCGCGTGGCTTCCGTGGCACCTCCTGCGCGGGCCACGCGCCGAGCTGGTACTTCTCCAGCGCCTCGCGCGCCTGCAGCTTCCGTGCGAGGGCTTCCTTCGCGTTTTTATCCAGGGGCGGCAGCTCCGGGAAGGACGGGGGCTGCTTACCAGCCTTGACCCTCGCTGCGCTGCCCGTGCCATTAATGTCGAACCCGTTCAGCGAGGCGGAGCTCGTCGCGCTGCTGCTGCGGAAGCTTTCTTCACCCCCTTCCGCCTTTGCTGCCAGCGCCGTTCCACACGGCTCGATGGTGGCGCCGTCCTCACCACTGCCGACACCACCACCGCCACCACCACCATTGGCGAGACGCCGCTCTTCCGCAAGCTCGTACAGCTCCGTCACACTGTTCAAACCGTACACCTGTGCGAGGCCAAACTCGTTGCCCTCCTCCGGTGTCAGAAGCGGGGCGCCATGGTACCAGCGCTGGCGGCCATCCTCGCTGCGGAGGTGCCACTGCTCCAGAGGAAATTCCGCGTCGGCCTTGTAGCGCACGGGCCGGACGTGGGGCACGCTGTGGTGGGGCCAGTCGCCCTGGTACTTTTCCCAACTCTTCCGTTGCCGACGCTCCATCAGAGTGAAGAAGAGGTGGGCGAGCAGCAGAAATGGCCCTGTGAGAATGAAGAAAAGCGTCCAGAACATCTTCATGAGGACGTACCGCATCGCACAGGCCACGTACTCCCGCACGGTGTGTGGAGGCTCTGGCACGACCGACTTGAAAGGCAGGCCGTGCTGGTAGGCGACAAACTCGCGGTGCTTCTCGCGGTACGACTGCAAGGAGCTGAGAAAGGGAATGCATCGACAAAGGAACCTAAAGATGCCAGAGCCATCCTCGCGCAGATCGCTGCCGGTGTGGATGTTCTCGTACTCGGAGCGGACACTGTGAAAGCTGTTGGTGCTGGGAAGGCTGGGTGAGCGACGGTGGGGCACCGTCCCCGGCATCGAGTTCAGCGCCTTGTCTTCCATTATCTGTCAGGAAGTCTTCGCAGACTCAGAGGAAAAAAAGCGAGGAGAGTAAAAATAAAACTCACAATACGTCGATGGGGATGTGTGGCTTACGCTGCACAAAGGTATCCTTTTTTTTTTTCTCTCCTTTTGTGTACGTGTGTGTCTTTGTGTGTGGTATCGTAGAAGCTTTCAGCAAAAGCACACGGAGTGATCGAGAAGGGTGTGGACTAGCTCAAAAGGCGATAATAAAATGCTTTCTCACTGAATGAAGAGTCCTTTCAGACTGCCTTCGGATGTTTGTTGAGTTTTTTTTATATAGTCAAAAGAAAAATAGGTAATGACGTCAATTATCAAGGAAAATGGGGGAAACTTGAGGTGAGAGCTAGGTCAGACGTTGTATAGCACACTCACACGCGCACGCGCACTTGTGTGACAAACTTCCCTAGTCTACCAACGATTCCAGAAAGTTTTTGTTGTTGTTGTTAGGTGAATGGAGATGACTAGAAAAAGAAAGAATGAAGTGCCCGAGAGCTGGAGGAAAAGGGTATTGGATGCGAATAACAAGCACACTCAGAGCATGTCAATGCACATTTCGTTTTCCCTACCTCTTTGTAACACAAAGGCAGTGCTCTCATGCCCCATCACGCCGCAAAGATGCGAAGGTTTAATTTCTGTGGAGCGTCAAGGGGCTGTTCAGCGATCCAAGACTGTGAAAGACAGCAACTCCGATCCATCTGCTTCTCTTCTATGGAGAGGATGGATAGCCCGTGAGGAAAGGACAGACGGGAACGATCGTGCAAGTGTTAGCACGTCAGAATTGAGCATCCCCTGCTGACACGGGTCATTGCACTCCGTTTGTCTCTCTCTTCTTGTTCTTATTAGTATATATTTTTTAAGTGTCATGTCACGTAGACGATGGATTACGGGCAAAAGTGACACACCCATGCATGAGTGTCTGGGGAATACTCTAGGCAGGAATTGAAAGGCAGCGTTCCGCGGAATGGAGCGGAAGAGGGGAATACGTAAACGAGAAACGAATGGGCACACTTCACGGAGCATGAACAAAGCGTTTACGCCTGTGCAAGGATAACACGCCTCGCATCATCGTGGTCCTTCCGCCTGTGTTGTTGTTTTTGTTTTTTTCGAACGTCTTATGGGCTCTCATACACAGGAGTGCCCTGCTTGTGTGCGGTCGGAGGGGTACCCGGGGACGAGGCCGCTATGCCACTCCCATTCGGATCCGCGTGGGCCCGGTCCATCCCTGTCCACCCACCGCCGTTGTTGCCCACATTGTCGTTGACACCAGGCTTGTTGCTACCCGTGCCCTGGGTCGGTGTGGACAGACCGAGATGGCCACCAGCATTGACGGCGGAGGGTATCCCAGCAACGAAGGAGGAGCCGCCGCCTCCCACAGCATTGGTTCCGCGAGGAGACGGAGGCAGCCCGCCACCCGCTACCACCGCCGAGATGACCGGCGTCGGAGCATTTGTCGAGGCGTTGCTGGTGTTGTTGTTGTTCACGCTTGCCCCTCCCACCGTCGTTGCGGCAGCAGCAGCAGCAGCAGCATTCGCATTTGTGAAGGCTGGTAGCTTGGCGGCGATGATGGGTGTGCTCACGAGCCCGGAGGAAGATGGAGTACCGCTTAGAAAAGGCGACGAGGCGACGTTGGTGACCGCACCATGGTTGGGGTTGCTTCCACCGCCACCACCCGCTGGGCTCTGCCCCAGTCCGCTGCCACCTCCCATTCCTCCCCCCGTGGCAGAGGCGCCGGCGCCATTGTTGCCGTCGTGAGGAACACTGCCAGGATGCTTTGGCCCACCGGCGCTACCCGCAGAAACAGCGGCGCGGGTGGCGGCCACCACCGCTGCCTGCGAGGGCTCACGGGATGGGCTCATGGATGGGGAAGCTTCCAAGCCCCCCGCCGCCTGCTGCTGCTGCGACAGCCGTTCCGCCGCCACCTCCACCGCACGCAGCAGCGCATCCACGGTGGGCCGCTCCGAGGGCCGCATGCGCAGACACTGGCTGGCGATGGAGACCAAGTCCGGGCACTCAGGACATTCGGGGATTTCAGGAGGATCTGTGGTGTAGCGGAGCAGGTTCACAATCTGCTCCTCGACCTCGAATTCGTACTCGTACCAGGGTGCCTCGCCGGACATCATTTCAATCAGCGCGCAGCCCACGGACCAGATATCCGATGCCTTGGTGGGGCCCAACTTGGGGACCTCGTTGCGGGCGGCGAGGACCTCGGGGGGCTCGCCCGTGACGGGGTCGTCGGGCTCTCGGAAAAGGGCGGGGTCCATCCAGCGGAGGGTGCCGGTGAGGTGAAACGTCTGGCCACCTCCCCCTTGTTGCTGCTGCTGCGACGGCGACCGGCTTTGGCCTGAGATGCCTTCGCCGGTAAGCCCAGCACGCTCAACAGAGTCTTTGGAAAGCCCGGTGCTTCCTGCGGCTCCGGTGGCGGGGGCGGGGCGGTTCAGCAGCTTCGCCGTGCCGAAGTCCGTCAGCTTTGCCTTTCCTTTCTCCGTGATGAGAATGTTGGCGGTCTTGATGTCGGAGTGGACAATGTTGTGGTGGTGCAGGTAGCGCAGTCCCTCGAGGGCCTGACGGAGGTAGCTGAAGATCACACCAGGGCTGAGGGCGCCAAAGTTATCGAGCAGATGGCGCAGCGAGCCGCCCGGGACGAACTCGAGAAGAATGTTGAAGTAGTGCTTGTTCCGTGAAGATCCGTAGTACTGCACAATGTTCGGATGCACGGCCTTGGAGAGAACGTTAATCTCCTCCTGGAGCGATCGATATTGCTGCAGGAGGGCCTTGGCCTCGGGGTCGTCCTTGGTCTCCTCGCTCTGCAGGGTGGGCGGCAGCCGCACTCGCTTCACGGCAATGAGTTGGCCATTGGTCAAGTTGATGCCCAGAAACACCTCCGCGTTGCCTCCCTTGCCCAGCATTTCCTCGCCAATCTTCCATTCAATGGTTTCCCGTCCCGAGACGTTGGGGTTGCTGCTGCTCCCGTTCGGGCCACCGCCCGGTCCGTGGGGATGGTGTGGACGGCGGCTGCCGCTCGTCGCGCGGCTTCCCCTACCGGTCAACGGGCCGCCACCTGTCGTGCTGTGATTTGCACGTCGCGAGGAGGCTCCACCCCCACCCGTCGCCTGCAGGGGCGTGCTGTAGCCGCTGGCGATGCTGTTGTTGTCCGGCGTGGTCAGCGCGGTCGGTCGTGGGGTACCTCTTCCCTTCCCGGAGCCGACAGGCAGCGAAGCGGCGCTCTGCGACGGTGTTTGCTGCCGCTCAATGACCTGACGCCCACTGCCCGGCGCGGGCCCCACCTCTCCAAAGTACCGCGCCGGCCGGCCATCGCTGGCCAGTACGGTGGAGACATTCGAGGAGAGCCCGACACCCACGCCGCCGCCCGCGTAGCTGCTGTTGTTCGTAGGGGCGGAATTGACGCCGCGCAACGGGGCGCCGCGTGCGTCCGTTAGCATGAAGACAAACCCCAAAAAGAACTGCGAAGTGCTCAGGCGAAACGTGATGAGGGCGCCGTCGTGCAGGATGCAGCTCTTGTCCTTACCCACCTTCTTCACATTCACGTACGTGCCATTGGCACTCTTGTCGTGCAGGGTGTAGACGTAGATCTTTCGGTGACGTCCGCCGCCATCTTCGCCGCCATCACGGCTCGCGCTGCGCTGGTTGCGACGACGGCGCTGGTCTGGCGCGAGGGTGCGGGTGATCACAAAGTGAACGCTGCTCACAAAAGTGTCAGACACCGTCTCGGTGCACTTGCTGCTGCGGCCAAAAGAAAACTCCGTGCCGAGGGGCACGTTGAGGTAGCAAGTCGGGACGGAGGCCTCGTCGCGTGAAAGTAGCACCGCCCAGACCGGTGAGGCACTCCCCATGGACGGCGACGACGGCAGCAGTGCTGGGGGAGGAGGCGACGGCGACGGCTGTGAGCCGACCGTCAGTGGGAGCGCACTCTGGGATTGCTGAAGCGGTGAGCGCAATGAGCTCGCGGCGCC
Source organism: Herpetomonas samuelpessoai (assembly GCA_030849835.1). NCBI lineage: Eukaryota > Euglenozoa > Kinetoplastea > Trypanosomatida > Trypanosomatidae > Herpetomonas > Herpetomonas samuelpessoai. Next base: position 288,803 of record JASAOC010002132.1, read on the forward strand.
CGCGAGGGTCTCCGGCCGATGTGGGTAAGGGGATCCGCTGGTTTTCCCGCCTGCCTCCTCCTGTGACGTCGGCGCACGTGGGCTGCCACTCGCCGGATCTGTGCTGCCAGCCGTGGGTAACAGCACCACCACACCGTCCTCCTCCTCCCCATTCTCCGCGCCTGCGAGGGAAGGACTCAGCAGCCGCGTCGCTGGGCCCGCCCCGCTATGTGTGAGGTGGTGGTTGGTGGCAGCAGTGGTGGTGGTTGTCGTGCCTGGGACGTGACCACCCTCACGTCGTTGCCCGCCTGACAGCGACGCGTCGCGTGGAGGAGGGGAATCCACTAGACGGCCGTCTTCCCCTTCCTCACCAGCCCCTGACAACAGCGCATGCTGCCCATTGGCTTTCGTTGGTTGTTGCCCGCGCGCAGAGCCGTCGTGGGTGCCTTCCGTGGGTGTCGCCACGCTGCCTTTCCCAAATACGCTGCTGGGTCGCCGACTACCCTCTGTCCGGCGCGGGGTCGCAACCCCACCCGCACCTTCACCCTCTCCCTCGGCTGCCACTTGGCCACCGCCCTGCAATGTCGACGCGCTCAGGCCACTCGCCGGTCGGTGCTTGCCCACCTGCGCGACGTTCGCCTTCCGTGACTGCGGGCTGTACGCGCCGTTGTTAGCGGCCGTCGCGCCTAGCTCATCGCTCTGGGCCAGGTCCACGGTCGCCGCAGCACCTGCAGCGGCTGCCGTGCTAGTTGGGGTGGTTGCCCCGCCCGCACCGTTGCCGCTGCTACTCAGCGCTCCAGAAGGAGACGCGTCGCCGTGGTGTGGTGCAGCCGACGCGACGACACGTGCGCCACCGCCTTCTGTGAAGGAAAAGGAAGTCGGCGCCACACCTGCCTGTGTATGGCCAGCGCCTTCCTCGCCGTCTGTTTTGGCAGAGCGAGGGGAAGAAAGCTTGTGGGGATCGGTTTCTGCCAGAGGAGTGCCTGCCGCAGCCGCAGGGGCACCAGCTCCACCACCACCGCCCACGTTGAAGTTCGGGTCTCGGTAGATTTGAGTGTTAATCGCCACCACAGAGCTTCCGCGTCGTGGTTGGCCGTCCTTGACGTGGGTAGGAAGCTTGGTGGGTGGTGGCGGCCCCTGGTTCCGTGTATTGGCAGTTGGTACAGCAGCGACAGGCCTTCCGGTGCTGCCCGCCAAACCTTGCGGGGACGGTGGTGTGGCGCGCGTCGATGGCGCCGATTCACCCGTCCACAGACTGCCGCGATGCCCTTGTAGGCTGCCGCTTCCCCCAAAGACCCCGTTCACGTCCTCAATCTCCTCCTCCCCGCCCATGATGTGTGGGCGTGCGCCAGTGCTGCGGCTGCCGTCGCCAAGATCCTCGTCCTCGTCGTCTGACGCCGGGGCGTAGAGGGCGGCACCGCTGGGTCCGCTTGCGGCCTCCACCGAAGACGGGCACGACGATGGTGGCCATCCCGCCGGCTGAGGTGGTGTGAGAACCCCACCGCCGGCCGCGCTGATGCCTGTGGCGGACGCCGGGTGGCTCGCCGTCAGCCGTCCTTGCCGCTCGTAGTACGCCGTCACGTGAAGCAGCTCGTCGGCAAAGGTCTTGAGGCGCTGCAGTTGTCTGGCGGCGTCCGCGGACAGAGGCTCTGCCGCAGTTGCCTGCCCCTCGGACGCGTTGCGGGTGGGGCCGGACGAGAGGCTCGGTGGTACAGCGGTGGCCATCACGCTGAGCTCCACGTACCCTTTCGGGTTACTCGCGAGCTCGGATTTGTACCGCTGGATGGCATCCTTGACAGCGGCCACATAGCGGAAGGCGGTCGTGCCTTGGCCCCACAGCGCTGGCACCTGCGGGACACCCACGGCGCTGGGGTTTGCGCCGGCGGCCCCCATGTTGGCATTGGTGGAAAAGCCGAGACCGCTGCTCGCGGTGTTCGCGAGGGGAGAGCCGAAGAAAGGGCTGCTGCGGCCCGAACTCGGGGACGGCGTTGACGCTGACTGCGGTAAACGAATCGGCTGCTCGAGGAGAAGGAGGATGGGAGCACCGTCCTGCCTCAGCTGTTGCAGCCCCTGCAGTGTCTGGGTGACAAGAGACGCGCCACCACTTCCGGTGCTGACGCCCACAGCAGAGGGTGGCGTGGAGACGCCTGGAGTGCCCTCCTCTGTCGGAGGCGGCAACGCTGTGTAGTCCACCACGTAACCACCAACAAAGAGAGCAGCTTGGCCGAGCTGGTAGCGGACGAGCTCCTCTTGCGATAGCTGACCCACGCCACGCTCGCGCGGCAGCCCTTGCTGCGGGCCACGCTGATTGAGAGAACGGTGGCCTGGTGGCGCAGCGCCAGTATGTCCGACACCCATGCCACCAGCGGCTGCCTCCCCGCCCTCTGAGCTGCCCACGTGCGTGTCGCGGTGGGCGCCGCTGTTGCTGCTGTGCTGGCTCTCGCTGCGGCTGTGGGAGCGGAAGCCCACGTCATACGTGGCATCCTCCGCGCCATCGTCACCCCCACGCACGCCACGTACTGCGCCGTCGCCCGAGACGATCGCCCCTGTGCGTGCGTTCGCTAGTAGAGTGCCTGCGCCGGGCGGATTCTCGGAAGGCTGTAGCGGCTCCCATTCCGTGTCTAGGGCGTTGACGGCCCCGCCGAGGGCGTCGACCTCGCCTGGTTCAAAGATGCCGCGCAAGGGGCGCAGGCAGCACTGGTACAAGGACGTTGCTGCGGTCAGCGCCGTGGTCGCCCCGCTGGCCCCCGTCGCGGCCTCTCCACTGCCGTGGCTGGCGGCGAGGGGGGCGTTGCCCGGACTCTCCGGGAGCGCACCCGCCCTGTTCGTCGCCGGACTGCCACCACCACCACGGGCCCCAGAAGACCTTTGCGGTGACAAATCCCGCGCCGCGCCGGGGATGCCAAGGATGGCACGAACAGCCAGAGGAGACGTGCGTTGCGGGGTAACACTGGCAGTACCGTGACAACCGGCCGTTGTCCGCTGTTGCTGCTGCTGCTGCGTCTTGACCCGCGGGCTGCTGGGAGTCCCCTCCCCACCAGCCGCCCCCGCCCGGCTTGCCGGGTTCACAGGGTCCTCGCCCCCTGAGGCGGTGGGGAAGACAGGTTCGTTCACGCCAACGCGACCACCGAATCCCAACCCTGCCACCTCCGGTAACAGCAGCTGCGAGAGCGCAGGCTTCCCCAGCATCTCAAAAGCAGAGCATCCCGTCTGCGCCTCTGCGTACTGGCTCCAGTACAAGACGCGGCCCGAGTGGGGGTGAAGAAGGGCGATAGGAAGAGGGAGCTGGTCGCACGCGCCGTGTAACGGAGGACGGCGCAGAACAATCACGGCCTGCTCGCTCAGTCCAGCGCCCGTCGGTCTCGAAAAAGGCATCGGATCCTCGACCCAGGCATCCAGGCTCAGCGCAAAGGGCGGCCGCGCGCTGCGGGTGACCTCCTCCACCGTCCGGGTACCGGTTCCGTTCCCATCCAAGCCGTTGACCTCGCTGCGTCCCTCCGTGTCCGTGTCACGAATGCTGCGACGGCGGATTTGCTCTTGGAAAACAGGCCAGTACCCTCGCAGCGTGATGCGCCGGACGAGGGAGCCAACCGTCACGGGTGCTTGGCTGCGATCCTCGCTGCCCACCGCGCTGGCGCCACCGCCGCCCCCGCGCTTCTTTCCCTTTTTTCCGCTGGACGATGCGCGGTCATTCACAGCACCGCCACTCCCACCGCCCGTCTGCTGCGCGCTCGCACGGCCCGACACCAGGACAATCTCCTGCAGGGTGCGCAAGACCACCTCCATGCGGTCCACGTCGAGCCACTGCAAGATGTCGGGCAGGCGTCGGTACCGCAGGTTCTCGGGTGTGGTCCCCAGCAGCGCCGCCATGGCAGGGCTCGCTTCAAGGATAATGCAGTGGACGTTCAGCAGCAGAAACGGTGCGCAGACGTCTTGGAGCCCAGCAGGAACGTTGGCGCCACCACCTTCCGCAGCGTCCCATGAGGGCGGCGGTGGTGGTGGCGGAGCGGTCATGCCGTTGAGCGTGGCACCCCCACCACTCGCCGAGCCTGATCGTGTTGTGCCGGCAGCAGTGCCGTGGGCCTGTGCTGGCGCCGAGCGCGTTCGGCGGTTCCCTGCGGGTTGGCCATTCGCTGTCCGGGCCGGGGACGGAGTGGCAGCGGCTTTCCCTCGGCCACCTTTCTTGGACCCCTTCTTGTTCTTCTCTGGCAGTGCTGGCGGTGACGCCGTGTTTGCCGAGGCCTCCGGGACCCCTAGGCCCGCACGCCAAGCGGTTTCCACCCGCACGCGATCGCCTCGTTCAGCGTCTCCACGAGAGGCCTGGCGCGGCGCCTCCATTTCTGGAGTGGTTTGATGAGACTGTGCAACTCCTGGACCAGAGGGAGGCGGAACGGGCTGCGGCGGTAGCACAAGCTGACGGCGTGGGTTGACGCTGAAGAGGGAGGAGCTGTTGGTGCCGATCGGGCCAACAGGCAGCCCGCTCCTCGGCCTGTCATGGTATGGGGTGGCGGAAACCGACGACGGCGAGGACGGATGCATGTTGGGCAGGAGCGGGGGTAAGGCACGTGCGGCGGCGGCTCCGTTGCCGTTGCCCATGGGCATATAGGATCCGGAGACGGAGGAGGCGGTCGGGTGGTGATAGCTCGCGCGAGCAATGGCAGCAGCACTCCCACGGCCGCCGCCACCACCCACACCGCCATGGGTGCGGCCCCCCATCGCGCGGTCCACTTCCCCCCGCTGGACGCGCTGACTCGAGAAACGTTTCGGCGGTGCCCCGTACGCGGGGGAGACGGGGAGCGCATCGATGTCGCTGTCCATCGCTGCTGGGGAGAAAACCGCTTCGTCTGTGGCGTGGCTACCGGCGGGGCGCAAGCGGCCCTCCTCTCGCACTCTGTTGGTGTCTACAGGGATAGGACTCTGTACGGAGGCACCCCACCCATGCGGTGGAGCCGGTGCCTGGTGCTGAGAAGGTGAGGAGGCGGCGCCGGGAGAAGGAAGGCTGTACGAGGCGGCGTGCTCATGTGTGGCGCGGGAGAGCCCCCATGCCTGTTGGGCTTCCTCGCCTGCTGCATACGATGGCACCATCCAGGGGAGCTGATAGGTGCCGTCCGAATGAAACCCGACGCCGTGATCGTCCATGTCCAGGTTGGTGTAGCGATTTTTGGTCGAATACGGGGGTGGGGCACTCGGGTTGTTGTGCTCGCCCTTCCGCTGCTTCCGTCGGAACAAGGACTTGGGCAGCAGGTGGCTCCCTACGGTGCGGACCGGAGCGCGACCTAGCGTGCTTGTCCGGAAGCACAAGGCCACGCTGAACACAATGGGGACCGCCAACCACACCACCATCAACAGCATCGTCGCGGAGGAGACGTACTGGAAGTGTGCCATCATGGCTGCCATGTGCACGAGCCCAACGAGGAAGTCAAAAAAGAAGGAGATGTCCAGCGCAAATAAGAACCAGGCGTGCAGAACGCAGACCTTGAAAGCAATATTCATGGGGTACGTCACCACACCAAAGCGGGTGCGAGCGGCGCCGTCATCGTTGTCCACAATACCGCCGCGATCACCCGTGTGGTAATCCACGGCAGGAAGGACAAGGGTGCGCTGAGAAAGCAGAACAGCGGGTGGCGCACGTAGCTCCTCTGTCTCCCGTGTGTCTCCCCTGCGGCTAGCGGTGTCCATCTCGCTGCTGACCGCTGAGCGAGTGGTCCTTGCAGAATCTCCCGCCGAGGGCTCGGTTGCCTTGTGGGAAGAAACGGCGCGGCCACGTGATTGCTCTTCTTCCGCACGGAACGCCACATCGGCCAAGGCGAACAGTTGCATGGCCGAGGGTACCACCTGTTGCTGCTGCTCAAGAGCAGGATCACGGCCTGTGTTTCCCAAGGATGCCTTTCTTGGATAGGCATCGAACGCATCAATAGGAACACGGTGGCTATTGCTGTCGCGCACGTCTACCCCATCACCGCCGGGCACCTGGTGCAGACGCGGGGCTCGTGTGGTGCCTTCCTGTTGGACCAAGACGCACATTTCCTGCGCCGTCAACTCCACCGCGGGTGGGTCGGTGAGGGCGCCAATCACCTGCGGGGATACCAGGACCAGCAGGCCGAGAAGAAGCAGCTCGACAACGGGAATGACCTCCCGAAAGTACTCTTTGCGAATGCAGCCGTTCCAGCAGCAGCCATGTCGCACTGCCTCTGGCGTGTTGTCATCCGCCATGGTGGCCTCGTCCCCGTCCGTGTACGCATGATAACGCCCCGCCTCTGTAACGGAGCCAGAGCGTTTGTTCCACTTGCTGCTGCCGCCACCACCGGTGCCCTGCTCCGTCGCCGTGAGAGGGACAACGGTCGTGAAAGGGTCCTCCGTGCGACTGTGCGGGCGCCCCACTTGTGCCGCCGCGCTGCCGAGGCTGGCCGAGGATGGTAAGATGGGCGGAGGTGGGGGGATAGAGCCACCGGCACCACCGCTGCCTCCTCGGCCGCCGCGCTCTTGCACTTGGCCGCTGGCCTCGGCAGCCTTACTCGCACCACGATGACCGACCTCGTAAGAAAAATCCTCTCCGTTTTCGTTGACGGGAGCAGCTGTGGGGAGAAGCTCCGGGTGCGCTGGGTGGCGAGAGGTGTAATGCATCGCCGTGCTGTACGCGCTGCCTCCTGTCGCACGCTGGTAGTACAGCCTCAGCTGGCGCTGGTGCTCCCGCCGCTGCCAACGCCGGACCGCCTCGGCGCACGCGTAGTAGAGCCAGCCGCTCACCACACCGATCACCGCACTGACACCAATGAAGACAATATGCACCGGATTTGCCGACCACGGAAGAAAGAAAAAGAGGGCGGTCAAGATACCAATGAGACCGAGCAGAAACCACTCTGGGATGGCAAAAGAGTTGCTAAAGAGAATGGGCACGAGTACACGACAGAACCACGTCCGAGGCTTCCGCCGCTTCGCCCGCCGACCCTCGTCCCATCCGCGGCCGCCCTGAGAGAAGCCGTCGCCCGCCTCTTCTTCCGCCTCGCTACTCGAGTCCGCGCAGCGTCGGCACCAGCAGCACCAGCAGCTTGTCTCACGTGAACAGCATGCACCGTCTAACTCGTCCTCTTCTTCTTCTTCCTCTTCCCCCGTATCATCGCCGGAGTTTACAGCACTGTTGCCGTGGACCATGCGCTGTGGTGCTGGGTAAGGGGCGGACGGCATCTCTCTCACCTGCTCCTGTGGGGCCTGGTTGTCGCGCAAGGGCGTGTGCGCGTCTGCAGCGTGAATTTCCTCGGCAGCAGCAGGGCTCGAGTTGTGAGGCGACGGCTGAGAAAGACTCAGCGGCCCAACCTCCTGTCCCTCTGCAACAGTGGCGGGTGGAGCAGGGGCAGAGGCGAGATGAAGGTTGTGGCGAAGCGCGACTTCGTGAGTTTCCTTGGTGGGTGGCAACACCGGTGAGGAGAAAGAGGACGCGCCAGCAGCACGGGCGGCATGTGCAGTCGTCTCTTCACCTTTGTTACTTGCAGCGGCAACGACGCCTGGTGCAGTTGAGGAATCGATGAGGTCTGCGGTGCCGTGAATATGGGCACCGCCGCGCGCGTGCGTGTTCGACGTACTCGCCGACCGTGAGAATGCTGGTGGTGGCAGGAGTGCCGCTCCCGCTGCCGACCCCGAAGGCTGGTGCGGACGACCGTACGGCTCACTGCTGCGGCCTCTATCATACCAGTGGCCTTCCATGTCCGTCTTTTGGTCTGCGTTATCGCGGCCGTCGTCGGGGTCCCGGTTGGGGTTGCTAAGCATGTGGTGGCTGCTGGTGAGGTTGCCTGTCGAATTCAGTTGGTTGTTCAGCGACGACGGTGACCGCCCCGCGGGGCCATGCGTGTGCGTCGCCGGCGGCACCAGGCTAGACATGGCGGAGGAGCCCCGGTACGCACCACCCTCGGCAGGGGACGTGGCAATCGACACGAGCCCTGTAAGGCCGCTGCTCGGGGTTGTCTCGCTCGTGCTCACCAGCGGCGGCGGTGGTGGCGGTGGTGGTGGCGGCGGTGGAGGCGGCGGAGGGGGTGGAGGGGGAGAAGGCAGGGTTCCCTGCACTCCATGAAGAGACGCCATCAAGGGATGTCACTATATATTTTTTTTGCTGTCCGTGTATGAGAGAAACGGGAGTGAAGAAAGAGGAAGCCGCAACGGTTAAAGGGCGGAGGAAAACAGAGTGAAGAAGGCACAGAGACCAAACGTGAAGAGTGGGTAGAATTCTAGTGGTTTTGGGAGAATACAGAGGGAGAAAAACACAACTGCTGGTGTGAAACAAAACAAAAAAAACAAAGGTGAAGATACGATGCGCACAGTGCAGTTGGGGGGAAAAAAACAGAAAAAAGGACAGTGGACAGAGGGAAGTATCTGTCGAAAATCAAGAAACCAACGTGAGAGAGAACGTCTTCTTTTCTAATGCGTTTTTTGTGCAAAGTGTTGTTCTTCTTTTTGTTTTTGTGATTACTGCGTCTTCGCTTCAAACTTATGAAATCGTGATTCAACACTCACTGCTCCCTGACTCTTCCCTTATTTGCGTTTACACCACACTTTCCTTTTTTTTTTTTTTGACAACGAAAGCGGTCGCCAAAAGTGCCGACACGATATCTCGTGTCCGTGTGAATTTTCACACCTGAATGAAAGGAAAACAAAATTGCGTTGATTGCGGTGGGTGTGTGACGGCGGCAAGTAAAAGAGGAGAACGAGCCGGCTCGACGGACGCCTCAAAAAAAAAAAAAAAAAAGTAAACAGAAGCACGGGCAATAGAAAGCGGTTGAGAGCTGAAGCGTTGATGAAATCAAATCAAACACAAAAGTAAACTAGGCAAAGCGGTTTCAAATACGTTTCGATCGCAACGTTTGGTACAAGTACAGAGAATGATACACTTTTTTTCTCTCGACTTCCCTCTTTATTCGGGAGCTGAGAAGGTAAAGCGAGGAGAACGGGGGAGGTAGAGGAGGAGGTGGTGGTGGAGGCGGAGGTTGAGAACACACATCAGCAACGACGGTGGCCATGCGGTTGCGCCAGAAGCGCATGGCCACCGTACGCACCTTCCATCATCGTGAGGCCCATTGCGTTGTGTGGGGCGTTCCATAGTGAGCTTTTCCAGGAAACACACTTCGATTGCGAGCAAACGGCTTTTCTTTTTTTTTCTTTTTAAGGATTGCACAATCCGCTGGTAATGTATCCGTGGCGTGCTCAGTGGTTTACCCTTTTTTTGTTGTTGTTGTTGGCACGTACTCGTTCATGGATTGTTGGTACCTTGTGGTTGCTGACTTGGCGTATGGGAAGGTTTGTCCGGCAGCCTTGCTGCAGACAGGAAGAAAAGCCGCACATGGGAGTGCAGTGAACGGTGGATTTCGACCCACGGCCCGATGGCAGAACACGTCTGGAAACAAAAAAGCGTTAATACCACTTGCAGAGGGCTGATGTTGAGGCTGTCCAACGCAGCCCACTCACCCATAGATAGGGGAAAGGGAAGGGGGGAGGGGGCGAAACTTTGAAGACCAAAGGGGTGACGCTAGGCATTCCCTCTAACTCGTTTCCAGACCCATGCGCCATCACAGCGCACCCACACAGTAAGCTGTTTTTGCGTACCTTTGTTTCACTCCACGTCAAGAAACTCTCGACTGTGCTCTTGGTCGACCTGCTCCAGTTTTTCAAAGATATCGCGATGGTGGCGAAGTTTCGTCGCGCGGAATAGTGCCTTTTGGTGCTCCGTGATGCTCGCCCCATCCATGTGTGACGCATCCCAGTCCGTAGCCTCATCAGCATCACCGTCGTCCCCTTCGTCGCGGTCGTCGTCATCGTCGTCATCGTCGTCATCAACACCGTCACCCAGTCGCTCCATGTCGCTGGCGCTGGCGTCTTCATTGTCAATGCGATGAAGCTGTGCGGCTACGTCAGCATCAAGCAGGTCGCCCATTCTATCCGCTGCTGCCCGAGTCCCCGGAAGTACTGAGACCGTCTTCGTCGCAAGTCCCTCGTCGATGCTGTCGAGGGGCTGCTTGGTCGTGGTCTCCGGTGATTGCATTCCTTCTTGGGAAAGAAGCCGCTGCGCCGCGTCACCCTTCGCGACGTCCCCGTCCGCCGCCGCCGCCGCCTTCCTTCGCCGCGCTGCTCGCTTGCTGTGCTGCTGCTTCTTCTGCCTGAGACGTCTGTGCGCCTCCAGGCGCCGGCGCATCTCCCAGGCTCGCTCCCTGCTTCCCCAGAGCAGTTCCTCCTCCCCTCCATCCCGCGCGACAAAAGAGGGTGGAACGGAGGAAGCCTCCGTCACAACAGGTCTGTCCTCGTCCTTGACCTGGCCCTCCGTGAAGACGTTCCCGCCGCCGCGCTGGGAGGCCGCGCCATCACGCGTGGAACCCATATCCTTGGCGACTCTGTCTGTGTTCTCTGAAGGTGAGCTGGATAGAGGTGGAGATGTGGGGGACGCTCCAGACACAGACGTCGGCGACGATATTTCCTCCTCGGGTAAGCGCGACGTCTGGCTGCGCAGAGCGTCTTCGACAACGTAAAGCGAAGGAACAAAGCCTCGCCTCGACTGTCCTTGCGTAAAGGTCTTCCCGCGCTCGGCGGCATGAGCAGTGGGAGGGGGAGAAACCAAGGAGGAGGACAGTGTTGAAGCGTGGTCCTTGTGACCTCTGTGTGTGTCACGAATAGCGTCTTTGCTCGCCAGGGGTGAGCCGGCGCGGTCATCGTGAGCCTCGTCTGGGTGTTCTGGTGCGTAGATGTTCGTCGCTGGCAGCGCGGTGGACGTGCTGGAAAGCGGGAAGCGGCGGTTCACCCACACCGCGCCCCCCAACGACCCCTCTTCTACCGCCTCCATTGCCTTTATCAAGTCGTCTGTGCCGAGCTCCGTCTCGGGCGTCGCTGCGTCAGGAGCTGTAGACGCTGTGTCTCTGGGCGGTTCCGTCTTCCCAGGTGTGGCGTCGTCTCCATGGCCTGCACCACGACCCCTTGACGTCTCCGATATCAAGGATCGCGCGGGGAGGTTTGCGCCGCACACAAAATCAGGAGGCTCGAGATGCTTCAGTCTTGAAGGTGTTGTCCCAGGAGAAATGGTATCATCGCATCCAGGTGATTGACGTTCTGCAGCCCATGACACGGGTTCCTCGTTGAACAACGGTGGCGTTGGTGATGCCGCGGAGGCTCTTTCCCGTTCAGGCGCGGGTGTCGCGCGTGTCGTCCCTGTGGAATCGGGAAGGGAAACATGTTCGTCGTCATGAGCTGCGGGGCGTGCATCCTTGCTCTTTTCGCCAGCGTGCACGCTGGCTCGTGAAGCATCCGTAGCGCGGTAGAACTTGAGCTCCTGCAAGATGCGATGCCGCCGCAAGCCCTCGCTCATCAGCCCATCCACATACTGTGACACATAATCCTGTTCCGTCGCCGTCAGGAGCACAATCCGTGCCTGCCTGGCCAGCTCCACAGTGCGGTGCAGCCGGCGCAGAAGTGCGACTCGCTTTGTGTTGAGAGGGTGCGAGCGGTAGAGGGCCTCAGCGGTTTCATTTTGGAATAGATACATGATGAGGAGACGAATGCGCGTGTGCATTGGTAACAGGCTTTCCGTCGCTTGCTCTTCCGTGGTGAGCGCGAGGCGCTTGACGTCAAAGTTCGCCCCGTAGGGGTTGTCAATGAGTTGTGCGGTAGCAGTAGTGGCGCACGGAATGTGAGACGTCGCCGTCGTGCCGCTGTCCGCCTCCTCCATCGGATTCGCGCCAGGCGCTGCATCAGCGTCGCCGCATGCGCGAAAGGGTGAAGATGGAGACAGCCTTGAAAGCGCTTCCAACCGTGCCCGCACATTCGCCCACGTCTCTTGCGATACTACTGCTTTCGCGCCATCTGCCGTGCTCGCGCCATTATCTTTCCGGTTCTCCTCTGCCCCTTCGCCCCCAGCAACGCCTCCATTCAGTGCACGTGCCGTCTGGTTGCCTTCACAGTACAGCACCCCCATGAACTTTCCCTTGATCACAGAGAAGTAGTTCCACGGAAGTAGCGCGAAGAGCGTGCGCGGGGCTCGCGGGCGGTGATGAAGAAGATAATTCCACGCCGCCTTGGCGTCATTGTCAAGGACCCGACGCCAATCCACGATGGTGGGGGTGGGACACACCGCCTGCGGACCGTGAGTCTCCAACTCAGACGCAGCGGGCGCCCCTTCCGTCTTCTCTGGGAACCCACCCAATGACGCAGGGACCTGAGCGCTCATAAACGGTGACTTGCCATTTTCGAAGCCACGGCGCTGGGTTGCCGATGCAGTCCGACCTGCCGTGTCGCCGCCCCGGCCCGCGTTGACGGCCCGCTCCCCTACCGCCTGCCCGCCTCCGTGTGGCGCATCCGACATCGCTTCGGGCTGGTCCACGAGGTGTCCTTCTTCGCTACCGTGGGCTTCATCTTTCCCCATGATCGTTTTGTGCGTTTCGTTGAAGCGATACCACAGTGGCAGCGCTATCGAGCCGCGCAGCCGCTCACTCCCTCGTGAAGCCGACATGGGCAGCAACAAGTCGGTGACGTTCCCGTACAGGATCGCGTCACGCACAATCATGAATTGCAGCCGATGGCGCAGTGCCTCAACCTTTGTGCGCAGCGGCATCACCATCTCGCGCTCCACCACCGCCGAAGGTGTGCGCAGGAAAAAGTGGAGAACAAGAGGAGCGTACTCGGCAAACCGCTCAGGGTCGAGACGGATCCCGCCGTCGTGCTCAAAGAACATCTCCTCATCCGCCAAGATGGAGGCGCGATCCTTGATGGACTCGTTTTCAGTCAGCAATGACGACGACAACGACGACAACGGCTGCGCGGGCGGGCCGTCCGATTCGTCCCCCGCTTCCTCCTCCTCCCCGCCACCCCTGGCGACAGCGTCAGGGGCACCCTCCCCGTGGGGCTGTCGGTGCATCCGTGCCCAGAAACGCCGCAGCACGCCTTCGCGGTGTCGAGCCATCGGATCTGTCAGGAGCGCCGCCGCCGTGGTGTCTGCGCGGGACGGTGCATCGTCGCCCGAGTCGAGGATGTCACGGCCGTGCGTGGAAGCGCTGTGGGGGTCTGCGCTGCGTGCCTCGTCGTGGGTGCGAGCCACCACAGACCGCGTCAGCTGGTCGCGCCGCCCCTTGGCTCGTCGGATGCGGTCCTCCTCCCATACCCGTCGCTCCCAAATGTAGAGCTGCTCGCGGTGCTTGCGATTCTCCAGCTCCCCCGGCTCCGCCGCACGAGCCGCCTCCTCCACCAGCAGGGATAGCACGGTGCGAATCGACACGGGGCCCTCGATCATGGAATCCAGCCCCAGAATGCTCACCGCGACGCGCGTAAACGGGTTGTCCTCTACGTCAATGGCAACAAAAGGGTAGTGAGAGAAGTCTGGGCCATCCATGAGGTAGGCCCGGCCATGGGCCACGGCGTACTGCTTGCGGACCCGAGGGTCACACATGGGGGCACGCCGGGCGCGCTCCTGGGGCCCACAGAAAAAGGCGTGGTTCGTCGGTTCCGAGTTGTTGAAGCGGTGCCGCCAGACGTAGCGCAGCCGCGTTTGTGCAAAGAACATGGGCCGGCTGCCCTGGTACCGCGGGAAAATCAGCGCCGGCGGGTTCTCGTGGAGTAGAAAGTTAACGAGGGGCCCATCACGAGGAGCTCTGTGCTTCCCCTCGGGCACGGGGCCCTTGCCTTCACGAGGCAAACCTTGGGCTTTCGCTGAAGGCGAAGACGACGACGACAACGACGGTGTGGCACTTGCTGGAGCCGTCGTCGTCGTCGCTGTGCCAACGTCGGACGGTGTATTCGGTGCCAGCGACGATGGGGTGGGCTGCGCAGACGATACCTCGCCATCCCAGTCGTCTGTCTCAAACGGAGAGGGCAACGACGTTGGCGTCGAGAATCGGTGCCGGTACCCGCTGCCGCCAATGCGGTGGCGGCTAACGCCTTTCATTGTGGAGAAGGGAGGCGGGTCCACGTAGTCGTGCAGGGACTCCCCTTCGTCCCAATCCACCGAGGCCGCTCGTTCCGCGACGCTGTCTTCGTCCTCCTGGGGCCTCTCCTCCTGATGCTGGTGCCCCTTGTGCGACCGCTCCATGCGTTGCTGTCCACGCTCCTGTTCCTCTTCCTCGCGAAAAGGTGAGGTGCCTCGTTCGTTGTCAAACATGCTCTCGTGGCGAGTCTCCTCCTTGAACAGGTTGCCGAGTCGGTCCTCTCTCTGCGCCTCCCGCGTCACCCGCACCCCTGCCGCTAAGGTGGCGAGGTCCTCCGCATTCTGGGAGCTCCTTTGGTTTCGCACACTGTCCTCCGCGCGGCGGCGCTCCGGTTCACGCCCGCCCTTGTCGCCGTCTTCTGTCGCCATTTCCTCGGCATACGATGGCATGCCGTCTACATCCGGCAGGTCCGTGAAAAAATCCGTGCTATACGCCTCCTGCAACTGAGTGGTAACACTCGGGTGGAGTTGATACTTCATGGTCTGACTCGGTGCAAAAATCTTTAGCGTGGAGCGGCGCTCGGCGTCGCGGAGACGGGTGTAGAAATTCTCCAGTGTCTGGATCGTCGCACGGGGTGTCATGGCGGATAGTGGCCGTACCATGGACTCATCTTGCTCCAGCAAAATCTCAAAGAGGTGGTGGCGCACCCTCTGAATGTGATCCATGTAGGGACGCATGCGACGAAGCAGCTCCTCGCGGTCCGCCGCCGTGCTTTCCTCATACCATTCCTCATCATCGTCATCATCATCGTCATCATCATCATCATCATCCCCTTCATTCCGTCGTGGATCCATGTCGTCCTGGCTGCTTCCGGAAGACGAACCTGTCTCCTCCATTCCTTCCTCACGCTCTGCCAGGGTTGTTGTCTTCCGGAGTTTTTCCTCTATTTGTTCGACAGTGTCTGCGGCAGCCGCACTGTGAAGTTTGTCAGAGTGGCCGCTAGCTTCGGAAGAGGAGGTGCTGCTTGCTTTTGAGTGGCGTCGGCGATCCCCGCGTCGTCGAGGGGTCGCCCCACGTCGGTTCTCCCTTTGGTCCCCGCGCAGGATGTCTTCAACGAGGCGGGTCACTTTCTTCTCGGCGCCCGCGCCGCTGCCAAGGAGGTGGGCAATGGTGCGGTATGACATGAGTTGGACTCCTTCTTTTTCGAGGTTGTGAATGCTGTACCTGTCCTCTTGCGCATTCGGCTGGTCATGCCTCAGCGTCTCGCGAGAGGAGACTTCCTCTGGCACCGATGACCGTCCCGTCGTTTTCATGTTCTTCTTGACAGAGGGTGACGGGCCTGCCACTTGAGGCTGGATGTCGTCTGTGGGAAGGATCCCAGACACAGGTGCAGGGGAACGCGAAAGCTGCCCTTTGCCGCGAGCGATCTGCTCTTCGTCCATGTCATGTGTAACCCCTCCCGTCCCCTGCCCTCCCGCACTCACACGGAGCAGGTACTCGTCAGTGGCGCGCCATGCACGCACGTAGGCAGCCCAGTCAGCGCGCGTCGCATCCTCTGCACGCGTGCGCTTGTCTTCGTCAGACGTGGATGCCTGCCTCCATGAGTTGCGGGTCGCCCCGCTGCCACTCGACGACAGACGGCGCAGCAGCGTCGTCGTCCCACGGCTGCCACCGTCGCCGCCCATAACACTGGCCTCCGCGACAGCGCTGCCACGCCCCACGGTCATGCCGTACGAACCATCACCCTGGGGGTATCCGTCTCCTTCACCATCACGGAAGGGCTGCAGCAGTGATGCGGACTTGCTCACGGGCCACAACAACGTGCCTTCCCTCGCCAGCACCCGCATCATTGCGTTGCGTTGGTCGGTGTAGACTCGATTTAGCTCCTCCAATGTCTCTCCCGTATCGTGCTTTTGCTGACAGTGGCGCTGCAATGGGCTCGTCGGCAGCAAGGACGCAGCCACCAGGCTATCCCTTTGGTGGCTGCCCTCACCCTCGTCTTCATAGGCACGGTGATCGAGCAGGGCTCGGCAAGGGTCGTCGTCCTCTCCATCCACGGCAAGGTCTTCTGTCAGGAGCGCAGTGGGGAGAGCAGGGGAAGACGCAGAATCAGGAGATGCTACCGCCGCTTCGGTGGCTGGTTTGTGGCCGTCCTTGCCGCTGCCATCGCTTTCGAGCGCTCCGTGTGCCTCTGCACCATCATTCCGGTCAACCTGTTTTATGGAAGACGACTCTGTGTCTTCTCCGTTCCTGTCCTTGATGGTGGCGTAATCGTCCTCCTCGAACCAGAGAGATGTGTGGAAGCCTCTGTAGACAACGTCGTCTATCATTCTTTTTTCCTTGCTAGCCCTCCTATCCTTGGCGCTTGCGGCAGTGTGGCGGACATGCTTGTCCAGGCACGCTTCACCGCTACCTGGCAGCGCACATCCAGTGTCCGGGGACGGCCCTGCCGACAGCGGGGTCTCGCCCGCCGCTGCGGAGGCTTCTCCGCGGTTGTCGCCCTCCGCTTCCCCTTTTTCCGTGTCGTCCTCATCATCCTCCTCTAGGTTGTCCTGAAAGATGTTCATGTTCAGGTCCAGGTGGTACGAGTCGAGGCCAGTGTAGGTAAAGTTCTGCGCGGTGAAGTTCCGCGCTGGGTAGAAGCCGTCAACCAGCCCAATGTGTGCACGCTGCTCCCCGAGCAAGGCGCGGTGCTCAGGACGAAGCAGGCCGCTGTAGTACCGGATGTCCGCACGGCTCTTGAGAAGAGAGCAGCGGTTGTGAAACAAGCCACCATAACGTTTTCCGCGCTGCCTGTGCGCTATGCTGTCAGCGCGCCGTGCGTCAGGGGAAGACACAGAAGCGGACCCTGATCCCTTGTCACTCCCCTCAGCAGTGGTGCCGTCGTGCGAGAACACGTCATCGTCGTCACTCTGTTCCAATTGGTGGGCGTGGAAGCTGGCCTCCAGGGCAACCGCCGTGCGGACCATCATCTCGATCCATTGAACATAGTTGTACTGCGGAAACAAATCTGGAGCGTAAAACAGCGCCAAGAACGTGTCGTCGTCGGGGTCGTGCATGAGGTGATGAAGGGCCTCCTCGATGGGGTAGATGGGCAGCAGATGAAGGCAATCCACCCAGCCCAGCAGAGGCTTCTGCACCTTCACCCGTGGCTCTTGGGGTGCTCCCTCCCCATGAACGGCCTGCTGCCGGCGCAGCCGCCGCTCCTGATCCGCGATGCGCTGCTTTTCCTCCCGGCGTGACACCGTCAATTGCCATATCAGCTCTCGAAGGGTAGGGTAATATCCCTCCACGAGCTCCCGCTCAAAGGCACGAGGCCCTTTCCGAGGACTCGTGCGGCCACGTTTGATATCCAATCGGACGCCGTCCTCACCGCGCGCCGCGTCATCTTTTCCTTCGGTGTCTTGCTCGTGTGCAGGCTGTTGCACGTGCGGGGGGACTCTCGGAGGGGCCGAATCTGTGTCAGAGGGAAGGGGGCCTCTTCCAACCACAACGGTCGGTGCCTGTCCGACGGAAGCCTCTGAGAGACCTGCGTTGTGCCACGCCACTTCGTGGGGCTCCATGGCATCACGTGGCCCTCCAGGGTGACGAACACCATAGCCATCATCCGCCGTGCTCTCGTCGGACGGCGCAGGACGCGTGGGGGTGTCGATGGCGCTAGCGGCACACACAGAGGCGCACTCAGATAGCAAGAGGGAAAGCAATAACAGCAAAGAAACGGCGCGGTGCCGTGTTGACCCGCGCGTTCGGCGCCCATGCCGACAAGATGAGGAAACCATGGCTAGCAGTAATTATACAACAAACAAGAAGACGAAGAAAAAGTGCACGGGATCACAAGCGTGCCTCGATTTTGAAAATATATTATATATTTTTTTTTGAATGTAAAATTACTTCTTTCCCCTTTGGCTAAAAAAAGAAGGGCGGTCGATTCAACGAAGATAGTGTTCGGTTCGCTGATGTTTTCGTTTTTAAAACGCACGAATCAAGTCGGCACCGCTTCGACAAGGTAAGGAGATTTGAATGTTCATGTGTTGCTAATATCGTGTCGTGTCTTTCTTTTTCCTGGCGGGGTGCGAAGACTCCCGAACAGAAAGGACGGAAGGGGAAAAGCCCAAGGCCATCCCCGGGGTCTGTCAGATGTTCTAAGAGCATCCTTCAACATTCCCTCAGTAGAGCCGAAAGGGTGAGAAACTCTTTTTCCCACAGGGCGATCTTTTTTTTTTTTCATATTCAGGTTGAGCTGCTTTGCTGTTTTCGTCTTCCGTTTGGCTAATGTGAGGCTGCGTGGTTCTATCCTGTCCCGCTGCGAGTGCGTCTGAGAACCGATGGTCAGATAAGAGGAAGCATAACGGTGTTTCTTTCTCCGTTATCGGTAATAAGAGGCTTAAAATACAAAAAAAAAGGACTGGTTAACCTTGAATAAACGAGCGCGGTAGATTCCCCGTGAGGTGTGTGTGGGAGGTGGAGAAGAAGAAGAAGGAAAACGAGAGCCATAGAAGAAAGCGTTACCAGGCAGGCAATGCACACATGATACCATAGAAATCGAACAACGACAAAGGCAGCATTTACAAAGAAAGGGGGGAAAAGGTAAGCCCAAGTGCACTGGTGTAAGCGTTGGAAGTGCAATTTCGTGCCTCCTCTGGGTTGATTTTGTTATGATCATTATTTTTCATGAGGAAGGAGGGAATCACAAACAGCGCTCAAAGAAAGAGCAAGGGAAAGCTCAACAGAAGGGAGACAGCGAAATAATTTTTTTAAAAAAAAACAGACGAACAAGTGACAAAGAAGCTTTCAAGAGTGATGGGTACTTGTCGTTCCTCAAGTTTTCCACCTCGTCGTCGCTACTGTAATATTATTATTTTCTCTCGTCTGCATCTACCGTTGTTTCACATGTTGTACACCCTGCTCTCCCTTTTCCTCTCTCCATGATACTGCTTCGTTAATGCGCGAAGAGGATCACGCCGTACTTGCCGCTGACGCGCCACGCACGGCTACCCGTCTCCTTATCCAAGGTCGCCTTGCGTTCGCCGCTCACGCCGATGCAACCCTCGCTCTTGATGGTCCGGACACAGGCGACAGGCAATTGCCTCACAGGCCAGTACGCGGACACAACCTCGCGGAAGGAAGGCGCGTCTGTGACATTTTCTTCGGGCGTGTCACGAAGCACCTCCGACAGGGCAGCAGACTGCGGGTCGGTGGCGTCGTCGCTTTCGGCGAGGCGAGGGATGGCCACCTTCAGATCCTCATCTGGTTGCGCAAGGGTCGTGAGGTAGTCCGAGCGCTCCCAGAACCGATCGCCAATGACGCGGCGAAAGTTCAGGTCGCCTTTGAAAATGACCAGCGCGGTCTTGGCCTCGATCTCTGTCTTGTTGGCCGCGTGCACCTCTGCACGAGAAGTTAAGGAAGGCGAAATGTTGGCCGCGGCGGCCGCCCCTCCATCTGCCCCGACACAGGTCTGCGTGTAGAAGTAGCGGTTCATGACACGAGGGGGAAGGTCGCGGTATTCACTCGGCTGCGTCCAGACCGTGTCTGCGTCCACGGCAAAGGCCCCAGAAGCAAACGCTGCCCGCGCCTTCTTCACAAACGGTGCCAGGACCTTCTTGAAGACCTTGCGCTCCTGCTTCTGTTCCTTGGTGAGAGTCTTGTCGCCCTTCTTGGCCGGTGTGTAGCTCTGCTCTAGCAAAGAGAAGATCTCCTCGAAGTCGCGCGGGGTGACGTCCGAGACGTAGTACGGCTGCGGCTTCACGTGATAAGTCACCGACGGGGCAATGGCTGCCGCGGCGGCGCGGTCCTCTTCATGAACGCCAGCCGCCCCTGGGGTGGACACAGCAGCGAGCACCTTGTCGCGCTTCTTCTCCGCGTGGTGCAGGAACCAGAGGCCCAGGCACAAGTCCGCAATGCACTCCACACCGACGTTGTCCATCACAATATCGAGATGGTAGTTGGCGGCGCGCAGGTCACGAGGCATCTTGAGGTGCTCAGCGTTGAGTTCACCGTCAGGCACGCTGAGCAGGCGGCGAAGGTACTTGGCCAACGGCTCCACGTCGTTGCCGACCACGTTGGTATCCTGCGCTGCCGCCGCCGTCGCTTCCTCCTCTCGCAGCTTCATGAGGAGCGCGAGCTTCTCAGACGTGGCCGGGTGGCCGTCTTGTCCTGGGGCTGCAGCACCCGCTTCCTCGTGAGTGGCATCATCAGACGACTTCTTTCCGGCAGCAGCGGCAGCGGCAGCAGCCTTGCCCTCCTTCGCCAACTGGTCCACCGTAAACATGCTGAGGTCGAGGCCGTTGCCCCACAGCATCCAACGCAGCAGCGTCCCGCAGAAGTGCCGTGGTGCCGCCCATGGCCGCGTCGCCAGCATCGGCACCACACGCGCGCCAATGAAGTTGACGAGCACATCACGCTTCTCCTTCCGGAAAATGTCGTGGTATGGGTAAAACACCTTCTCGACCTCGTCCGCCGCCACGCCCGGGAAGACGCCATTCCCCTCAGGGTCCGTCAGGGCGTCAAAGGGCAGTGGTTCACTCACCGCCTGCACACCTGTCTCCGCCTGCTCGAAGCCCACAACGCGTGCGATGGTGCCCTCGGTAGTGGCGCGCGGGGCCGTGACAATAAAGTCGCCGCTGAGGCTCTGCAGCGGGATGCTGGGGTCGTGCGCGCTGATCATGCCCTGCGTCTGCGCCACCTCACACGCTTGCGAGTAGAGCGGGTTCAGGATGTCGTAGGGTGACACGTAGTTTAGCAGCAGGTTGTTGCCATCCGCGCTATCCGCACCGCCCTTGGTGGCCTCAGCGTCCTTGAGCATCACGTACTGCCACAGGAGGTGATAAAAGTAAATCTCGCCATGGAGCCACGGCACCTGTCCCCATCGCGGCGCCACGGAGACGTTGCGGACACGGTCAGACACAGCCTCCCCTGCCGCTGCACCAGCAGCAGCAGCAGCACCAGCCGCCCGGGCCTCTAGGTCCGCTTTCGCGGCACCCGCGGCGGCTGCCGTCTCGGTGCCAGGGTACTCGGACACCAGCGCGTAGTTCCGCAGCCACGCTGGCACCACCCGCTGCCCGGGAAGCGGTGGGACCGCAGCGTTGTTTGCCACGCCCTCCGCCAGGGCCTCCAGCGCCGCTCGGCCTGCTGGCGAAACGGTGGACTCATTCTCCTTGAGCGTGCGACGGACAATGTCAGCCATGCGCTTGCGCAGCGTCACGGCACGGAACTCCTTTTCCTCACTTGGGACGTCCAGAAACCGTGTAAGGGTCGGCAGCCGCTGGAAGGGCAGGGACTCGAGAACGGCCTGGAAGAGCGAGAGCAATTCCTTTGGGTCCTGCCACAGTCCAATCGAGCAGCATCCACCCAATTTCTCGCCAGGCTGGCTGCCGTGCTCTCCGCCTTTCCCGGTGCTGAGCATCTTGTGCAGAGGAAAGCCGCGGCGCACAAACACAAAGTCGCGTGGCCGCAGGACATTCAGCACAGGGCAGTAGTCGTTTCCGCCATCTCCGACAAAGATGACGGTTGGGTCAATGAGGGTGGTGGTGTTGAGGAGCTTTTTGATAATCTTCGACTTGCACATGTTGGGCTTGTTCCCCTTCACCGCGCAGAACTCGCAGCCGTTGCCGTTGCGTTCGTACCACAACAGACGTGACTTGCGCTCTGTCATGTCAGGGTTGTACTTGGCGTCACGCGCGGCCTCGTCTTCTTTCTCCTCCTCGGTGAGCGCCGGGCAGGCCTCGCGGTCGCCTTCGGCCAGGGAGTAGTACGGGTTGCTGTGGATCTGGGAGATGCGCTCCCGCACCCCAGGCATCGTCGCGTCGAGTGCCGACTCAATGAAGAGCAAGTTGGAGTCGCTGGCGATGTTGATCTCCAGATAGTTTGGTGCAATGAGCTTCTTGGCCACGTCATCGCCCGCGGACGCAGAGGCTGGGGAGGTGAAAAAGAAGCTGTTCTTCTCCTGGACAGTGGTGAGAAAGTCAAAGACGTCACGCATGCCGTCAGCCACAAACACGCTCTTCTTGGCCGCCTCCTGCAGCTCCTCCTTGCCAAACGGTGCGATGATGGTGTCCATCAGCTTTGTCCACTGGATACGCTTTGCCGCCGAGCCCTTTACCGAGGAGGCGGAAGCGGCCTCGGCCTCCACTTTGGCGGCTGCCTTGTCGTCATGGCCATAGTTGGCATTGAGGATGTTATTCTCCACAATAATCTTCTTCTGGAGGGCAGTGCGGCCGAGCTGGGCGGGAATGACCTCATCCGTGTTGCAGTCACACACCGTGTGGTCAAAGTCAAAGACCACAAGGAAAGACTGACGTCCGTAGGCTGGCTTCATGGCGTTGATTTTGGATCTCGATATTCTTTTCCTTTTTTGTGTGTAT
The DNA here is from genome assembly GCA_030849835.1 of Herpetomonas samuelpessoai. NCBI lineage: Eukaryota > Euglenozoa > Kinetoplastea > Trypanosomatida > Trypanosomatidae > Herpetomonas > Herpetomonas samuelpessoai. The sequence continues at coordinate 311,028 of JASAOC010002132.1, forward strand.
GCGTGTGGTCGATGAGCGATGGTGCCGTTACAGTCAGTAGTGTAGTTCGGTAAGTGAGAAGAAAAAAGAACTAGTTGGGAAGAAGAGAAGAAACACAAAACGAATAGGTTTACTGAAAAAAAAGTAGAAGAACGGAAATACGCAGGAATCAATGTAACGCTGTCGTGTGCGTGTACAACGATCACTTTTTGTTTTGTGTTTTCTGTGTTCGGAAAATGAAGCTACCGCTTTGATGTCCCAGTCAGATCTTGTTGTATCCTTGTGAGTTACTGGGAAATGTTAAAGAACGTAGGAAGAAGGCGTAATAAGTTTTGCGGTAATTTAATTTTTTTGTTGTTTGTTTGTTTCGAAAAACGAACGAAGTGAATAGTGATGCGGTGAGGAGTGCTAATGGAAACACAAGAGGCGGAAGGGAAGGGACAAAGAAGGAGTAAGCGAGCAAGGAAGCGAGGTGAGCCCTCCACACCTCGCAAGGTCGGGGGGTTGCCTTTCTCTTGCTTCGTTTTGGTTCATGCTGGCGGGTTCCAGTCATCGACCGGTGGATCTCAGAAAGCCCACGCTTTCCTCATTGCGTCGCTTGAATCATGTTGACTGTCCGCCAGTGTGCAGACAAATTCGTCGTTGCCTTATTGTTGTTGTTCTTCTTTGTTTTCCCTGTTGCTTTGGTCCAGTGAGGTGAGGTGGTTACGTGCTCCTGTGGCTGAAAAAAAATCTCCAGCATTCTTCACTCTTTCACAAACGGAGAGATTTTGTGGCGGTGACGAGGATGTGTCACGCGCAGGAGCGGCGAGAGCATACGCGAAAAAAACATCAACAACAGGTGTGGAGAAAGAAGGCCGATGGAGCACATGGTGAACATCGGCGAAGGAGGGAGGGAGGGACGATGAAGGATGCAGCGACGGAAAAGAGGGAGAGAGAAAAAAAAAAAAAAGACGTCTTGCTGAGAACAGAGTGAATGAATGTATAGAGGCCATGAGAAAATTGCATGGGAGGAAGATGAATTGGGATGAGAGAAGAGAAGAAGTAAGAGGAGATACAAAAACAAAGCACGAAATAAAAAAGCAAAAAAAGACTGCGGTCTCCACCTGTAAAAAAAAAAAAAAAGCGTAGGTGGGAGAAGGTAGGCTGCAAGAAAGGGGGAAAAGTGTTGAAAACCGAAGGATAGCTACCGCCGCCCTCACTGTTTAGACTTTGAATTGGAAGAAAAGATAACAAAAACTTTTGAACAATTAAGCAAGGACATTTATTTTAAAAAAAGAAAACAGCATGCACGGGAGCCAGGGAAAAAGACAAGGCAAAGATACGGAGCTCAAGATGCCCAAAGGAACTACTGCTTCTTCTTCTTTTCTCCCTTCTTGCGCCCCTTCGAGCCAAGAATATTATCAAACGTGCCTCTCCAGTCGCCAAGCTTGCCAAGCGACCCACTGCTGCCCTTCCCCTGTTGACTCCCGCTATCTCCTGCATGGACATTGCCCCCGGAGCTGCCGCCGCCACTGGTGGAGATGTAGGGGGCGCGTGTGTGCGAGCCAACGGACTTGTCTGACGTTGTGTTCTCCGACAAGCGGGACGTTGGCGTCGTCGTGTTGCGGGCACCTACCGTCGGGGACGCGTTGGCGTTCCCTTCCACCACCGTCGCGGAGAGGGGTGGTGCAATGTGCAGCGCGCCTGCCCAGCGCCGTGCCTCGGTGAAGTTCACGTTGAGCTCCTTGACTCGGACGCTGGTACTCTGGTCGTCTGTGTCGCTCGGAGCATAAATGCGGCGCCGGTCCGTGCCTGCGTCGCCAGCTGGAGCGGCCGGCCCGACCGCTGTTGACAGTACTGTCGAGGTGCAACGTGAGGCCTCGTTGACGTCCGGTGATAGCCGCTTCGCTGGCGGAGTGGCGGCACCGGTCCCCGTCATCGTCGCACTCGCCGGCGAAGAAGGCTTCGTGCCGGTAGCAGACGACGGCGTAGCAGTGCCACCAGGTGCGGCACCCGTTCCCGTTGATGGCTGCGATGCAGAAGGGGCAATGGCACCAGGAGCGGCTGCGCCAGTGGGGTTGTTGTCGACACCCTCCTTCACCGCGTCCTTCGTTGGCGAGTTCCCTGTGACGGACAAAATACCACCGCCGCTGGCGCCCGGACGCGGTGCCCCCGCAGGAGCTTCGTGACGCCGGCCTGCAACACCTGTGCTCGCCACCGGATTCAAATCTTCCTCATCGCACTGAATGCCTTCGTCTGAGTTCACAAACATATCCGGGTTCTGCAAGCTGGCGTCGGCATCGACTTCGGCGCCGGGAATGAACTTTACCGTGGACGTGCGCCTCCGGCCGCCGCCCCCGCTGCTGCTGTTCTCTGTGCCTGCATCCATTCCCCCGATACGCGCCCACGCCAGCCGCGCCGCGACACCCGTTGTGGTCGCGGTGCTGCTGCTGACCACGCCGGACGGGTAGCGGCCATCGCCAGCGTTCCCCGCGCTGCGGAGGTGGCTGGAGCGCGGAAACAAAAACGTGGTGTCGCTTTCGGACTTGACGCCGGCCGCCGCGGCATCCCTGGGGGACGTGGTGGTGTCGAGAATCTTTTCTGTCTTGGGTGGCGGCCCGCTGCCCAAGTGACCCCCACCTCCACGGGCGCTGCTGCCGCTGCCACCGCCGAAGCTGGGGGAGTAGTACGGCAGCAGCCCTGGGGTGCCGCCGATGCCGGTGGGGCCGCTACTTGTGAACATGGCAGAGGTGGCCATCTGCGGCTGCGGTGCGCGCGCACCAGGGGCGCCAAGGCCAAAGCTGCTGGTCTTCCCCGTCTCATCGCGGCTATCGGTGTGCGGGTGGTTTTCCTTTTCCCCATGGCCGCTGCGACCGCCCACCTCGCCCTGCTTCGGGAACCAGAGATCCACGTCTCGTCGGCGGAACTGTTCGCGTGGCTTTTTGGTCCGCGGGGGGCCGGCCGTGAGGCCCGTCGAAGCCCCTTGCGGCGGTGGAGGCTGTGGACGATGCACAGGGTGCCGGAGGGGGCCGTTGCCGACGATTGGGTGCTCGCTGTACCAGTCAATGGTACCATCCCGCTGCACAACCATTTCTCCACCAACGCCGAAGACGTTGTTCGCACGGCCACCCGTGGCTGCCGTCTTGTGGGGCGAAGAAGAGGAGGAGGGTGGCTGCATCGCGGGGGATGGTGCCTTGGTGGAGACCTGCCCCCCGCCGCCTTTGTGAGCGCTGTCCTCTGTGGTGGAGAAGACAGGCAGGCGTGCGGTGCCGTGTGCGCCACCCATCTCTGTGTAGGAGTGAAGTGGCGAGGCCCCGGAGTAGGTGGGCAGCTGGGGAGCCGGGCTCACGCCACCGGCCGGGTACGGTGCCGCCGTGCGAGGTGCTGAAGCTACGCCTTGCTGTGCGCTGGAGCTCACGGGAGGATCGAGAAGTGGCTGCTGAAAACGCGGTAGGCCGCGCGTGGGGGAGGACAACGGCGGTGAGGCGGTGATCCCAGCACGAGTCGTTTGGTTGCCGTTGCTACTCGGACTGGTCGCCGTGTGGTGGCGGCCGCCGCTGCTCTCCGACGACCCACGGGCTGCCTCGGCGCGGAGACGACCAATTTCGCTTCTACGCAATAGGTTGTCCAGTCCTTCGCCGCTGTTGATCACGATGAAATTCCCCTTGTGTGAGCCCACACTGGTGTAGCTGCTGTTGGTGCCAGGCGCCGACAAGGGATGGTACTGCGCACTGTTGGACGGCGAATTGGTGTTGCCATGCAAGCCGCTATCCGCCGCCGTGTCACCAACATGGCTGCCGTCAGACAAGCTCACGTTAAAGTTCGCGTCGCCGTCCCCAGGCCGCTTCGGCGCCCCCGTTTCCTGAGCAGGACCACCTGCTGTGTGGGGGGCCGTCCCCGTCGATGAAGCGCCTCTCTCGCCTGACGCGGAAGGAGCAGCCGCGCGGAGGTGCGCGTCACGGCGGACAAACGGGGTGCTGTGGTTCACCGTCGCCGAGGCTTGTGGTGCGTGTCCGGTGGCGATGTTTGGCAACGCAGAGCTCCCCGATGCCTTGGCGCTTGCGTCCCCTGTGCCTGCCACCACGCGCCGTCCGTCCCCGCCCTGGGAAGCTCCTACCGCGAGGGAGGAACGCACCTGATCGAATTGACCCGTGGTGGAGGCGCGTGTGCGGAACCCGTGCTCTGTCAGACCCATCACCGGAAGCTGAACCATAGCATACGCTTCCTTGGTTCCGGTAGTTCCCCCATCACTCCCTTTTCTGGCGTTGGCAATGCCGCTGCGAGGACTCAGGGCTTGACCGTGGTCCGCGCCTGCATGGCTGCCGAACGCAGTGCCTATAGCCGCTCCCTTCGTGTCCAGTGTGCTAGCAGCGTGCGTTGAGGGGACTCCCTCGGAGGTGGAGAGCGGTGGTGCGGAACAACCCGTGGACGAACCTGCAGAGGGCTGTACAGACTCCAGCCCCCTGCCATTCGTGATGGTGCTACCCTCGGGAGCTTTCTTCTTGCCTTTTCTGCCAAAGAATGCCTTCATCTTGGGAGATGGAAAACAAAAAGACTGGGGAAATAAACGAGTCGAGGAGAGAAAGTGAGAAAAAAAAAACCTGCCGGGTAGATCCTTTTCGAAACTCAGAGCAAGAGGGACAGAAAGAAAAGAATGCAAGTTGCAGGGGTTGGAGAAGCACAGGAGGGAAAGACAGAATGATGAGAGAAAAGATGGGAAAAGGAAATGATGGGAGGATGCAGGCGTGACAAGGACGATGGTACCGGAGAATAGAAAAAAAAATGGGGAGCCAAAGCAAAAGGAAGGAAAGAAGAGGGGCCTCAGAAATACCTCGAAGTGACCGTTCTCGCTCGATGGATGAAAGAATTATCGCTGTGCGTGCACACACAAAAATATTTTCGCTTATCAAAGGGCCTTGGGACTGTCGGAAGAGGGAGAGAGTGATGAAGGCGTGGAAAGTATGCCAGGCAAAAGTAAAAAGAATCCTGTGAAGGCAAATGAGAAACCAGAGCGCAACAGCCGACGGGCAGTGCAAAGCCGGGAGGAAGGGCTGGGGGTAGAAAAGGATCTGGATGCCTTCCGCGATGCGTCGTTGCTGTTTTTTTTTTTTTGTTCTCTTATTGTTATTCTTACTGCTTTCGTTTACTCAAGAGTGACGAGAGGAAACGCAAAGGTGACTATGAAACGGGATAAAAAGAAGTTCCGGCAGTACGGAAATGAGGTAGTGGGTGAACAAGCTTCTTTTTTTTTTTTGAGAAAATAATGTGAAATGCAAATGTTTGCTTCCGTAGGATTCGATATGCTTCAAGACAAAAAAAAAAAGCCTCTCTGTGTAACCCTCTTTGGGCTCAGAAGCGAGAAACGAAAAAGACTGGAGGAAAACAAATAAAAGTGAGGAAAGAAGAGATGATCGAGGTCCCCCCTCGCGCTGGACGCGACGGGCTGTGTGTGAAATGAACCAAAACGCCTTTGACCTGAGCACTTACCTGTTCCTCTCCCCGGTGTGATGAGACGTCCTTGAAGAAAAAAAAGAAAGTGCCACAATACCAGAAAAGAGGTTCCTGTAGCCACTACAGACGCAAAGCTAACCGCTTTGTATAGCCGTGACTCCCTCACGAAAACAGAGAGCACCACGAGTTCAGAGAAGAACGAAAAAAAAACAGAATACGGAGAGAAAAGACGTATTTTGTATTGTAAGGGTGTCACTATCATGACTTCCAAGCGAACGCACGTGCAATGCCTTTTCGAACCGTGCATACATTGCAGGCTTCATTGCAGGACGCCACACACACACACGCATCGTGTGTCCGTTCTGAGGATCCTGGTTGCGGCACCTGGCCAGTGCACTTGAGCAAAGAGATGGAAAAAAAGAGAAGGAACCGTCCCTCCTCCGCATGTGCAGTCTTTCCTCCATTTCAATTGTGCAACGCTGCCAGACTGTGGGGGGGGGGGGCACAGTTCGACCGCTCTTGGGCAGCTAACAAGAGTGACTGCTAGATTATGTCTGTGCACATCCTCGTTAGCCCATGTCACATTCCGAACCATTCTCTCCTTGTTGTCTTTTCTTTTTTTCTTTGTTGTTATTTTGTTGTGATATTTGTGTGTTTGTCTTTCGGTGGTGCCTTCATTCTCTGACAGAGGAAGAGCATGTATGACGGTATCCTTCTGCAGACAGTCGTGAATTCTCGTGATAAATCGTGTTGTTTTCCTTTTGGAGGGGAAGGTGCTTGTCCTGTCCATTCCGAGCATTAGCGCGCTTCCCTCGTCCTCTGGCAAGGTGTTGACATGAGCGGGGGGAAAAAAAAAGCAATGGAATGAAGCACACCAACAAAAGCAAGAAAAAAACGAGAAGAAATAAAGAGGGAGAATTGTTCTCGTTGAGTGTGCGCGCAGGGTATAGAGAGAGAGATGCAACGATAGGTCAGCCAACAGAGGTGGCCTCGCCTCCACCAATCTAAGAGAGAGAGAAAAGGCGGAGAGGTGGAAGCCTCACGCATGGGGTACACGTCTTGCAAAGAGGAAGAACTGATGTGCCGCATTTGTTTTTGTGCTTACATGATGATATATATTTTATTTTATTTTTTCATGGGGGGAAAGAGCAGTTGGTGATGGATACAAGATTTCCTTTGTATGCGTGCGTGTGTGGTACTGACAGGAGCACGCCAGATGGAGGGATTCATTTGTGTTGATGCGTGTATAACAAAAGAGAGAGGTCAAAGATAAGCCGTGAAGGTAGCGCAAGAGAAACACAGATGAAGGCGGTATGTGCGTGCGCGTGTGGACGTCTGTGTGTATCAAGAGCTTGTTTTGCTGTTGCTGTTGTTCTTTGTTGTTGATTTTTTTTTTTCGTTAGGGGGAGGAGAAGGGTATGTGATCCAGTGAACTCCTACGGACATGTAGGGATAAATGGTGCACAACCATAGAAGACGCTAGAAGAGCAGCAGGGAGAAGGGCTACGCACTAACCCACGGTAGACCACCATACGCTGCTCGCGGCGGCCCCTCAGCCAACGATCTTCTGTGACAGCAGGGTGGTCCCGCTCTCCGTGGACTGAGCAACCAGAGCGGATGATTTCAGCACGGGACTTTCTTTACCTCACCACGCCCCGACGTTACGCTCCATCCACTACATTCACAACGCGTTGTTTACGACAGCTGACCGTAGCGCCAGAAGACGGCCTCGGTGGCCTCTGCAAGGTCGCGCTCTACGTTAGAGCGGCGGGTGAGGCTCAGCAGCGGACGAATTACGCCGTCCTCGAGCCCGTACACCCAACCGTGAATTTCCACCTCATTCTCCACCTTGTTCCTCGATGGGCGGCCCTCCTTCTTCGCCAGTGCGTCCTCTGCGTTCTGACGTGACCACACGCGCTGCACAAGATGCGTCTCGACGACAGATTCCACCTGTGAAAGCACGTTGAGTTCGCACAAGGCATCCAGGTGGCGTGAGGTGGGGATGTCCATCATCATGCGCTTCCAGTGACGCTTCTTCACCGCGGACACGTGCAGAATCCAGTGATCGGCGAGGCCGACGCGGTCGTCATTGAGGGCCGCCGTCACACCACCGCACCGGTAATGCCCCGCAATGATCACGTGCTCCACCTTCAGGCAATCAATCGCGTACTGCAGCACGGCTAGCGCGTTCAGGTCCGAGTTGCACACAATGTTCGCAATGTTACGGTGTACAAATACGTCGCCGGGGTACAGCCCCACAATTTCATTCGCCGGCACGCGCGAGTCGGAGCACCCCACCCACAGGTACTGCGGGCTCTGCTGCTGCGCCAAATCGGAGAAGTAGTTGTTGTTCAAGCGAGCAATCTCACCCGCCCACTGCTTGTTGTAGTCGAGGAGAGGTTGGATACCAGAGCCACGCGGCGGCTGCTCACGCTGCAGGGACTGCACCAGTCGACCGCCCACAAAGCGTGCCACCTCTTTCTCCAGAGCTCGCTCCTCAGGGGTAACGGGGCCATCGTTCGCAAAGCCCATCGGGTCCTCTGGTGGGTTCCCAGAGGTCACCGACGACGCGGCAGCGGCGCGGTTGAGGCTTTTCTTTGCATTGCGACGGTTGCGCATCTCCACGTCTTCCTTCGACTGCCCGGATTTGTTGAGAGGATTCAACGTGGCGTAGGAGCGGCGCGAGGTGGCAGCGTCAATCGGTGGCAGGGCCGGCTGCCGGTGCGCGGCGGTAGTGGCCTTGTGCGAGCAGCAGGGGCAGTCAGGGCCGTGCGCTTCGCCACCAGACACCACAATTGGCAGGGTGTCCTCGGCACCACTCACATCCCCGCGACCGGTGCGGATGTTCTCTTTGATACGAGCAATGTTGGCCGCAGCGGCGTTGTGGCGACGGAGCAGGTGCAGAGGGTGTGTGGCACGGTGTAGTCCGCGGCTAGGGGTCGCCAGCGGCGCGAACGCGGGCGCCGACGCCGAAGGGCCCGTCCCGCCGAGACCACCACCGTTGCCGGCGGTCGCAAGGTGGGGTGGGGCTGCCGTTACAGAGGCGGCGGCACCGGTGGCGAGCGCCTTGCTGGAGGCGGAGGGGAACCCTGGCAGGTTGCGGAAGGGGTTGAAGCCACGCATGGTGTCAACGACGGGTCACCTTGCGCCACAATTCTACGCGGTCCTTCGATGCACGGTCAACACGGAGGAACGATGGGATGCCTCACCGTGATCCCTTCTAAATAAAAGAGAAGGGCAAATGAGGCGTGCAGGAGGGAACACAGAGTCGAAAAAAAAAAAAGAACAACACGAATACGAAACTGCAAAGGGAAAGAAAGACTTGAAGAAGATGCGCAAAGCGATGTACTGTGTATATGGTAGTGGCTTGGCTCGAATCAGAGGAGCAACGCGAGGGATTCAAAGGTTTATAGGCTTGAAAGATGCTGCTCCGATTCCAATGTCAGGGTGAGTGCGTGGAGGTACGCGCGTGTATGTATGCGGAGGAGGGTGAGAAAGAGAAAGAAGGCGAAAACGACGACGATATAGGCTTGTTATTTTAAAAAAAAAAACGCAACGTAACGCAGCTGACGACAACGTGGGAGTGTTCCCTCGAGATAATCACAAGGTCCCGCGCACGCAAACAAACAATCGTGTGTAGGAGGGAAGTGAGACGGAGAATGACGCAAGAGGGTAAAAGACAAAAACACATCTGACAAGGAAGATGATTTCCTCATTCCTTGTAGTTGTCCGTGAAGATTGTTCTTCGCGACAAGTTTGATGAAGTACACCATGAGAGAAGTGCACACCGTCTGCCCGAATTACGGTTGGTTTGCGCCGATTTGAGATGCTGCGCGCTGTTTCTTACGCTCATTTACTATTATATATTTTTTGCATGTGTGTGAGTGTGTTTGGGTGTCAAAGCGTGATGAAGGAAAAAGATTGACACGAATGACATACGTCATGGTGACCCGGACAACAGGCGGGGAGAGACGTCTTTGTGCGCGCACCATGCGTCACGGGAGAGATCCACAAAAGTGGAGTACAAGCGAGTCCTTTTAAGCTCAGTGAGGGGAGAACAAGAACTGAAAGAAAAGAGCGTTCAATCATCACAAACATGAAGACATATTTTTCAACAAGCGATTGTAATTTTTGGAGGGAGAGAAAAGGCAAGCAAGACGATACGTGATACAGCCTACGCACAATGCACAAATGGGGTTGACCAAGAGGTTGGAAAAAAAAAAAACGTTAAAGAAAAGAAAAGAAAGCAAAATATTGTTTTGAAACTTGGGGATAAATTCAAGCGTTTTCTGTATTTGTGTATGTTTCTTCTTTACAAGAAGCAACTTTTGATGCAAGGCCTTGGCTGCCTCTCTCTCTCTCGCTTTGCGCGCATGAAAGCCTAAATGGTGCTCGCACCGAGCAGCCTGACGAAGTGCAGGAAAGAACGGTCAGAGAACGGCTTCAACAAGCACCCCCTCCGAGAGGTGTTTCACGGATGTGCGAAACGACAGCTCGCCAGAGGTGAGAATCGTGCAACACGAGCAAATATCTGATCCGCACGTCTCGTCAACCTCACGAAAAAGAAAAAAAAAGGATTCTAACGCGAGGGAAGGAACCGCAAAAGAGAACGTGTTTTCTTTTTTTCTTTTCTTTAGCGTGAGGAGTACCTCACAAAAACAGCCTCCGTCGCGTCCTCAATCTGCTTCTTGATGTCCGACAGGCGGGTCAGACTCAGCAGCGGCCGCAACATGCCATCGTCCAGGCTGTAGACCCACCCGTGGCATTCCACCTCATCGCGACCGCCAGGGTGTGCGTCTGTGACATTGTTGTGTGGCCGCAGTGGATGGGCCTGTGCGTACTGCGCACGAACGTAGATGTGCTGGTTGCGTTCCCGAATAAAGCGGTCCTCATGGTTTTGCGCCTTCCACAGGCGCTGCACAATGCGGCAATTCACAGCGTGGGAAAGCTGCTGCAGGACGTTGAGTTCGCAGAGCACGTTGAGGTGGTCCGCCTCGGGGATCTCAAGCGTGACACGGTCCCAGAACTTGTTTTTGATGTCCGTCACCTGCATAATCCAGTGATCGGTAAGGCCGAGTGACGTGCCGTTCATGGCAGCCGTCACACCACCGCACTTGTAGTGCCCCGCAATAATGACGTGCTGGACCTTGAGGCAGTCCACCGCGAACTGCAGCGTGGAGAGGCAGTTCAGGTCTGACAGGGAGAAGATGTTTCCAATGTTACGATGAACAAAGACGTCGCCTGGGTGAAGGCCAATCACCTCATTCGCCGGTACACGAGAGTCAGAGCAGCCAATCCATAGGTACTCTGGTTTCTGCTCCCTAGCCAGCTCCTGGAAATAACGCGGGTTGAAGCGGCTGACCTCCGCCGCCCATTGCTTGTTGTAGTCGAGCAGCGCCTGCACGCCGCGACGACCAGGAGGCAAGCGGGCGTCTGCGCCATGCACGTAGCCACCGGGGCCAACTGACGATGCCACAGACCCCGTGAAGTTGCCACCTACCCTGTCAGAGATGTCACGCTCGGCGGAGCGCTGGATCGATCGCAGCGTGTTTTGCGCGAGAAATCGCTGCATCTCCTCAGCAGCCTCGCGCTGCTTTAGCAAGGCGTGCATCTCCTCCTCAGACATCCATTCTGGCGGCACAGAAGGCCTCGCGCTGCCGCTGCCAGGCGGCGAATGTTGGACTGGTGTGCTCTCCAGAGAGCGGTGCTTGCGTTCGGATATCATGGCCGCCGCTTCTTCCTTGAAGATACGGCCAAAGCTGGAAGACGGCGCCACGTCAACGTTCCCCACAGGTTCGTGCACACCACCAGCGGAGGTGGAATGGTGGCCCTGTCCACAGCAACCCGCATCTGCGTGGTGTGCGGAACCACTAGCCGCTTTGGGGATCGGTTTCACATTCTCCATCTGGGCTGTCGCGGCCGCTTCCACACCCTTGAACTTGCCAACGGTAAAGTTGTGGGTAGACATGTCCATGTTGGCGAACTCGTTCCTGGGCTCTTCGGTGATGCCCGACGCACCAGTGGCACCGTGATCGCTAGTCTCTTCGCGGGAGACATCTCCACTGCCCTTTGTGGCGAAAAAGCGAACGGCATGGGAACGCGCTTCCACTGCCGCTGACCCCAGAGTCCCCAGCACGGAAGCGGCGATGCCGGAGAAAGGTGCACGGCCGTTGCGATACATTTGTGCTTGACTACGATGCGCGGGGTTTTGTATAGCGTTTCTTTTGTGTGTGTGTGTGGATACCTGGTTGCCATGTACCAAGGGAGAAGAGCATGTGATGTGTGCAGGAACGAGGGCAAGGATAACATGTAGCGCTCTGTTGGTTGTGGGTTGGCTTTTCTTCGTCGATTTCAAGCCGGCTTGACAGCATTAATGAGAGAAAGCGGGGGAGTAATACGCGCACCCGTGTGAATGGTGCTGCGGTGTGTAGCAGCCAAATTATTTCACCCCTCTTAACAAGCAAACCCAAAAGAATCGTGGCAGACTTTTTTTCTTTCTTTTCTTTTCCTGTTTTGAAATCAAGCGGGGAAAACGCCAAAGAGGCATACCGAAGCAGAACGTCTTCAAGCAAATGGCTGCACATGCAACCCAGCACGGTCCCCATACTTCATTCGGCACGTGTGGCATAGAAAGACGCCACTCACAAGATCGCTCTGCACCGGGCCGACGCAGCCTTGATGAAAAAAAGAGAAGCAGTGCGAGCACTCCAGCACGGCGTCGGCGTCGGTCAGGGCAGGAATGCACGGCGTGAAAGAGAGGAGATCACGGAGCGCCTGACGTTGCGCTTTGAGGCGGTGACGAAGGTGTCTGCGCCGCCGCTCGTGCCTCGTATCTTCCTCATGCTCCGGCTCATGGGACGTTGACGCGCATTCGCCCACATGCTTCCTTTCATTGTCCGTCCTATCCTCGCTTGCAACACTCTCAGAGGGCTGCTCCTGTGCCTGGTCCTCGTCCGCAGGACCCTTGGCGGGGTGCGCCGCGTCTCTGGTAGTGGGCGTAGAGCACCGCAAAGGGGGAAAAAACATAGGAGCCCAGTAATCGACAGGCAGCTGGGCGAAGAGCGCGCGGCGTACAGCTTCATGCAGGGTCATCGCTTGTAACGAGGCAAGGCTATCAACGTTTGCCGATGTGGACTGTGGTTTGCCATGCTGTCCGCTCCTGTGCAAGGAGGGAGGCGAAGATGAGGACCGCGAGGCCAGCCCGAGGCCTCGCAGCATCCACGCGGCCTGCCGCATCTGTCGCTCTAGCTTGAGGGCGTGTGCGGAAGAAGACGCGTAACGTGTCTCTCTTTCTTCCCCGTCACCTGGATTTCCTCTTCCGCCCGTGGATGTGGACACTATCCCGTGGCCAAGACGCGGGGCGGTGTCTGCAAGCGACGCGTCGCACGAGGCGGCCCATGGTGTGAGCACAAAGGTGCCAGAAAGGAGTTCCACCAGCGGGCACACGCGCTGCGCGACGGCCTCAAGAAACCCGTCTCTGCCTTTCATGAGGGGAGCGCCCGAGGATTCTGTCTCTGACGCCTCCCTCTTCTCGTCTGCTGAATGCGCGGTCGCACCACAAGGAGCAAAGGAACGCGCAAAGGCCACCGGCTCCTTCGCCCGGCAGGCGTGCTGCCAGCACCCGTGCCAGTAGCGGCCTGGCACATCGAGGCACCGCACATAGTCCTCGTCGTGCCCGTCCATACCCTGGTCACCGCTGCATTGACCCTTCAGCTCCTTCTCGCCGCCTGCACAAGGGCCCCCCTCAGCAGCGCTGCCCGTGTGGCGCCCGTTCCAGGCAAACACATCCTCCTCTTCCCTCGTGGCCAGTGCTATGAAGGGCCGAACGGCGCGCGCCAGACCTTTCCGCTCCTCCCGCAGTGTGCCCCAGCGAATCACCGGTGGCGTCGCCATCGGGGTGACCAAAGGAGCGTCCGGAGCGGTTCGTGCGGACGGCGCAAGACCTCCGCCCTCGCTGCCATAGTGCCGCTGGTACTGCTGCTGCTGCTGCGTGACAGCGTTAGAGAGTGTGTCGCACACGGGGCAGCAAATGGCGTCGTACTGTCGGGCTTCCTTCACCACCGCTACGCAAAAGGATAACGTCGACATCAGCGCAGGGGAGAGCATTCCATGTGCGCCAGTGGCGCCAGACCATGTCGCGGACGGTCCTGAACGAGTGGCGTTCGATCCCTGGGAGGGGTCCTCCTTGCAGTGATTGTTTGTTGCCTCTCTGTCTCCATCAAGGCCTTCTTGCATGAGTTGTGGCAACACATAGTCGGCGTACGCTGTCAGCCACGTGGCGCAGACCAGCAGGCGCGTCCACAGAAACGTCGACGTCACCACAGACGTGGGAGACGGCAGTAGCGCCGGCGACTGGACCACAAGGACGTTGGCGCCTCCGGCAGAGTTGCCCAGGTTAATAGAAAGCGATGGTACGAAGCTGTCTGCACGGGTTGGGTGAAGGAAATGTGCCGGGTGGCAGTCCAGCCACGCGCCTGCTGTGACCATTCCCAGCTGACTTCGTGTGGGACAGCCTTCAGTACTTGACCCTTCTGGGCAGTTGGCCGTAGGTGTGACCACGTCGCACGTCAGGGCACACTGGCTCGTGTAATTGCTGCCCAGCGCACCAAAGATCTGTCCCAGTGCTTGCGCCTCGCCCTCAGAAGAGATGCGCCAGGCTTCCGCCCTCGAGGCTGCTTTTCGTGCGCCGTCCTCATGGGAAGGGCCTCCAGCGTACCCGGGTCCTTGCGTCAACATCTCGTAATGATAGAGCAGAGGGTTCGACAAGCATGCCACCATGCGGCACCACCGCAGGCGCCGGCGCATTTGCTCTACGTCCGCGGCGAGCTCCATCACACGCAAGGGACGCCGTGATGTGAATAGGGAGCCCCCGGACATCCTTTCCACGCCGTCGCCATCGCCATCTGTTTCCGTGCGCTGGCGCTGACGATGCCGCTGCCCAGCGCTCAGGATACCGCTTGCACCACCTTCATCGTCGCTCTCTTGCGTGCCGTCGAGCGCGTCGTCTTCGCCGAGGGCAGCGGCGTAGAGCTTCGCCCACAGTGTCTCGGGATCGCCATCTCCCATGGAGTCCTTCGTCTTGGCACCTCGTGGGCGTTTGGCCCGCTTCGACCCCTTCGCGTGCCGCCGCTCCCCATCCTCGTCGCTGCCACTGTCCGCATTCCTGCCCGCTGTGCCCGTCCTTCGTCTGTCGCCGGCTCCAAAGAAGGCATCGCTCTCCCCCTCGGCGTCGTCGCCCTCCTCCTCCTCCAACGCCTCTTCCGCAAAATAGAGGCGACCTTGTCCGTTCTCGCGACCCCCGCGGCCACCCACTTCCTCCGTGAAGAAGAGTCCGTCGTGCTCCCACAGGGCACCAGGTTTACCAAGGACCGCGCCCCTGCTGAGAGAAAGACCACCTGCGGTTAGCGATGGCAACGGGTGTGTGCTGTCATGGATTTTCTTTGCTGCCGCTTCGTGAGCAGTGGCATCACGCTTCCCTTGAGGCTGCAAGCTCGCACCGGTTTCTCTATCTCCGTCTGCACGAACAGGCATGCTATTAGGTTTTTCTTTCTGCTGCCGTTGCCGCTTCTCATTACGCTGGGCTTCGCGTTCTTGGAGGAGCTTGTCCCTGCGTCGCTGCATCACCTCCTCTGAGATTTGAAACACCACCTTGTTTCGCTTGCGCTCCTCGGGCTTGGAGACCGACAAGAAGTAGCACGCGGCGATACTTTCCGCCTGCAGTTCGTCCAGCACCGGTGCCGCTGCGCTGCCCGCCTTGCCAGTCACCACGCCTGACTCGCCGTCCTTCTTGCCGCTGCCATGGGACACACCCTCGTCGCTGGCCGCAGTGCCCCTCGCTGGTCCGGGCCTTCTCGGTGCTGCCACTGTTGCAGGTGCCGACAGAACACGCGCACTCCGCGAAATGAAGTTGACAAGGTCCTTGACGAGAAAAGGGACAGGGTTCGGCATCCCGAGCATCAAGCGCGGCGATCGCGGCCGCACCACCCGCGCCCTCCACAAAAGGCTCTCCCAGAGTGTTGGTTGAAGCACGGCCACGCTGGCGCAAACGCAAAAGACAGCGTCGGCTAGCACGGTGCCCACACCCCCTCCACTGATCAACGCCGACGACGAGGAAGCGGAGGTGGCGTACGTTGTTCCCGAGCCGGTGGGTGCCATGGCAATACCGTGCTGCGGGGAGCGGCACAGGCGGTACAGCGTCATGGCGCGCAGGGCCACGGCGTTGGCTATTTGGTGCAGCCGCTGCACAGAGGCCGTTGGTGCATCGTTCGTGGTCGCGGCCGTGGTCGAAGGACCTGACGAGGACGTTCGTGGGTGCGCAGGGACGGAAGACGCGGCGCTGGGAAAAGTGCGTTCTGGCACGAGGAGCTGTCGAGCCACGTCGTGGCAGTGTCGCCGCAGCGCAGCGTCGGCGTTCTCCATGTGCATCCGTCGCGGATACGGATCAAGGCTTCTGCCAAGAAGAAAGGTGTGGCTGACGTTCAGGCCCGCGTGTGTGTGTCTCCAGGGAAGAACAATCAAGTATGCTAAGGAAGAAGCTGTAATCGTGTCGTGATTTGCCTTTCTGAAGGCTCTTCGGTGAGTCTATGAGGAAGGGGATCTATGAAACGCAATCGTGGTAATGTGTCGTACAAACGCAACGAATGATACCTCGCGTCTTTGTCGTTTATCCGTTTTTTCGTATGCTTCTGTGTTATTGAGGAAGAAACAGCTGGGTGGCTGCTTCCGCTGGCGTCCCTCGCTTGGCAAGAGGAGCAGAGGAAACGAGTCGATGCCAGTGGAGCCGAAGGAGGGCCAATGGACGGAAAGAAATGGAGAGGAACTAACGAGAAGAGAAGTATCCCAAACGATCTTTTATCTTTTGTTTTTTCTGAGCCTTCGCAAATCGGTAAGTTTTTCTTCTTCCCCTTTCTTTTCTTGAAATCAGTGCGAAGGAAAGAGAAGCGGGCAAGAGTTGATGGAGCAGGGGACAGCAAGAAAAAGAGCCCTTGTGGTACAGTCTGATTGTCCTTTCTCTCCGGCCTCTGTTCGCTTCAAAGCGCCCGTATATACACATCATAGGGGGGGGTGAAGCGCGCCATTCTAACCGACACCCGAGCACCTGAAGCGGCAAGGATCAGAGCAGGGCGAGCTGCGTAGCGCCGCAGTGAAATAAATCCAGATGACGTTTTTAAATTTGCGTGTTCTTGGTTCTTTTGCTGTTGCGCTCCGAGGGGCTGGCCTTTCGCCGCCATCGTGAGCTGGGGAATCGACAAGAGATAGGAGTCTCGCGAAACAAGAGAAGGAAAAAGAAGTCTACGCGCTTCTGTAGACGCACCTAAATTCATCCCATGTCAACTCGGGATGGTCGAAGAAGCATGTACACGGACGTGTACCGTTTCATGGGGTGCGTGGTTTTCCTGTAAAATTATTCTGGTTTTGTTTATTCTTTTGGCTTTTCATGAAGCAAGAGATGTGCTGCCGCGCAGCCGTTTGAGTAGGTCAAGTGCCGTCGTCGGCGTCGAGCCAGCGCTGCCAACGTCTAAGGATCGACGCTTCTCTCCCAACAAGGTGGTGGTCGCAGCGGCGGTGGCATTGCTGCCACCTGTGGTGCCATGGCGCGGGGAGGTGAGGGCGTGTACGGGTGCGTGGGTCCGCTGGAAGTGCGGCGTCGTGAAGGCTGCTGAGCTGCCGCTGAAAGCGGGCGGCGGAATCGACCGAGGGCTCGTACCGGCTGGCTCCTTGACGGTGCCACTGCCACGCGGGCTGACACGGCTGGTGGCCTGCCCGCTACGGTGAACAGGATCACGGAGGGCGTGAGGGCTGACCTTCACAGGCGTCGACGCTGCCTCTGGGTGATGGCCGTATGCAGTGGCGCCGCTCGTGGTCATGGCGCTTGCAGCCGCACGCGCTGACGCCCTTGGGGACGACGACGCGTGCGCTGGTGTCTTCATCGGGGCGGCCCATGGTGTAGGCAAGGAGGACGACGCGCGCGCGGACACGGCGCCTGGCGACCGCCGCCCGTGCAGGTCGTCAAAGCTGGAAAAGAATGGGACATACGCCGCCGTCGCAGGCACCGTATGCGCCGTCTCTCGCGATGTCGGGGACGTCATAGTCTTCATACCGCCACGCGGGGACGCCCCATTAGGCTGCTGGCCCCTAAGTGCGTTAGGCGACGCTCCAGCATGCCCAGACGGCATGGTACCAGGTGTTGCCGCCGATGTTGGCACAGAGGCGACCATGTCCCGCCCTGTACCTTCGCCATCTGCTGCCTCCAGCGGTTTTTGTGGAGATGTGACTCGTGACCCACTCCGGCTCCGTGCCCGAACCCCTGGGGATAAGGACGCGTCACCGCCACCTTCACCCCACTCCTTGTCGCCCACCGCCGTCGCAGCAGATTGCGCCAGCGCTGCTCGCATCTGTTCCAGCGCGGCGGACTGGCTTGCGAACCAGTCGTCGTCCGCAGAGCCGCCACGCCCTGCACCTCGTGGGCTGAGGGAGGCCGCCCCACGGCTGAGACGTGACGCACGCGTCGGTGATCCCTTGCTTCCTCCTGCAGAAGGGGCTGCAGTCGTGTTCGAGGCAGCCGTAGCTGTGCGTCCCGTCCCTGGGCTCTTCCCAGCAACCTTGACGGTCGAAGGCCCAGGAAAGGCGCGATACTTGCTGTAGCCCAACGATGAAGAAGGCTCCTCGTCTTCGCTAAACCACCGTGGCTGCGGCAGTGGTGGTGGTGAGAGAGGACGCGGCGGGGCAGGAAGGGAAGACTCGGAAAGAGCCGCGCCGGGTTGCATCGCGGTCTGGTACTGCGTGCTTGCTAGTTGTGGTGTGGGAAGAATGGGCGCTTCCGCCGAGACATCCAGAGAAAGGGGCCTTTGAGCGATCGACAGGTCTGCGTTGGTGGCAGACGCCTGCGCCGCGTCGGACGCAAGCGTCGCGGGCCGCTGGGAAGAGGATGCCGCCCTCTGCGGAAGTGCAGGCACTGGAGCGGTCGCCTGGGCATCGGCAACCTCATGTGCTGGAACCTCGGCCTTCCCTGAAAGTCCGGTAGCTGCATGCCCCTCTTGCTGTGCAGGTACGGCGGTGGCCTGAAGGAACTGTTCACGAAGACGGGTGTAGCCTCCCTCTCCAACCGTTGGCAGCGCGTCCAGACGCTCGTGTGTGAGCTCATACAAGGAAAGCAGCGTGTTCAGCTTCGCTTCCCGCTCTGCCAAGGTAGCCTCCCGCTGGCGCAGGCGCTCCTCCACAGCCTTTTCCTCCTGTCCGTCAGGCGACCGTAAGGAAGGAGCTCGGTTGTCCATGGATACCTCTGTCCAGCGCCTGTCAAAGTGGGTGTGCACCGTACCTTGGGTCTCCACCGTAATGTGCACGCGGTGCAGTTGATCCTCTGCGACCAGGTGGTACACCCACGCATGCACGTGGAGCCGCATTGCCTGGAGCTGGCAGAGCTGTAGTGCACTTGGGGTGGCGCCGGCGCTGGTGTCAGCACCTCCGTGACCGTTCACGTCTCCACCCGACATGCGCCGGAGTAAGAAGAGGAACTCGGCACTAACGTCATCGCCAAGCGTCTCTGAGGGCGAATTACCAGGAAGACCGCGGCGCGCTTGTGCACGCGCCTGCACAACAGACAACAATAGGCGCCCCACGCACTGAACGTCTCGAGACTGGTGTCGCTCCCAGGACATGGGAGAGTCCTCTGCGGCCTCGCCAACGACGGTTGGAACAAGAGTACGTGGGAGCTTGTTGAGTACAAAGAAAGCGCGATGGCTTGGCGTGTTGTTATCGATGCACAACTGCGGCTCCACAACACTGCCACTGGCAGTGCGCATGAACCGCGCCGCGGCGGCAGCAACCGTCGCTCCGCCTGTTGCGCCGGGTGCGACGGCCAAGGAGCGCCGCGTCTCGGCGAGCTGTCCGGCCAGTTTCGCCGGAATCGCAAAGCACAGAATATCCTCCAGCTGGATGTCACCACCAAAATGGAAACCTGCGTTGTGGTAGACTGCCAAAACGGACACCATCGCACTCAGAAGCCGCCATAGCAATTCCTCCGTCCACAAAGAAACGGAGAACGTTTCACGCGGTCCCCCATCACTGGTTGGGCGGGGTGGGGTGCGCATCGCTGCTGTCCCCTCTCCCGCAGCGAAAGACGGGCATCGCGCGATGTACTGTGCTAAGGACAAACGAGACGGCGCGCTGCCGCCAGCAGCCCCACTTGAATCAAACAGAGCTGTGTGCAACGACATAAGGTAGGAGTCCCAGGTGCTATAGACAGTGACGCCACGCGTGCCGCTGTCACCCGCCGCTGTACGCACTCCTGAGCTAAGGACATGGGCAGCATCAAGGAATTCGTAGAGAAAGTAGTGCAAGCGTTGCCGCTCAGTCAGAGGTTGGTCATCAAGTCCTGATTGCGGCGGATCGGTAGTTACCACACGAAAGAGCGGCGGCGTCGCAAGTGCAGCAGAAAGAACGGCAGTCGGTGGGAGAGGGGCAGTCCGCGTCCAGAGGGACTCTAGGTCAACTACAACGTCTTTGTTCGCGTCCTTTGGCCGCCAAATGGCGTGCGCCAACGACAGAAGACCACGCTGCAGGGTAGTCAGGCGCTCGAGTCGTTCCTGGAGAAGCGAAATGTCGCTAGCAGCACTGTCACCGGTTGAAGTTGCTGCGTGATCAGGCCGGGCACCGTCTTTTGACAAGGGTGCAGGGAGTGGAAGAAACCGTGCGTGGAGCACAAAAAGCGAGGGAAAGGAAGACAGCGCAGGTGAGGTGGCGGACGAAGATGTGACCGCAGGGGACCCCTGAAGTTCCTCCGGGTCACCATTCGTGGAAGCTGCCAAGAAGGTTGCTTCCTTTTTGAAAGAGTACAACACGTTCATGGAGGTCACTGTTGGTACGGCGTGGGGTGTCTACTAGTCTTCCTCAGTGTCTCTCCCTTTTTGCCTATCTATCTATTCAGCTGTCTATCTTTATGTCTTGCTCGCTCTATACGTAGTACCTGCTTGCTTGAGTGTGTTGAGGCGGATGTCTTGTCCTTGGTGGAAGGCTTCCGTTTGAGAGCTACGTTACAGGAAGCAAGACGGAAACGGTGAAAAGGGAAGGTCAAAATACCTTTTCTGTGTAGTCGGCTGGTAAGGAAAAAAAAAAGGAGAGGAAACTGAACGGTTCACAGGAACATGGCTCGGTTGAGCGAAGAACACGTTCCTTAGTGCATCGTTGTCCACGTGTTTGGAGTTGAATGGAATGGTGTCTGGAAGACCTTCGTATTTGTGCGATAATCGAACACTTATTTGGTTTTGTAGCGGAAGTAGGCCGAACTGGGAGAACGGCTAGTACTTGACTGATCCAGTGAGCGTGTGTTGTGGAGGCGCTCCTCGAGTTTTGCATGACAGTGTTGCTGAGTAGCGTGCCCGGCATTAAGCATCAAGTGACCGGAGCTAACCAGTGAAAGCTGCACAAAGCCGTCCTTCTGTAAACGTGACGATCCGCACCTCTCGACAGGAAATATCAACATGAACACACAGGAAACGTCAGAGTCTTTTTTTTTTTTTTTAGCAGCATTGATGTAGTGTTCGCAAGAAACATGCCTGTGGTAAAGCTCCTTTGCTGCGGCAACTTCCATTTCGTGATGCTTCGGTGCTCGACAAGTCCAGCATCGTCACAGCGATGACCGTGCTTTGTGAGAGTGGCGAGAGAGTTCTCGCGTCTGCAGTCGACGGGTGGTCCGAGTTCACTAGGCCAATAACCCAGCTGATAGGCACAGAATTCGGTGAGAGAGATATTCCTTTCTTAGGATCATTCCTGGTGGCACTCTTACATGATGGCTTGCAAGCAAGACATGGCTGTATGGTACACCTTGCAGAAGAAAACCCAAGGTCGAAAAAGGAGGGTCACAAAGTCTCTGAGGAAAAATAAACACTTGCGCCCTGTTACACGTCCGCTGAAAATGTATCAAGAGTCAGACGTAAGGTGACCATGAAAACGATAAATGAACGCGACATGTTGTTGTTTTTTTCCGCACAAGAAATTGCGTGTTTAAAACCAGGGCACTACAGATCTCTCTGACACTTCCGATAGAAGGACATCGGCACGTGTCTTCCGGCTTTTTTCCGTTGGCCTTGATGAGATGTAGATAGACATGAAGAGGAGACGAAGGAGCATTGACACCAAGAGGTGAGTACCAGCCCAGAACTTCAAATAGTATCTGATCCGCGTCGGTTCACCCCAACCATTTCAGGTGAGGCCAGAAGGCTGCGAACGTGACTGAGACTTTGGTGTGATTCGCACACATGACCTTGATAAAGGGGAGCACGGTGGAAAAGTTTCCGCACGATAACCAGTTGCAGACACTCCCATGCAGAGATTTCCACACGGTTCGGAGAGGCTGCATCGCCGGCCTGACAGAGAACCGGTTTTCATACTTTCCGCCTTCTTTCGAAGAGCTTCCCATGCTCCCCTCCACAACCCGGCGTTTTCTCTTTTTACTTGTTTGTTTAAATAATAGAAAGGAAAATTATCCAAAAATGGAGTATCCAAGGTAAACGTTTGACATAATCACGTGGTTGAACAGTAAACGTATTTAAACGAGACCAATCTTGTTGGCGGTCTCAAGGGCGTCGTGAGCCGCAGACAGACGGATGTACGCCTTCTTGAGGCCATCCGGGCGGATCAGGGTGTTAACCTTGACAGCCTTGACCTGGTACAGCTTGCGCATGGCCTTCTTGATCTCAGTCTTGTTCGCGTGGGAGTCCACGATGAAGGTGAGGGTGTTGTTCTCCTCGATCTTCTTCATGGCCTTGTCAGTCGTCAGCGGGTAGCGGATGACACGGAAGGCGTCAGACTTGTTCTGCACAGCAGACACGTTGTTGCTGGGCTTGGCAACAGCGGGCTTGCGGTAGGTGTGCGGGCGACGGAACTGAGGGCGAGTGTAGGCCTTGCGGGAGATGACCTTCACGACCTTGGTGGTCTTGACGTCCTTGGCGGGCGCCTTCTTGGCAGCAGCGGTCTTGGCGGGCATGGTAACGAGCGGTGACGCGTGTCTGTGTGTGTAGACGTGTAAGCGCGGAGGAAAACCCTTGGAATACTTTAGCGGAAAGAAAAGCAAGGAGGGAAAAGAGAAGAATCGGAAGAGTGATGCAGATGTGACAGAGATGAAGAAGGCGTAGGAGTAAACGAAGGTACCTTACAACGGGCCGAAGGTATCGCTCCAGTGGGTGAAACACGGACACCCTCGTAAGCGACCATGTGTGTCTGCTGAGGCCGCAGGGAGGCAACTCAGTTCGACCGAGTTCCCTGTAGAGAGGGAAAGCTCGAGGACTCCGCCCTGTCTACAGGGTTACAATGAAACACACTGAGCAATAGTCGAGTGTCCTTCCCGTTTGCGGTAATGTCCCCATGAAATCATCGTAAACACCACTTGCAGGGCTTCTGCAACCGCGAGGGTTCCACTTTTTTACATGTCTGTTTTCGTGTGAAAGTATAAAATGATATCGATCAATCAAAA